>JAJQWJ010000013.1:3655000-4022500 GCA_023637945.1 Phaethornis superciliosus
TACCTTCAAAAAAATCTCAGATTGCCCTATTATAAATCAAAACCTGATGATGACAAGGATGAGAAAAGGATGTGAAAATTTTTTCTAAGTGTGTATCTGGGGCTCTGTCTTTAAAGCAGCAAATCTGCAAATATTTCTAATGCAAGCACAAAGGAGAATTCAGTTTCTTGTATACCAAAAAGCAAAGTGTTTCTTGTAAGTGGGTGAAGCTGCTGGACATCTGAAGCTGGGCAGGTGCTTGAATGTTGGTCAACAGACTCCTGTGTCTATAACTAAAATATCAGCCTGCAAATAAACAAGCAAGCCCAGCACTCAGGCTTCTTGGGAAGCCCACTCCTCCCTGTCTGGGAAGGACAAACATCAGGAGACAAGTTTAAATGGATTCCTGGTGACTCTGCCTTCCTGTTGGGAAAGAACAACATGAAACTGATTATGACTCTGCTTTTTTAAAGATAAAACACTTTATCTGATGTCACAGGAAAAATGATTCTGCAGAGACAAGAATGAAGATCAGATCCAAAACTAACAAACAAGCAAAAAGACCCCAGAAGAAAGCAAAAGGAGCTAGATCTCAAATGGGCTGTTACACATGATGGGTTTGATAGTCTGCAGCTCCACAGGTCTCTTAGAGCAGAGTGCCAGAAAGTGAGAAGGCACATGGCAAGGGGCATTCTTTGCTCCTTATATTCTGTTTAATTCCATAATGGCCCTTGGTGAATGGTCCCTCACTGCTCTCCAGGTGCTGGTACCATCATTTGCTTTTGTCCAGCATCTCCTGCTCATGCAGGCTCAGAGGGTCCCTGGTACAGGCTTTGCTGGAGCCCATCCACAGACCAGGGAGCAGAGCAGAGTTCAGGCTCTTACAGGGCTGTCCAAGGAGCCAAATTCATGGTGGGGTTTTTTTTGGGGGAAAAAAAAAAAAAAATTTGTGGTTGAGCACCCGGTTGATTTAAAGGTAAATCTTGGGAAGTGAGAGCAGAGTGCAGCTCCTTTACATCTAGGTTTAAAACTAATTGATCACTTTCCCTGAGCACACAGACCTGTCTTTATGTTGAGCCCATAAAGAAAAGTTGCCTGAAAGTCACCGGAGACAAATAATCCTTCAGGAGTCACTGCTGACATGGAATTATATTTTCAGTCATTTTTCAGCTGTATGCGTCTCCATCCTGTCACATTAGTTTGCTAACACTTCCAGTGCAACAATGAGACAAACAGAGCATTGTGCTGGTCCAAGCCAAACATTCATCTCTGCTTGGCACTGGTTCAACAGGCCTGTCAAAACTCCTTGTGAGCTGGCCAAAGCTCATTAACAGTGGTTGGATGCATATTTAGCATGGAAAAGAGCTTTACCCAGGGCTCCGAGCAATGCAGGGACTGAGCAGGCAGGAAAGAGGAGGGATGGTAGGGAGCAGGGAGGGGGATGAATTCCTTGCAAATGTTGGAGTAAAAGGAAAATGTAAAGGTCTAATGAGGGAATGTGTTTCAGGGCACTGCTTTGTAGGGAACAGAGGTGTATTGCAAAATCCCTGGGCCCAAGGCCAACCTTCACTCTGTCTCAAAAGGGGCCAAGATGTTATCTCTCCTTGATGTGCACAAATTTGTAAGGTTGGTCTCCCAGGAACTGGAGTGGATCTGCTGACCTGGGCTTTTCTTCCCAGCCAATGCTTGGTGGGTTTGGAGAGGTTTGGCTGGAGGGTTTTCTCTCTCATACTACCCTAGGTTGACTGAAGTCAATGGAAGGATCTGATTTTTGGAAATGAAGCCCAAGTGAAGCTGGCAGGGTGGTAGCTCAGCCCTGATGGACCTGGTACTACCAGGAAGCCATTCCAAAAAGAGGGAAAGTGGTTGAATTACAGAGTCTGGAACTTTGTGTTGCCTTCTGGTGCTGCGTTGACATCAACGAAAGAATGATCAGGGTCTGAGTGACACTTTCCATCTAATCCATGATATTCTTGCTTTCTGGACTGCCCAGTTTCAGGACTTCTTTGAAGGGCTTTCTTCCATCTGCAGGAATGCTGCTGTTTTGTCACAGGTAAATGGCAAATCCTAAAGAAATTCACTGCCAAAAATGTATCCATGATCCAGAAGAAATCCTTCCCTATTTCATGTATCCATGCTTATATAGCAGTGTTCCAACAAGTATGGATTTCCTAAATCCATGTCTAAAACTCCCAGCAGTGGTCCTGTAAGTATTCACTCCTGGACAAGGAGCGATGAAAACCAGAAAATCTCCATGCAGCAGAAGAAAAAGAGAGAAACTATTTTCACTTAAGAAAGCTTTCAGTCGGTCTACTCTGAGATGGCTCAGTATGAAGGCAAATATTTAAGATGCTGGAATTGAGAAAAACTTAAAAAAAGATTAAAAAGAAACCATTCATGGACTAATTAACAGAATGCTTGAAGCAAATGTTAACAAGTAGCTGATTGATGATTTCAAGGTGTGGTTCACTTTAAACCTATCAACTCTGATTACCTTAACACTTGCAGGCTTGCAAACAACTGCTCTCTTCACTCAGTTTATCTTCTTTCCCCACCTCGTTTTGCTCTAAATATAAATTCTCCAAGACCCCCAAAGGGGGTCCTTAAATTAACAGTGATGTCCAGCTTGATCTGTGCAAGAAATTCTGGGTCATCTAAGACTGTGGTCTTTGTGCCAGGATCTGCCTTTGCCCAGGTGAGCATCTACTAATTTTTTTTATTTTTTTATTTTTTTTTTTTAAGATGCTGGGGGGTTATTCCTGCTGGATTGGTGGTCATAACAGTTGTTGAGCTCCAGTTTCTGTGATTTTAAAATGGAAATTACTTATGCTTAAAGTTATAGAGAACTCCCAGAACTTCTTTGAAGCCTGTTAAAACTGAAGTTCTGCCTTCCTTATCTAAGTAAAGCGAGAACTTCAAATGTGGATCATCTAGCTCTGGTCTTGCAATCTTCCTTTTGGCAAGTTCTTTTTCTCCTGAGGGTCTTTTTTCCTGACTTTGGGGATTTAACTGACTGCTGTATTTTATTTCCACAAACCAGAGATGGGAGAATTGAAAAGACATTTAGAACAGGCTTTGCCTTATCTCTCTGGTCTTTGAGTGATTTATTTTTTTCTCACTGATTTCTTTGCATGTAATTACCTGACACATTTACCTGGCACCACCACTTGCTGGGTGTGCTCAACAAGAAGTACCTTGGGGGCAGAAGTACCTTGTTGAGAAGCCCAGTTGTACAAGATGCAAAATAAAACCTCTGGTAAAGTAGTGTGTAGATTTTAAGTCACCTTAGATTTGCAGTTGAAAGAACAAAATATTGAGGATGCCCTCCTTCCAGCACTCAGAGCCCCTTCTGCAGGTACCTGTGGGCAGATGCTGTCTCACTACTTCTTTCTGTCCCTCTGCCTACCTACAAAAATGCAGCAGAGTTGGTTTGCTTTGGGATTCCAACCTCTTGTCTTCACCATTTTGCAGTTCTGAAGCACAACAGCCACACTATGTAACATCAGGTGTGGGATGTAAAGCCCTTGCCCCAAAGAATTTTAAATATCTCCAAACAAGAATGGTTAATCAGGTGGTTTATAAATAAAGTTCAAAGTTATTTTAATGCATATATATATATGTATTTTTTATTTTAAATGGAGAGTGGGATAAAGGGAAACCAGGGGGTAACTGAAATTTGAGTTGACTTTGAGGAGAAGAAAGTTGTGGTCCCAGGCATATGCAAGGGGGAGGGGGTGCCAGCAGGTGACAAAAGGAGAAAAAGTAGGTGGTACTGGGGACAGCCTGATCATGGGGACTGATCTGGACAGTTCTAAAATAAAACAATGAGATATTAACCAGCGTAAGAGTAAAACTTTGTCTCTGGCAATAGGATTTGTATGGGGGAAAGGGAACAGCAATAAAGACTTTTTTAAGAGTTACTATGAAACTTAAGAACTTCTTAAAATATATTACCTTGTCCTTCAAAGAGACTGACTTAATTTTATTTTTATTTTTTTTAATAATGCAATAATCAATAATAGATTAAAACTCCATTCCATTACAAATCCTTTTGCACAGTAACAACAGGGCAAAAATCTCTGGTGGCACATAAAAAAAAAAAAAGCAATTTGAATTCAAACCTGGATGGAGTGTGCTTTATTCCAGAGCTAGCAAGACTAGGAGCCCAGACCTTTCCATTTACAGGCTGCATGTTTGACAAGGCTCTGTCTGAAAAACCACAGCCTGGGAATGTTATCCAGCCCTCTTATTTGATTTAGCCCTACAAATAAGTGCTAAGAAAGTTTACAGTGCCTGTGAATTAATTTGCTAAACCTCTCCAGCCTCTGAAGCCAACTGAAAGGGTTTTTGCTGTTCATGGGCACAGCTTGGCTGTTTCTGGGGTGCCAAGGGGGTGCAAGGTTTAGAGAGAGGGGACAGAGCATTGAGTTGGCAAGGCCTGAAAGAACCTCTGCATGGTTCAGTGTGAGGACTCCAGGGCTCCCTTCCTTGTCTTTAAAAATCTCATGTGTTTCTTCTTTGGTGGCTTCTTGCTTCCCCCTGGCTGGGGGCTGGACCCACTTCCCATCCCCAGTGGGCTGCAAAAACTGAGCTTGAAGTTTCTGCCCACACAGGGGTAGTTCAGCAGGAGAAGGGATACCAAAGGAAGATCATCTCCTCCTGTGGGACAGGGAGGGAAAACTCTGCTCCCTGCCCAGGAGCATCAGGGGAGCACAGCTGCTGGGGTAGAGTGCACTGTCTCCTCTGGAAGTAAAAAAAATTTCTCTCTCTCCTGGGCTGTTTGACTCTCATCTCTCCTGAGTATTAAGATCAGCTCAAATAGAAGCATTTGTCAAGGAAAATTTAAGTGCAAAACTGCTTACTTGGTAAAATGCATAAAAAGTGCAGGGGAGGGAGGGAAGGAACGTGTTTGCAGACCTTGAGCTTCTGATATATGATGTTAAAGCACATGTGTGTGATGTGCCTTCCACTGACATCTTAAAAATGCCATGTCAGCACGAGCCAGGATGCAGATAAGTGTGGGGCTGATGGATGCTTGCACTGGGAAGCATAGCTGGAAACCATATGGTCAAGAAAGAAGGGCAGGCAGTAGCTTTGCAGACAGGTAATTCTCCAATAAAAGTCCCTGCTAACCTGGGGGTTTGTTGCTCAGGCCTCACTCAGCATGGGCTGTGTGACAGGCACCATCCAGCTGTGCCAGCTTGGGCTGAGACATCTCTGCCCTGTAATTAGGCAGCGTCTCATTTAAGCACCTAGCTTAGCTTCACATGGACAGCTGATACTCTTGATGTCTTGTGTCAATGACATAAAGCAGGAGGCTGATCCTCCTCTGGCCATGTGCATACAGTAGCTTGTACAAAGCCCTGAGCAACCAATAATGGAGAATATTGCTGTTTTCCAGGAGGTGTGCTCTCTCCTGGACTTGGAAGTTGGCAAGACCCAGTAAGTACCAAATGTTTTATTAATCACCAAAGTAAACTAAATCATAAAACCTACAGAGCTGGTTGGCATGCAGGCAAGTCACTGCTGCCCCAAGGCTAGGATAATTTATGTTTCTTTCATGATATATGCCACATTTTCCTGCAACTCTGCAAAATTTCAAATTCCTTGGGGAAAAACCAGGTGTGTTTGTGGGTGCACGTGTGTCTGTGGACCCTGAGCCCAGGTTATTTGAAGAGCCCTGTTTAGTGGGTCCCCGTGGAGCATGTGTTGAAGGAGGAGCCCAAGTCCTCACTGCCACACAAGGTTTGCATGTGAAAGTGCATCCAGCAAAGCACAGAGTGGGACTGAATTCCTCCTCCCTCTGAATTCAAGGAGAGTTTTTGCCACTGACCTTGATGGATCCAGCCTTCCACCCCCCTCCTGGCTATACATAGCAGCTCCAGGCCTTTTGTCCATCAATCTCTCGGAAGCCAGCTCCTCTATAAATTGCTCCTTGAAAGAGAAGAATGGATACGACTTCAAAGTGTCCCCCAGCTGCCTTGCCCTGGAGGTTGGTCCTGCCTGGAGCTCTTTTGTGGGCGATGCAGCTTCCGACAGCGCCGAAGCGCTCGGTGTCGCGGGTCGCGGTGATTTTCAGCAGCCAGCAAGAAATGGGAATTCACAGTTCAGCTTTTGCTGCCCCTTCTGACCTGCTTGTCTGGACATAAATTGAGGGGCTGCTCGACAACCTGACAAGTTATGCGTTAGGGTTTTTTTGTTGTTGTTGTTGTTTTGTTGGTGGTTTTTTTGACATTTGTAAAGTCTTAGATGTGTTGGAGCGACGCACTCGCGGGCAGCGCGCAGCCAAAGGAGGTGATGGGTTGTTCAGGGGGGTTTTGAAGCAACCTGCTGGCTTGAACTGAGCAACTGATGGGGTTTTTCAACATGCTTTTGCTCATTGCCTTGGCCAAAGTCTTGTTCCTGAAGTGGATGTGGTGTTTAGACATGACACTGCCTCCACCCCGGAGTTTTGTTTGATATCGCCCATTTCGAAGGGAAAACCACAAAGTTATTCCCAAGCAGAATGGGATTAAAAAGCTCCACACTGGCTGCCAGGGACAGTAGCAGCTAAACCCACTGGGCAAGGGGAGACCTTTGCAAAATATCTACCAGATAGTGACTCGTAAAGCTGAGGAAAGGAATAAAGCACCCCAGCTGTAGGGCAGCCTGTTCCCACTTTGCAAAAGTCTTTCTCCAGCTCTCACAATATCCTCAGGGTTGCTGAAGCTTTTTTTCCTCCCATTGTGAGCCCCCCCACTGCTTTGTGGGCCTCTGGTTGGCAATTTGGGCAGAATCTGCTTTGTTAGAAGGCCTCCTGCTGCTCTTTTCTTTCCTTCTCCCCCCACCCCTTTCTCTTTTCTTTAAAGCTTTATTGCAAAGCAATAAGTCGTTTCCCACCTCCTTGCCTCTCCACTCTCAGACCCCTCTCCTAAGTCACTGCAGTTTTTTTGTCATCTATATACTTAAGTCGACCTGAATTCACCATACTGTCAGTTGTCAGCTTACAAAATTGATTCTCATTATGGTCAGAAGTTTAAAATGTTGGTGTTTCACTATTTTTTTCCGAGGGGTCTCAGACTGCTGTGTGTGATGGCAGAGAGAGAAGATGGATGCTCAAGTCCTGGTCACCCCTCTCAGGACCCAGACAGTGCTCAGACAGAACTACTTAAAAAGAAATAATCCATCTTTGCATGGTACCTGAAATGTTTGGACACTCACCTTACACCTCCCAGGGCTCAAGGACTGCAGCTGGGAAAACGTGGAGCATTTGCAACCTCCCCACACACAAGCAATGGGCATTCTCCTGCTCCCAGCTGCCCCCTACTTCAAATAAGTTTCTTTTGGAAGCTGATAGTGGATTAAAGGAGTCTCTTAGGACAGCCTGAGGTCCAGAGCTGCACAGGCACTTACTCTGCTACCACCACCTGGGTTTGTAGGAGGGAGCAGGACTGAGCTTGGCTCCCAGCAGACGTTCTCTGTGTCAGGGAATGATGCAGAACTGCAGCAAATCTTTGTTGAGAAGGCAAAACCTGATGGGATTGGGACTGATGGGTGTCTGCTCTCAAGGACCACCTTTGGGTCCATCATGGACCTGATCTTTGGAGACCACCTGGAGCTGTGTGAAACTTGCTCTCCATGGTCACCCACCAGTCTCCATGCTGAAAAGCCTTCCTGTAATAAGGTTTTGAGTTAATTTGGGTGGAATAAATGGGCCACTGGAGTGAAAAATGTGAGCATGTCTCTGTTGCTGTGCAAAACAGTGACATGAGGTCCAGGGCAAAAGTCCTAAGAGCTTTGCTTGCCTCTTTCCAGTGTAACGACAGCCATTATAAATCATTTGCTCCTTTCATTAAAGCCTCAGAAAAAAGAAAATTGGCTTTAAAATTTCAGATGTAAAGTACTAAATTGGAGGAGAGGCTAGCTGGAGAAAGAGCTTTTCCAGAAGCACCCTTTTTGAGAGCCCTTCAAGTGGCATTAACTGTCACAGCTTGCCTAGGGCCTGTATTATCTAAGTCTGATATTCTGCCATTTAAGGGGAAAAAAAGCAGTACAAAACTCCAGAACTGGGAGAAAGAATTAAAACAGGCAATGCAGTTGCCATCTCTCCCTCTTTCCAGCTCAAAAAGTCCATTAGCAGATGTTTCTTAATCCATTTGTGGTGAGGTCCCATTGAAGACATGGGAATGATCCTCCAGTCTCCCTCTCATTTGGAGGCATAGCTTTGGTACAGGCTTTGGATGCTCTTATATAGATATTGATCTTTTTTTCTTGGGTTAATTCACTGTGTTTCCCACTGTTTATCCTGTTAAGGCCATTTTCTGTCTCAGTCTAAGGGGCAGACAGCACAGAGAACCTGTGCAGCAGGAGAAAAGCCCCTCCTGGGAAATTTCTGCTGGATTCAGATAGACCTTAATTTATTTGATAAAGGCAAAACTGTAAACAACCTAATCTCCCCATCAGGCTTCAGAAGTCTTTCTAATTATTAGTATCAGAGGGAAGCTGAGTTAGATTCCTACTCCACAGAGCTGGAGGGATAACAGCCATTTCCAGGTCTCTCTTTAATTTTTTAACAGTATCATGTTTAGGTCAGTCTATTCTGGTAATAAACAATACATTCTTTGCTGGATGCTTGTTACTTGCTGGGTCTAGGAGCACCACAATTTGATGTTGTATAGGAGTATGTCCGGGGTTTTTGGTTCACCATTTTCACTGCAGCTTGGGGAAAAAAAGAAAAAGATGTAAAGAAGGTATCCTGAGAAACGCCGTTGTTTTTGTGCCTTCTTATTCCCCTTGTTCATTCCTCCCACAAAACCAGTTCTCTTTTTTGTTTGTTTGTTTTTTTTTCCCCAGACTCTTTTTATCTCAGAAGCTGTAAAAATCCCAAAATGTAAGAAATAAATCTCCAAAGTCGGGAGACTCCAGAGCTACTGAATGAGACAGAGCTGAGTGCAGGTAACCATGGGAGGATCCAGGATCTCTGTGTCTTCAGCCTAGGACACAGTCCATGGGTACCTCTTTGCTGTATTTTTGTGACACTTAGAGATATTCATGGCATTCTTTGGTAGTCAGCTGGAGCTTCAGGGTGTATAAAACCCAGCTGTATTTAGGGAATTCAGTTACCTGGACCCCCAGGACTGCATTTTTTCCCCCCAGTCCTAGAGGTGCATTTCCCCTTGTACCTGCAGCTGGGCTCTTGCTTGCTCTTGGCCATGTCTGCTACCAGGTACTTGTAGAATCAGCCTCAGATTTGCATTCCAGATTTTTTAATGTCACTGTATTAAATCAGATGGTCTTAAGCAACTGTATTGCTCAGGTATGGATAATTGTACTCTGTTACTGTACAAAATATTTCTTCTTTATCCAGTATGTGCACACACTTCCCTTCCCAACTCCATTCTTTCCTTCTCAGCTGCCTCAGTGACTTCCTGCTGTTTCACTTCCTTTTTCTCACTTGTGCCTTCACTCTCTCCCTTGGATCCACTTTGGATTTCTTCCTAAGTATCTTTATTTATTTATTTACTTATTTATTTTTGGTGAGGGGGGGTTGTGTGTGTGGAATTTTCACAGTGCATTTCCCAGCCTTGCCTTGCTTTGATCTCAAGTTGATCTCCTGATGTGCCCTTGCCTGCCTGCCGGTCCCATCCAGCAGAAGTGAACAAAAATATTTTCACATCCAGGAGCAGCCCCACTTGCCCCTGACACGGCTGCAGATGGGGACCAAAGTCACCTCCTCGGGTGCCAGTGCCAGCCTTGGCTCTGCTCTCTCTGGCTGGCAGCAATCCATCCTCCTGGCTCCAAAATCCAGTGGCTTCCAAGCTGCTGGAGGGGAAAACATGACCATGGTTTGGAGGTCTGAGGCTCAAGAGCTCCTGGGGTACAAAGGGAGCAGCCTGGCCCTGGGCAGGGAGGATGGGGAGGATGGGATCCTGGAGCATCAAGTGGTTGGAGATACTGGAGGTGGTGGATGCTTTGTGGGTCCTGGATCAAGTGGTTGTTAGGTGGGTGCTGGCCCCTGGCTGGAAGTGGGGTGCTCTGGTAATGGGGTGCTCCTTGTGGTCCTGGGAACCCAGCATTTAAACCAGGGCTGTCTCCCTTGCAGATACAGCTGAGTCTTAGGAATCAGGAAGACAAATGCAAGAAACTGTAATTCCTCCTCACTGCAAGCTCAGAACCTGGAGTTTTAATCTCCTGAACTAAAGTAAGATTTTTTTTCTACCCACCCCCCCACCCCCCCCAATATTCTACCAAACTGTGGTTGTAAAGGCAGAGGATGACAAAGCAGTGGAGGCTGAAGTGTTTTCAGAGGGCTGACAGAGAGCAGCAATAGGAAGAGGTACTGAGCCTGGTTTAGGTTTAGTGAAACAGTTTGTCTGAGACCAAGACCTCCCATAAAAACCAAAAGAGAGATTCCCATCAGCTTCAGTAATGGTTTTGGCTCTGACCAAATGTGCAAAGTATCCTACTGACTCCAGGGGGTCTGGATGCAGCCCAGCAGAACCCTTCTCTTCCAAGTGCCCTCTTCTTCCTAGGAATTGCCATGCTTCCCTGAGCTCTCCTGCCCCAGGAGAGGCTCTGGGCTTTGTTTTTGGAAGAGTTTCTTGCACCAGGGAAGATGCAACTTGCCCAGCCAGGTTGAGGCTGAGTCCTGCCTCTGGTAGTAGGGATCAGCCAGGAGATCCTGGACATTTCATGGATGGTGTTAAGGACAGGTAACACTCCTGTGCCCAGCCTTGCTTGTCCCTTCAACAAATGTGTTTGTCCAGAGCTGCTGGAAATTGAGCGTTTTCCAGGATGTAGCTTATTTCAGTGCTTTTCCAAAGTCTGCTGGAATGCAAGAGGCTTCCAGAGCATTTTAATAAATATAAAAAGTTAAAACAAGTGCAGACGTGCTGGCTCCTGCCAATTGTCCTTCCTCTCTCACTCAGGGTGTGTGTTTGTATTATAATATTTTTTAATTGCCAGCTGAAGAAAGAGTGAGGCAGGCTACAACAATGCAGCAGGGAGAGAAAAAAAAAATCCTCTCTGCCCTGCTCTTAATTTCTCCCCAGCCTCTCTGAATAGCTCATCCCATGCTGCTCCGTCCTGCTCTGAGCAATCCACCAAGCTTTCCCACAGGAAGCATCCTTTGGGATTAGAAAGCCCGGAGTTTTATAGGGAGTGTGCTTGTTTCTCTGATCACCCAGGAATATAATGGCTGAGTCAATCACTTGTCAGAGAGGGCTCATTCCAGCTGGCGGAGACAAGGAGGAGGGCAGGCTGTGCCCTGCAGGGTGTGTGGCATGAGCAGCTTGGCTTTTCCTTCATCCCCACACTGCTCTCTTCTCCCACCTAAAGCTGCTGGAGGATGGCTCATGGATGCTGGCAAGATGCCCCCAGGAAAAGGGCAAACCCTGGGGGTGGCAGTGGCAGGGGACACCCCCCCGAGGACACAGGCCACCCCGGGGTGACAGTGGGCAGGGCTGGGGAACCCAGGCTGTGCTGCTTCTGCTGTACATCTCCTCCTCCCCTCTCCTTCCTTGCCAGGCTCAGTGCTCTGCCCAGTCCCTGAAATGGCTGCGAAATGAGGGCAACGCTAATCAGAGCAATTAGCCCTTTGCCCTCTCCCTGATGGAAAATGAAGGCAGGCATTGTCCCCCAGGGCTGCCAGGGTGTGCCAGCAGAGATGAGCTGGCACCTCCCCGTGCCAGTTGAGCTGACCTCAGGATACAGGAGATCAGGTCTTTCAGCCCAGTTTTGCAAAGATAACTCTGCTGCCCATGTCCCTCCTGGCTGGAGGATTATTGCTTTCTCTCCTTGCTGGTGTCTTGCCAGCTCCAGGACAGTTTGTGGACTCTCTTGCCTGGAAGCAGGATGAGACAGAGGGAACCTCTGAGCCAGAAGTTAATCCAGCTCCACGCGACCAGAAACTTATGCTCCGTGGCCACAGAAATTTGATTTTTTTTTTTTTTTTTCCTTTCCCCCTCCCCCATTTCAAAGTTAATCCTGCCCAGAGCAGGTTCAGCACAGTCTCGCCTCCCTGGGATCTATAGGCATAGAAACTCAGCCATTTTGACATTTCTGGCTGTGAATCCTGCCCTTAGCAAACACACTCCATGCTGATACAAGGTCTCTTGGCTGCCTGTGCTCATCCCCATCTGGCGTGGTGGCACCGTGCCCATCAGCAAGACACTCTGCTTCATTTGTTGTAGCAGAGGTGCCAAGCAGACCAGATGTTTTCAGCAGGGAAGTGAAATGGGGTAGCAGGCTTCTTTTTAAAAATTCCTGGCTCTCTCAGGGCAGGGGTGTAGAGGCACCTTGCCTGGCCCTGTCCCCACTCCCCAAAGGTGTTTGCCAAGCCAGCCCCATGGCTGTAGAGGGACAGTCACCAGCTGCTGGCAGCAAACTGCCTCCATCTGCCTGCTTTGGCTGGGAGCAGGAGGGACCCATCCTCTTGCCAGCCCACCTTGGGGACAGCTGGGAGGGACAGAGGATGCTGGTGTGGGTACCACTGATGCTGTGGGTACTGGTGCTCCTGCTGATGGGGGTACTGGTGCAGGTATCAGTGCCAGGGCTCTGGCAAAGTGGGGGTGAGACATTCACACTGATGCTGGCTGCTGGGTTTTGCATTTCAGCACCTCTCTGCAGCCTGTGAGCCAGCACATTCAGACCTCAGACAGGTCCCAGGAGAGACAGTAAATAAGATGTTATTTTCCTCTCCGGCTGAGCAGTAATTTCCTAGCAGCCATCAAGAGCAGGGAATTGCCATGCTCAGGCAGAGCTCCTCATCCCTCCATCCCCCTGATAGTGCTGCTCAGCCCTGGAGAGGGCAAAGCCCTTCCAGAGACAGGTCTGACCTGTCCATGGGGACACAGGGCAGGATTGTGCCCCATCACCTCCAGCATGGGCACTGGAACTTCCTGAAGCTGGGGGAGAAATAAATGGGAGCACGTTCTGAAGAACTTGAAGGTTTTCAAGCAAGGAAAAACAAAACAAAACAAAACAAAAAAGCATCAGTAGCAGTCGTGAGTGTCTGAGGAAACAACACGTTTGTATCTGTTCTCACCAGCAAGGGAAAAATCAACCCTATAGGATTACAGCCTGCTTAAATCCGAGAATAAAGGATGTTTGAAGTTCCTCTCTATTAACAAAACCCCTGGAGTATTTTTCTTGATAGCGTTGTCAGGGAAATGTTAAGGTTGGAGGTATTATCCCCCCTGTACGTATGCTGGCTCCTCTATCAGATGGAGGAGCTGAAAGAAATGTGTATGCTGGAGTTTCTCCTAGTGCTGTGGCAGTTGAATGAGACAAATCCCAGGTAAGCTGAAGAACAGCCATCTATAATGATGCCACTCGAGGAAGAAATGTGATTCTTCAGGGCTACTTCCTGACAAAATAGAAAAATTGCATTTAAAACGCAAAGCGAGCAAAAAGTTTGAGTAACTCTTGAAAAAATCTGGGGGTTCTGTATTTGTTGTTCTGATCAATCTAAAAATTTAAACTGCATCTGCGTTGTTCTAATTAAGCAGCTCAGTGCTCCTGTAGTGTTGTAGTGAGCATCTTGTCATGAAGCTGAACTCTGGAAAATAGTTTGAAGGCTCCTGAGACCCAAACCTGTTTTTATTGCTGTCGACTGATGATGTTTGTGGAAGTTGGAGCAATGACCTGATAATTTGCCAATCACCATGAAACATATGCTGCTAAATTCCTCTTCTCTGAGTGTCCCATGTGAAATCTCAGCTGCTTTAGACACTTTGTGAAGTACAACTGAGCATTTTAAAATTTCCGGGGGAGCTGTGATGGACCTGGGAAGCTCATGCTGCTGGCTTTCAAACAGATGTAACTGTCTTTTTTGAGTGCAGAAAATCGAAGTTTTTTGCTTTTTTTATTAGCTGGTGCCAGGACTCGTGAGAGCTAAGCCAATTTGGTGAGCCAAATCCAGAATTGCACCATTTGTTTGTTTTTAAGTAGAGCTGGCCTGAAAACAAAGATCCTGTACTACTACTGTAGTGAGACCTTGGGTTTCCTTACCTTGAGTTAGAAAACCTTGGGAAAATTTTTTTGGGGGAGGGAATTAAAAAGTGTTGAGAGACAGAAATCCGTCCAGTCTGAACAACTAACATCTATGGAAGTTGCCTGGCTTGCCAATGGGAGATTCCCAGCAGAGCTGATGTGGTCCCCTCAAAACACGTTGGTTTTGATAGATAAAAATGTCATCAGTGCTTATGACTTTTTTTTTTTTTTTCCCTTTTCACACCCACCCCACAGGAGGGATCAGAGCTGCCCAAAGTAGAGAACCAGAAATCCCTGAGAAACCCATTCCTGGTGTGGGAAGGATGGAGTGAGGTTAAGGGTGAGAAAACAACTCCTCTTGGCAACTTTACTAATGAGCAGGTGTGGCTATTTAAGCCTCGAGGTGTATTTAATGAGATTAAAGTGTCCTGGTGGCTCTCTCTTACCCTTTTCCTGCCTTATTTAGCTTTCTCTTCAGGTCCCCTTCCAGGCCAGGCCTGGCTGCTGGCCCTGGTGATTCCCTGGGTTTGAAGGAAAGGCTGTGGTAGCCCTGCAGCACCCATGGGTGACAGTGTGGGACCATGGGTGCTTCCAAAAGGGTCACCCCTGTGGCCCCTTTCTCCCTGAGCCTTGGGCAAAGTGCAGAGGTGCTGCTCTCCTGCCTGTGTTTGGGCTCCTCAGAAGTCAGTATTTTGATGTAATTTCGTTTTTATTTGTTTTTTTTTTTTTTTTTTCTCCCCACCACTCCATCTCTTGCTCCTGACTCTCTGGTGAAGATGCTGGGATGAAGCTGCTGGCTTGTCTTTGGGTACTTTCTCCTGCCCTCCAGCAAAGCTCTAAGGGAAGATGCCTGTCAGCAGAGATGATCTTTGTGCTTGTACCCCCTCGGAGGGAGGTGGGGATGGGGTAATTCACCCTGCAGGATTTTTCCAGGGCTGGGGGAATGCCATCACCCTGGGATGGAGAGCGCTGGCAGCCCCAGAGCAGAGGGGAAAGGAGAGGTTTCCTCTCTTTGGAAGGGATTTGCTTCATGTGGCACATTAAAGAGAGGGGCTAACAGAAGAGAAACCAAGTAAAAAGTTATTAGATTGGATATTAGGAAGAAATTCTTTTCTGTGAGTTTCCCAGTGTGGCTGCCCCATCCCTGGCAGTGTTGAAGGTTGGATGGGGCTTGGAGCAGCCTGGGCTGGTGGGAGGTGTCCCTGACCATGGCAGGGGAGTTGGAAGTGGATGAGCTTTAAGGTCCTTTCCAAAAGAAACCAGTCTGTAACTTTGATTCCCTGCAGAGGAGTGGACAGGGTGCTCCTGGGCTCTTCCCCCACTCCCAAGGGCTGCTCTCAGATGAGCTTTTCCAACCCATTCTTCCTTCCCTGCTGCCCAAGGCAGGGGAGACCTCACCGTAGTCCCCTGCCAAGCCACCTCCTCTGTCCCCAGCAGACCCATCACTGTGGTGTGAGGGTCCCCATGGGGCTCTCCTCACCAAATCTCTCCCTAAACTCTTTAGAAAAGCTGTGCAGCACCCAGCACCGTGAGCCCAAGGCTCAGGACTGAACTCTTGGCATGTTAAATATTAAAATATTAAATCTGTCACTCTCCTTGGACATGCCCATGGCCAGAGGTGCTGTCCCTATGTCTGCCCCTCAGAGAAACCATCACTGAAGGGTATTTTTAACATCACCTTGGTAAAATGTAAAAGGCTAAAAGTCTCTTGGCAGACAGAGAGCTATTCTTCTCTCTCTGATGAAGAAACTATTTCCTTGTACATCTGGTTCATATTTTTCTTCAGGTTTCTGCCAGAAACAATTCTGAAAACAAAACCCAGAGCTGAGTGAATGTATACATTCCTGAAAGATTCCTTCACCGCTCCTCTCCAACCCAAACCTACCAGTCCTCCTTACAAACCTTCTTTTTTGTTTTTTCCCCTTCTTCTTCTTCATTTTTCATTTCTTTTTAATTAGTTTTCTTTTCAAAATCTGAAAACATATGGCCTGATTAGCTGTGGAACACTGCTGCCTGCATCGTATGAAATGATCTACATTTAGAAAATAATTACAGAGAATAGGAATGAGAAAAATAGTCCATAGCAGGAAATGTGTGGGTTTTTCTCTTTTTTTTTTCCTAATTGTTTAAGCCTATTATCTCTCTAGTCAGATTTGTCTGGAAAGCTTTATTAATGACTGTGTGACACGAGCCTTGCACTGGGGTCCTGTGGCTCGGAGATGCTGCATTTTTCTTTGAAATTCAGGTTTAGGACAAGAAAAGGGGAAGGAGTAACAAGAGCAGTGTTTGAGGCAGCATTCAGCTGCACATGTTCTGTTTTGGTCTGTTGCTGCTGAACTTCTGTGGGTAAATGGCCAGGGTGGCTTTGCTTTTGTAAAGCTCCTTGGGCAGGAGTGTGAAAGAAAAAAGAAAAGGCAAAAGAAAAAAAAAAAAAAGAAAAAAATAGGGAAAAAAAAAAAAAGAAACTATTTAAAAAAAAATAAGGCATAGGAGAGCAATCCCTCAGACCTGGTCTACCCAAACCCCAGTAACTGGGAGGGAGGAGGTGCAGGTGGGTGCACCCAAAGGCTGCCTGTGCCTCTGGTGAGATGGATGGCACCCACCCTGTTGTCATAGCACCAAACTCCTGCATCTGCTGCTGAGGAAGCACTGCAGCTGAAAGCCATTGGCTTTACCTAATTGGGAGCAGAGATGATGTGTTAAGAAAGAAACGTGTAGCCTGAAATTATTTATGTTCCCGGTGGGAGCAGTGCAGTCGCTGCTTTACAATCAGCATCTACTCCCTCACCAAGGTATCCAGGTGATGCCCGAGCTGGAAGACCTGCTCATTTTGCAGGGGATGCTGTGGAAATGTTTGCAAATATTTTATTGAGAGAAGTTTTGTTTTAGCCTTTATGCAGAGAAAAAAAATGAGGGTTGAGAGTAGGACTCCCCACCTCTGGGCTTTTTATTTCTGGCTTAGTGAGGCTGCTGTTTCAGGTGAGGATAGAAGAGGGTGGGTTCTGGTGGCCACTGGGGTGGCTTGACTTGCTTTTTAACACAATATAGATGTTGTGCAGCAGGGATGGGGTGGCTCTGGCTTTGAATCTGAAGAGGACACCTCTGCTTGGCTGCTGCTGGTGAGAGGAGGGATGCGGTTTCTGGCAGGGTTGAGAACCAGAGCCTGCTGCCTCCCCTGCAGAGAGTTGCTTGCTTTCACTCCAATAATTGCTGCTTGCTTGGAAATGTTCCCGCTAAAAGACCAAAATGACTGATTACAAAAATTGGAAAGGATTGAAATCTCTGAAACAATGCAAAGGGAAGAAAATAGATGAGCTAGCGAGGGAACGGGCTTATCACTTCTTGAGCAAACAAACAAGTGAAAGCTAATTTTCTGAGCCAGCAAATGAATGATTGATGAACCAGCCCATGATTAACCCTTCATCTCAAGCTCACCTACTCCAGGAAACTGCTTTGCAGGCTATTGCTGTCTCCCACACTGGAATAAAGACACAGTTTGATGGTCGTAAATTTGCTGCTCAGGTTATATTTCAAAGGGCTTTGGCATAGCAGGTACATCTGGGGAGGGAAGAAAACATGGTTTAAAGATGTTCCAGATGCACAGTGTTTGGTGGTGTTTCAAGAGCCACCTGTGTATCCATCCTAGCATGGCAATAAACTAACCTCCTTGACACAGGCATAACATATTTAAAAATATGAACTTGTCTTTTTACTGCATTTTGTTAAATGATTAATTCGCCTTATATTAACTTAAAATGAGCTCATTAAAAGATTTCTTTTTTCTTTGAAAGCACTGCTCATTATACTATCATTTTAAGTAATTAAATCAGAATAAATGGCTCTGTGAAGCTATTTTAATGTAACATCTAATTATATCTGACCTAGACGCTGAACTATAATCATTAACTACATGAACTGTGTAATGTCTGCAGACTCTTTAATAATTTATATGGGCTGAATTCAGCTGGTGGAGTTGTAAGCTGAAGCTCTTAGATGCAGGACACCTGTAGTGGGTGTGGGACAGCTGATGGGAGTTTTCTTCTTTCCATCCTTGCCTCGGCTGCAGGAGGGTTTCCCAGTGGAGCTGTGCTGGCTGTGGGCTTGGTTTGAGCTGGTTGGGGTCACTTCTTTATTTTTTTGGTGTGTGTGAGGATCAAGCATCTGTGTCTCAGCACGTGTGTGGTTTGAGGCTTTCTCCTGCAGGATGCTCTAGTCAAGGTAACATGCTTATTCCACATGCATTTAAACTGTATTGCTTTGTAACTTAGGTTTTTTAATGAATGGCCAGGCTCAGTTAGAAGAAACTTTGGCTTTTGCTGTGTTAAATTGTGCACTTGCTCTTTGCCTTCTGTGGAGGCTTAGTCTGTGCTTCAATTTCAAACAACCTTTTCTCATCTCTTTGCATCCAGCTTCCAGACTCACCTTTCCTGGAAGACTTGCTCAAAACAGATTTCCTCCTGACAATAAGTTTGCTTGGGGAAGGGAGAAGCAGACAGCAGGAATTGGAACCTTTCCCTAACTCAGACAAAAAAGAAAGGGGCTGGATGCTGCCCTGTGGCAATGGATAACCCATCCATCTCTGCCAGGCTGGTGGGCAAGGGGACCCGAGTCCCATGTTGTAGAGCATCCAAAAATTGCTGGTGCCACCTATTGGTAGAAACCCGCAGATTATAAAGGTGACAAATGTGGCTTGTTCTGCCCTCTGCTTATCGTTCCCTTCGCTTGACAGATGGGTCGAACCAGTTCCACTGGTAGTTTTCCTATCAATCACCATGGGCAAACAAGGTGTGCATTCCTGCTGTGCCTTTGGGTGTGATTTGCAAAGCTGTGGGCAGGCTGACACCTGTGGCCCCAGGAATGGGTGTGCAGAGAGGGCAGGAAAGCAGCCAGGCTCCCAGGAGCAAGGGAGGGCAAACCCCAAGGCCAGGCGGGTGGAAATGGTCCCAAGAAACCTACTGGCTTTAGGGTTCATGGTGGGTATCCCACAGGCATGGTTGGGATGAGGAGGGGAGAGGTGGTGGGGTGTATAACCTGGGGGGGGAGTGCTGCTTTAGGAGCCTCCTTGCCCCAGCTGGAGCTGGGCACAGTGATGGATAATTTCATCAAGCAAAGGAAACCTGGGTATGGATGCAAAGATTTGCTGCTCAGCCTTTGCTATGTGGATTTTTCCAGCCTTGGGGGAGTTTCCAGCCTTGTGAGAAGAGAGCTGAATCCCTGCCTAGCTCCTTGCTTCCTGCTGCCTTGTTGCAGGAGACCTTTAGCCAAGTCCTGATAGGCAACAAAAAGCCTCACTGGCCTCCTGCCTGATATGCTGAAGGCTGTTTTATAGCTGTCATATTGAACAGCCCTATATTAGCATCAGGTTTAATACTCCCAGGAACCATCCAGCCACGGTCCTGACATCATGGACTAAAGGCTCCAAAGGTTCACTTGCTTAAGTGGCTATTTGTAATAGAGTCTTTTAATAAAATCTCATTAAAGGAGAGTTCCTGCCTGAGCCTGGCTCCTGCAATTGCTTGAAGGAAGCACTAAAGGCCAGCACCAGGAGCTGCTTTAAGAGATGGGGGTACCCAGGCCCCTTCAAGGACCTGGTTAGGGCTGGGGGGGAATGCCTGGCACTTGTTCCCCCTGCTCTTCTCCAGACCCAGAGGGATAAAAGGGCTTTTTAAAAAGCAGAGTGAAGGATGAGCAGTACAGAGGGAAAGGCTGAGAGATGCTCTGTGCATCTGGCCCAGGAGGGTTGATGGGAGACAATTTGGTCTCAGATTCATCTGCAGTTTTCCCTCCCCACAACAATCTCCTAAATGGTGATAACTTCAGACCTTAAGCAAAGGGGCAAAGTATACACATTGCTGGGAGGCTGGTGCTCCTGGGGCTTTCTTTACACTTTCTGTCAGAGTTTCAAATAAACTTTTTAAAATTGTATGCTTAAGGAATAATCTGAATCCCATGGAAGAGACTTCTAAATACTTGTCTCCTCTGTAATTTTTCTGTCATGCCATAGAGAAGAGCTGCTTGAAAGACTTCAGCAAAGAAATTATTATCTACTTCGATCCTAGGGTTTTTTTGTTGTTTTAATTTTTTTTAAATTAAAAAGAAAACCTCTTTGATGTGAAAATTATATGCACTTAGAGATAGGCTAATATGAAAATGATTGGAGGAACATGGAATGTGGGGAACAGCTCACTTCCAGATACTTTCCTTCACCACCTGCACCTCCAACAATCTTAGTCCCATCCTTCTGTGCCCAGCTCTCTTGTCTAAAGCCATATTACCTTGTTGTAAAATCTCTGTTAAACAGATTAAAAACCAGATCCTGTCTGTTTGTAGTGGGGGATTTCTTTCCCCTTTTTTCCAAGTGAAGGTCTTTTTGCCTGTGCTGTGGTTTAATCAGAAAGATGGTAGTGAGGTTCCTGCTTGGGAGATGCTGAAGGACCAGCAGTGTTTCCCTGGACTGGACTTTGGTGATGCACCCATCCCAAAGCCATCAGTAGCCAGGAGAGAGCTAAAGCTTCTCAGCAGATCCTCCTGATCCTTAGTGCTAGATGTGGTCCCAAGCCCCCCTTCCCTTGCTTTAGGTTTTGCACAGATTGAAAACTTGCTGCTGACTGAACAAAAACTGCCTGTGCTGGCTGGTGATTTTGAGGGGATGCAGCATGTCCTCATGTCTGCTTTCAGAGATGTTTTGCCTGTAGTTCTTAACATATGCAAAATGAGATAAGCTAGGGGGAAAAAAGGATGGTTGTAGAGTAGCAGCCAGGATTGTATCTTCATGTTTTCTTTCCTTGTTTTCTTCAAAAGCAGAATTTGGAGTCAATAGAGGCAGAGCCAGCATCATCACAGCTAAGGAGGATTTTGTTGGGAGTGGGTGCCCTGCTGTGTGCCCAGTGGGCTCTCAGAGATAGGGAGAGCTCTCAGAGAGCCTGAAAAGCAGGAGAAGTGTTTTGTCTGAGGAGCAGGACGTTGATTCCTGAGTGCTGAGGTTTAACGTGGTTCTGCTGTCACACTCAGACTCATTTCCTACAGCATCCCCATTGCTCAGTTGGTTCCTTGTGACAGGAGTCCTGCTGGCATCTCTGGCTGATGGCAGGGTGGCAGCTCCTCATCCAGTGGGGTGATGCTCACTGTCATTAACACAGAAATAAGAGCAGCTGCAGGTTCTGTTCAGAGACCAACACAGTGATAAACTTCAAACTTCCAGTGAGCAGCTTCTGCCTGTGCTCACAGTATGAGCCAGGCAGGAAAAGCATCCTTCAGTGATTAGCTCTAATTTCCCCCCTGGGGGATAGCTTGATGTTCTTTATTAGTGGTTTTGTAGGTGACATTCTTGGTAGATAATATGGCTCTGAGCTGTTAGTCTGAGGATGCTCTCCTGTTGCTGGCTCCAGATGTGCTTCCCTGCTGTGCCCCTTTCCTGACATCCAGATTCCACCAAAACTTGCAAATTCCACACTAGATTTTTTTTGCCTTTACGTTTTTCCTAATTGAGACATCAGAAATATCCATAGGATTAAAAAATACACCTTACAGGAGGTTTAGTACATATGGCACCTAAGAAAGCCTGGATTCAAGACAAGGGGGTGTACATGCACCCTTCACCCCTGTCCAGAGGAAAGCTGCTGATGCTCAGAGTTATGCTACACAGCAAAAGCTAAAACAGAGCATTTTGGAATGGAGATGCTCTTCCTGTCTGGTTTCTTTCCATTGGAAACTTGCTTTGTGTTTGTTTTGTTCCTGGCAGAAGCTCAGTGGGCCCTCTGTTTGCTCAGGCTCTGCGGTCCTGTTCAGAATCTCAGCCTGCAGCTTGGTTTGGGCTTGTGTTAGACAGAGCACTGAATCTAAAACTTGCATGCAAATTTGAGGGCTGAGGTATAGGCAAAAAAAAAAAAAAAAATCTACTTTTGGTCCCAAATTCACATCACTTGGAGGTGAATCACATCACACGGGCAACATTTTAACCTTGCCAAGGGGCAGAGGCAGACAAACAGGTGGAATTTCCCTGCTAGCAAGGTCAGCTTTGAGCAGACTGAACTGATATGGGGGGTGAATAACATCCTTGTGTAAGACACTGCAGAAACAAGCACTACCTATGAAACCTTATATTAAAAAAATCACTTTCAACAAGCTCTGACTTTCCCATAAATGTGCCAAGCTGGGAAGTGTGCTTGCATAGGGTTGCAGGAGTGGTTTTGGAAGTTTAGCGTTAGCTGTCCTGTGTTTTGACCCTAGGATGCTTGAGTATCACATGGGAATGGAGACATTCTGGCTCCAGGCAGGCGGCTAGAGGAAAGATATTTTAAATATCCAAGATGTGTATGTTGTGAGTGTATTTTAAACTGGAAGTACTTGGAGCCTGGTACCTGTGCAGCAATGAATCAAAATAAATAAATGCAAATGTCCAGAAGAACAAAAGGAACATCCAGTAGCTAATACCCTCATCACTGGGAAACAGTGAAGTTTCAAAGTCCATAAATAAAACCTCCTACTCTAATAAATGTTCTGGAGATAACTGGAAAAAATACTGAAATTGTCACTTTGTTGCAAGGGAGCATATTTCACTTCTGCCTAGCAAAAGGACTTGAAGCCTCTGCAGTTGAGTTGATTCATTGCCCTTTTGTAATGTCCCAGTTATCCCCAATTGCAGCAGGTTTCATGCAGCAAGTACTCCAGTCTGTCAATGTCTAGTTAATATTTAAGGAGAACGGAGAACAACCAGAATGTAGTTTGCTGATTCTCTCTCTCTCTCTTTTTTTTTTCCTTTTCTTTCTTGTTTTTTAGAAAATGGACTACTGCCAAGAGTAGAAGCCTGGAGAGAGGGGACAACTGGATGTGCTGATCACCTGAGAAGATGCAACTTCTTTGGAGTCCTTAGGAAGAGAAGGAGCAGGAGGTGAGGCAGGGCTGGCAGCATGGGCAGTGGAGGAATGAATGGTCTGAATGTACACCAGGACACAGCCAACAGCACGAGCTCCCATGGGGCTCCAGCTAAAATGCTGGGGCAAACTGGTGTAAACTATCTGTGGTTTTGCTGCTTGGTGAGGGTCTGATCCGTGCAGGAAAATTGGAAGGGTTTGGATTGAGTGTTACTTTTGCCTTGGGAGTTTCTTCTTGACTTTCTGCATTCAGCCAGCACAACCTGTATTCCTGTATGTCACAAAAACCCAAGAATCTGAGCAGGTCAGGTGTTTTCTGCTCCCTTCTCAGTTTCCCCCTTGCTCAGCATCCTTTCTGCTTGCAGGCATCCTTGTCCAATGGCAGGGACAGCCTGGAGGAGGGTCACAGCTCTGTCTGTGAGAAATATGGATGCTGCTGGTGCTTTTTCATCCCAAATCCACCAGAAGCCCTGTGGGCTGGATGCTGCTGGGGAGGAAGGATGTGTGGGGTGTTTTGTTTTGTCTGGGTTCTTTTTTATGCTGAGCTGAAGGAAAGAAGGCTAAATTTGGTGTACTGTCTGTGCTCTCATCTGTGAGGATATCCTCTCAGTACTCTCTATCTACCCTGGCCCTAGTGTTTATCCAGAGAAGGGTGGTTCCTGGTGCCTCTTGAGGAGGACATGTTTTGGACAGGGAAGAGCAGCATGCAGTGTCCATATAATTCACCCCTTGCCAAGTTTGCCATCAGTGTGCTGGAAGGGCTGTGCCTCCCACTGCCACCTCTGTGCTCCTTTCCAGATACAACTCACCTAAAAACGAGTTTGGCTGAGTGATGGGAGGGAGAAAAATCGACAAAACCAGTTGTATGGTGTGTAGCAGGAGCCAAGGGCTCCTCTTGGGTACCTATCCAGGTTTTCCAGCCCCTGGCAGGAGGAAGGAGGCCTTTGGAGTTGAGAAGTGACTTGCTCCAGCTTGATGGGAGCCTGCACTGGTCTGAGCTCTGCTGTGATACAAATGGGTTTCGAAGCTGTCTCTGCTTAATGCTCATGCTGGGCTCTCAAGTTAGCAGTGCCTGAACTGAAGCTGTTCCTTAGAAGTCTATGTTAAGCAGAATGAAAAGCCAAAATGGGCTGCTGGGGCACATGCTTTGATAGGTTTTCTGACCGTGCGGGGCATAACATCCAGCAGGAAAAGAATTCCTCTCCTTGGCTGATTTACTCCCTTCACTCCGAGTGGGTGTTATGCTGGGAGCAGTTGTGTGTGCTGTGTGCAGGGGATGCTGCAACCTCAGAGCTGCTGCTGCTGCTCTACAGGAATGCAAAAACCTCCACTAACCCCTTCTGCCTGCCTTGTGTCAGCAGCAGATACACAGCTCCTGTCATCCCCTGGACTTGGCAGATCTACCCAGGGAACTTGTGGAGAGAGTGGTGACACATACCTGTGTACATGCATTTGAACATTATTTGAGATTATCATTGGTTACTTGGGTGTTTTTCTTTAAACATGTGGAGGAGGAAAGCCTCTTTTCCTTAAAGAACTCAAAAGAACAAACAATGTGATGTGATTTTTGAGCAGTGATGCTTTTTCAGGGCTGTTTTTTACAGTCAAATTTTGCTCAAGCATCAGTGGGGGGGAGTTTGGGAGCTGGGCACCTGGAAAAGGGATTGGTGTGGAGACCAGCTGAGGTAAATGAGAAATTGTGAGGTGTTGCTTTTGGTGAGGCTGCCCTGGGCTCTGTATGGCTTTTCAGAGCCTGGATTTCCAGTTTGGTTTGGGGGCACCTGTCAGTGAGTGAATACCTTCAACCCAGAGGGAGTGTTTCCTGCAGCTTGTTGTCAGGGCTACAAAGATTTGCGGATGTGCCCTTGTGAGAAATTCTCTGTAAACAACCATTCTAGGAGGGGGATTTGGGGAGTGTCACATCCCATTCTTGCACACTTGTCACCTCCTGCTGGGGCAGCTGTGCAGGTGTCACCCTCCCAGCCATCACTGGCTTCAGCAAGGATGGGTTATGGGCACCCAGCTTCATGCATTTTGGCCCAGGAAGGTGCCTGCACCTGCACCCATCTCTGCAGTGCTGGCACTGAGATCAAATGTGGATTTTTTTGTGCCTGGCAATGCTCCCCTGGGTGCCACAGCAGTGTCCTGAAGGCCCTGGTGGCATCAGAGCTTCCTTCCTATGGGTGCTGCCCCAGCACTTGTGGCTCAGGAATATGAGGTACCCAACCAGGTTTGATCTTCTGCTCCTTCCCAAGCCATCCTGAATTAGCTCTTTGCTTTCTCAGCCTTTCAGTGTAGAAGTGGTAACATCTGGTGAAGCACCAAAAGGGGAATAGCACTTGTAGGAGATCATTAGGAAAAAGATTAAAATCTTGGTCTACAAAATAGGAGCCTGCAGTTAATTCCCTTATTTCAAATGGTATTTTCTGAGTAGGTGATAATCAGTGGGCTTTTAGCATTTAATTAAAGAGCTTTGTAAAGCAAATGATGTGGAGAATGTGCAGCCTGGGAGAGTACTGGGTAGGAGAAAGTTGTTGGTGTCCATGTGGTTTTAATCCAGGCTAACAGACTGCCTTGGTGGGAGAAAATGGGGGAGGAAAGTCCATTCCTGGGAAACAACCCGTGCTCTTTCTCCAACTGGTGTGGGTAGGGGGAGAGTGGGGCTTGGAAGGTGAAAAGTGGTGAAGATCATGCTGCATCATGATTTACCTGGGAAAAGGTTCAGCCTGAACTGGAGAAGCAAACTGGGGTCATGCTGCTCCTACCAGTCCCATGGGAAGCAAATATTAAAGTGTGACCTCCAGATGATCCTTCAGAAATGTACACTGATGCTTTTCATGGGCCTTTAAAATTCATGGGAGCTTTGACACTGCCTTCTATAAGAAAAAGGTGATATTCCAGGATTGTTGACTCAGTGGCTTTTTGGCAGTAGAATTACAAAATTAAATAAAAATAATAATAATTTTAAAAAGCTGTAACTATTACAGGAATCAATCTTGCTTTTGAAGAGGCTTCTTTGATGCTTCTCTTGCTGCATGTAAAAAAACCAGGTTAATTCTGAGCTTGCTTTCCATTGTGCCTGGAACTCTGCAGTCTCTCTCCAAAGAGACTTGGCACCTTAGGGTAGGGGTCTTCCTTGGTATAATTTGAATTCTTTAAATTTTCAACATCTTCATTAACCTTTTATCTGGTAAATGGTCAAGGTCCAGAGGCCAAATTCAGGATACATACAGGAAGATAGACCTTTGTAAGAGGAAAGCACTGTCTCCCAGGAGAGAAATGCATCATCAGTCCCCAGTTTGGGACCCAGTTGAATAAAGCAGCACCAGTAATTTGTGTGCACTGGACAAAGAGGATTATTTGACATTAAGCTTTTACATTAAGATTGCAGGAAATGTGCCTGGACTCTCAGCATGAACGTGATCAGATCCATATGAGGACAGGGATATCAGATTCCCCAGTTCCCCACAAAAATGTTGTGATTAATCATGCTGAGAGTTGCAATTAGACCAAATAAAAGCAGCATGTTAAAGAAGCAACGAAGGAGGTGATATGAATGTTATTAACAAGCAGGAGGTTTGGGCTTTGTAGTGTTTTTCAGCAGAGTTTCTTGAAATCTGTCAAACAAATAGAACCCAGATAAATGTAAAATCAGCTGGCTGCACATTACCCACGAGGATTTGAAATGAGTGCTGGGGAAAGGAGGAGAGATTATAATTACCCAGAGGAAAAGGACTAAATCTATGGAGTGAAATAGTTATTAATGTTAATTGTGGCTATGAATGCACAGAGGCAGAAGGTGATGCCATGTGAGGTTTTGCATGCATACTGCACCAGAGGATGGCTGATGGCATGGGAATGGATATTTACATCCTCCTTGAAGGAGGTGGATCCATCAGACCCCTGCCAAAAGTGCATCCCTGGTAGCAGGGAGATGTGTGGGAGATGAGGAGAAGGGGGGAGCCTGCAGCCATCAGCACAGCATCCTATTTGCAACACACCCCCCAAATTTAGCTTGTCCTGTATTCATCCACTCTTCTGAAGCTTTTCCCTCATCCGCATGGTACATTGCTTATTATGATCTACTGTTGCTTAATTAAGCCATCACACAACACCTCTTCCGAGACTTAAACTTTGACAGCAACACTTTATCTACCTCTTCTCCCATTGGTTATAATCCTTGTATTGGGTGGGTTTTATGTTGGCTCTTTCCAGCATGTTTTATGGCTGTTCAGTCTTCCTTATCTGGTTTCGTGCTGTGTGTGTGCAGAGATTTATGGGCTGAGGTATTAGATGCAGAACAGGAAAAGGGGAACTAGAGCTAAAGCCATTAAAATCCTGGAATCCGAGCACTGAAGGAATGAAGTCTCTTAAAGAAATGAGAGGAAAACCTGAGCTAGAATATGTATGTGAGATCCCTGTGCCACTGCAAAACAGAAGTCTGGGACTGCCATCTGTGCCCTGTGGCTCAGGCTGAGGAAATTAAAGGATTGACAGTAGGGGACATTGCAAGAGCTGCTCAGTGTCTGCTGGCAGTTACTGGCTCTACACGTGCTCATCAAGGTGGGTTCTGAAAGGTCCAATTAAGAGTTTAAGCTCCTGCACAACACAGGTTGCAAGACCTGATGCCTCTGGTGGTACCCAGCCCGTAGTGGTTGGCTGGAGAGCCTGGCATGGCCCTGCTGCTCTGATCTGTGAACAAGTGGTACCTTGTCTCTCCTTCTGCTCAGATAGCCTTTGGTGGGGGATTCAGGGGGGCTAAAAGCTCCACAAGCCCCATGCACCACAGCTGCCCACCTCCCTCGTCTGCTGTCCAGTGTCTCCAAGTGTCATAAAGCCAAGATGGATGATCAGTCCTTGGAGTCACCCTCCTTTTTTAAGGGCACAGAAGTGTGCAAGCTGACCAGGCATCTCCAGATGGCTGCTGGCCCTCAGGAAACTCCTTGCCTGCTTTTACATCCCCTTTGCCTCAGCCAAGTGAGTGGCTTCCTCCTGCTTCCTTGGCCTCAAGGTCAGGTTGGATCTTCTTGCTCTAATGGGGTTTTTGTTATATTTATTAGGTGTTTGTGCACATCCCACCACGCAGCCTTTGAAGCTGTTCTCTCCTGTACCTGAGTCTAGTTCATTCATCTACACATTATTGGTATTGAGCATTATCTGAGTCTGAATGGTGTAGGTATTAATTTAGGCTTTGGGCTTTATTATTATTTTTTTTATAGGGCTTTAAAACTAAACTTGGATATTGCAGAACATTGAGGCCACAGAATCACAGGTGAACAAGGGCTGAGTGTGCCAGCTCATGACCTCTTCCCAGCCAGGCTGAGCTGACAAAAATCTTTTTAACTGCAGTGAACAAGTCACCTGCCCTGTGCTCCTGCCATAAAAACAAAGGACTCTTGTCTCCAAGTTCCAACACCTCAGTTTCACTTTTGTAGCTGAAGCAGACTGGAAATTTTCATCCTCTTTATCCCAGTTAAGAAGACAGAGTTCTAAGCACACACAATATCCATGAGATCTGGCACTCAGCTCGGTGATGGGACTGACTTTACCCATCTTCTCAAGTGGCTCCATTCCTGCTTACCAATGTCTTCCTTGGGTTCAGCCACTTACCTGTTTAAATATCTCCAAAATGCTCATTTGAAGTAAAACAATGTTAACACAGAGCAGATGACAAAGTAAATCTTGGGGAAAATAACCCGTGCCTGCAGACCTGGCATCTCCGCACCTGCGCGGTTTTGCTCGCTCAGCTGCTGCCCACCCAAAGCTGGTGGGAACATACTGAGGACTTCCACCTCCAAAATCTAGCCTCTGTCTTTGTTCTCCACCTCACCAGATTCTTTCCCATTCTCTGGACCCCCTATGTGTGTATGCAGACCCTTCTTGCCACGTTTCTTTCAACGCCAGGGCAAACCTCAGTGACTCCTTTCTTAGAAATGTGCTGTGACAAGGGTTTGTCAGCTGTGTCTGCAGTGGCATTTCTTGGCCACCTTACTGACTCTCATCTAGAAAGAGTTGATCTACTGTGCATTGGCTGTGCTTTTAGCCCCTCCAACCTGAAGAAATCCTTAGCTTTGTAGATCTTCCTTAAATTCAGCTTCCTTACCAGCCCAGGTGAGACTTCACCTGGTGTCAAGGAACAGCCCTCAAGGAAGCTGGGAAGTATGTAAATAGTACTCAACAGAATAGCATAGGAATAACTTTCAAAAGATGCAGGTAGGAGTCCTCCAGGGCCAGAACCCAATGAGAAGAGCTGAGAGCTGCTCTTTACAAAACGAGTTGGCTGTTCTTTGGAAGAAAACAAAGTAGGCTGTAGATGGAAACACCTCTTCCCACTATCTTGTTGATGTATGTCAAATTCAGGGAGAAAACTGGATGCAAGAAGGATGTCTCGGGACTGAAAAGGATTATTCTGGTGGAACCTCAGCATAAGGGTTAGGGCTTTCTCTTCTCTTTCTTGGAGGCTGCCAGGGCTCTGCTGGGGACAAGGGGGGGACTGACCCATCTGGCTGCACTGGACTGGAAAAGAAAATCAAGAAAGACCACCAGTACCTGTCCCCAGTCATATCTGGCTGTGTGCCTTAGGGCTGAACATTGAATTTGGCTGGGTGTACCTGGTTGCATTTCCCTCTTTTCAATCAGCTCATGCTTTTTGTTATACTCTTGCCAGCTCAGTGGTTTACGTGGGTGATGTGATTTGCACTTCAGGGCTTTTATTTGCTGTGCTAAGCATAAGTACTGGAGCGTCCTCATATCTCAGGCAAGTGCTAAAATGCAGAGATGTGAACAGATACTGTTTTCTTAGAGGTGATCTTATATCTCAGCCCTGATTCAGGAGTCAGTGGGCTTGATTTTTGGACATTCCTCAGAGTGAAAACTCTATTATCACACTGTACATGACTCCTTCACTGAACGAACACCTGACTAACCAAGTTACATGAGAATTCTTCCTCTTCAGCAAATATTCTGCTGGCAGACCTGTCAGTTAAAGAATGGGAAGTCTAAGAAAAGCTGAGCTTTTGCTGTGGAAGCAGAAGTGTGAGGCTGTCCCAGCCCCGTGTCCATCCTGACCTGGGTTTGCTCCCTGCAGCTCTCCAGCAGCTTGAAAAGGGTTGACCTTAATCACTAGGCTTGCAAATCTGGTCCTTCCTTAAAAATCTGTGACCTTCTGCTTCCTCCCAGGGAACTTGGGACTACTTTAAAGCAGCTGATGAAAGGCAGCTAAGGGAAGCAAGCCTGTTGTAGGGAATCCAGTATCTGGTGGCCTGTGCCTCTGCTGAGAAAATTTAAGTGCCCACAAAAATCAAAAGGAAGTCAAAAACCCCACCTGAAAGCTGCTTAATTTCATTCTGCTAAATTCACAGGCCATAAATCTGTCTCCCTTGGCCAAGTCAGCATGGGTTTGGGATCTGTTCAGAATCGCCTTGACCTAAAGAAACTCTGATGGTCTTGTTTGGGGCAGAACCTCAGGCCATGCCATCCCCTGCAGCCCCCTGATGCAGTCCCCCTCCCATGCCTGCCACCCCTTAGACACAGGGAACATCTCTACTCTGAATGCAGCTCCTCTGCTAGGAAGTTTAAATGAGATTTGAAGGCAGTGAAGAAAAAAATGCAGCTGGAAGTGAAGCCAGGAGCACCCAGGGAAGAGGCTCTGCTGGAGCTGGGTTATCTCCCCAAAGCTGCTGTGCTTTGCTAGCATCACTCTCCAACCCTTATTTGCAGCTTATTTGAAGCTACATTTTTCCATGTGCCATCTCATGTGGTCTCACATGAGCTCTCACATCCTTGATTTCTCTCCTGGCCCCTCACATGGGAGAAATTTAAGATACTTCAAGTGGTCGTTGTTTATTTATTCTGTGCCTTGGCCACAGAGACTGCAAGTGCTGGGGTGTGAATTACAGTAAAATAAATGTACTAATTGCTGCTGCTTTACATTGGAAATAATTCTTACTTATGAAAACATCTCAAGAGGTGTAGAAAGGAGACACGTAAGGGCTGGATCAGGAAAACCAACCGTCTGTCTTAATGAACCATTAACACAGACCTGTTAAAAAAAAAAAAAGCGCTTGTGATGTTTGTCTTGTTACCAGCACAGGAGTGCTCATGAAATAGTGTGTACAGGAATGGAGGAAAAAGCAAAATGAGGCAGAGGTAACTGAAGTTTATGCTGTGAAGGAATTCACACCCACTGGAGTTGTGTGCATGGCTGTAACCACGTTCTGCAGTGTGCCAGCCAAAAAATTGACACAAAAAGAAATGATTGGGGGGGGAGGGGGGGGTGAGGAAGACATTCTAATCACCATCTTTCCTTTCATATAAATGTATTAATGGTTTAGTAAGCGTTTCCAAAAATGCCTGTGTGGGATTAAAATAGAAAGCACAGCCAAGTTTAAAATGCACTCTTGGAAGGGGAACTGAGCTGGGTGTCCTGGTGACACCGTTCTGTCCCAGGGGAACCTCCAGATGCTCTGCCAGGACAGCAGGATGGGGATGCTGAAGTGTTTGTGTTGGGATGGCTGTTTGGGGAGCTTGGTCACCCCAATATGTGGGAACATTGCTCCAAAGAAGCAAAAAGTGCCACGTACTGAAGCATGCGAGTGTTGCCATGGAAATCAGGAGTTGTTACTGGGAGAGCGGGAAAAACATGAATGATCTAAAAACCCAAGGATTTTCATGGCTTCCTACCCTCTGCTGTGCAAAAAGCCCAACTTGTTTAATTCCTACCTGGCAAGGTGTGCATGTTGCTGCTTGAGCTGCCCAGAAAATCAGGTTTGCAGTTGCACATACATTTATGGGGTGTGTGGACCACATGCCCTTCATCACAGCTCTTGGCTTTTGACCACTGGTCAGCTCAGAGGAGCTCTCAGCTGCAACTGGGACATGAAAATTAACTGGGAAGCCCCTGATAAGAGTCAGAGCAGGGTGTGACAAAAATTGGGCAGCACAGTTCCTGATGTATTCATGAGTAGCTCACCTGCAAATATTTTTTTTTTTTTAAATTTTTATTTTTTTCCAGATCTGTTCCCAGGGAAAAGAGCAAACCAGAAAGTAGGAGAAAATTGGAGATGGTTTCCATAAGCTGTCAGCAGCTTGTGGGAAATGTCCCCAATGCAAAGCCTGGGGCTGGGGTGGGAGGGGAGGTGGGTGCAGTGTGCTGGAGCATCAGGAGGAACAGCTCCAGGTCCCACCACCTGCAGAGTTTGGGAACCCACAGCCAAGGCAAGCAGGAAAGACTGGGGAATTGGTTCCAAAACAGATCAGATGGAAGTGGGGCTTAAGTGGATGTAATGATGTATGGAAGTAAAATGTTATTTTGGAACCATAAGTTTAAATATATATCACAGCAAGGAAGGCAGGAGGCCTGCCTTGGAAATGCCAGCATGCTTGCTGCTTCCAAGATTTTATTTTAAAGTCAGGATCCTGGAAATGCTGTTCAGCATGTTTGCAATGAGCTGAGATGCCTCCTGGAAGTGCTGAGGCCATGTTTACAAAGAACTGCATGGTAGCTCCTGTTGGATGGTGTTTGGGAGCTACTGACAGCTACAGGGGTTTTATCTTCAGCTCTTTGGTGGCCTAACCCTGTGCAGAGCTCCTCAGAAGGAGCACCAAGCCTGTGGCTCAGCAGAGCCCTGCAGTGTGCTAGAGGGAAGGAAAAGCCAATTTACATCTAATGCTGCTTCTCAGTTCTCTGCTCCTATTGCACATTTTCTTCTATTCTTTTCTTAAAAAACAACCAACCAAGCCTGCAGTCCCCGAGGCACAATTCCTCCTGGCAGAAGCAAAGGGTTAAGGTGTGATGGGAGGGTTTGGCTTCACCTGGCAAGGTGTGGGCAGCAAAAATGCCTCAGGAGCCTGGCAGAGGCTGTACCCAGAGGCTGGGTCCTGGGCAGGGATAGGAAATCTCTTTGCTCCATCCTTGCAGGGAGCTTTGCACGATGGAAGGATGCTTGCTCCTGGGTGAGAACAAGAGCAAAAGTTCTGGCAGAACAGACCTGAGCTGCAGTATTCCCATCACTGGTTGCATGGGGCCAGCCCTCTGTCTGGCAGTGTCCCTGGGAGAGGACTTTATCCTGGTTTTTGGTCTTTTTCAGGGGCTGCTTTGCTGTCCCTGGCTCTGCAGGGCAGCGTGCCAGCCCCGCTTGGCCCCTTGCTGCTGGTGCAAGAGCGTGGTGACAGCAGGTGACCTCATGTGTTGGCACAGAGGTTTTGCTGGAGGATCCAGCTATGGGGAAGGATCCAGTACTCCCACTATGCTGTTGGGGTATTTTTGGGATCCATGTGATTAACTTTCTACTGCTGGCTTCCACCTGTGAGCATATAAACTCGAGCCGTCCAGTTGCTGCAGGTCTCAAGGCATCAGCTTACAAGGAGAGAAAGAATTTTCATTTATAATCCACGAGTCCCATTCAGCAATGGACTGTACTCCCCCTCCTGCTGCCAGCAGACCTCTAAGTGAACAAACAAATGTCTGGAAATACAGGCAATTTAGCTCGGAAGAGATATCATCAGTGCAGTTCAGAGGTTAATGGGCATGGAGGATTTATAACAAACCGGCCTATAAAAAGAAGAAGGAAGGGGGGGGAAAAAAAGAAAGAAAAAAAATTAAAAAGGAGAGGGTAGTAATCTAGTTGACATCTATTGTTCTTTGTATAACAGCTCATCTGTATTCTATCTGGGTGAGGGTATTACAAAGAGAATTTTCAAACACACGTGTGAGCACACAGACCTATACACACACACACATATATGTGCATATATAAACTGAAATATAATGAGGGAAAAAGCCCCTGTAAGTTTGAAGCAGCAACAGCAATCCATATATCTTCATTTGCTGCCAACATCCAAGTGCTGAACTCTCAAGGAGCCTGGATCTCTGCCATCATCTGTCCGTGTCTGATCTCTTTGGTAAATACGGAGGCTGCCAAGAATGAGGCAAAGGAAAAGCGCTCGCAGCTTAGAAAGAAACACATGGCAGCCACTGACCTGCTGAAATCATAAAATACATCATGAAGTAAGGAAAGAGGGGAAACAAATCATCCTCTCAGGGACTGCCCATCTGCTCGCATAAAGCCACAATCATTATTGCAAATAAATACATTCAGACCGGAGAAGTCTGGGAATAATTTGAGGGTAGGGGGGTGGGTATGGTTGGGTTTTATTTTTGTTGGGTTTATTTTTTTTTTTGTCTTTGGAACCCTCTGGAAATTTTCCTACATAAACCAAGTGAGCTCATTGAGCAGAAATAGATATCTATTGATTGTGCCCTTTTTAATTATGTAAGGAGCAAGTTTCTGTTTTATAGGCATAATTAAAAAAAGAAATTACTTCCAAGACAGGATGGGGTTGTAATGTTGGAAAAGAACCCCTGTAAAAATTGCAGGTCCATGTTTTTGCAATGAAGGAGGGATGTAGCAGGATGTACCTCATCTGAAAAGCTCTGCTGTGTGAATAGTGGCTGTGTTTTTTCTGGGAAATAAAGGGATAAAGGGGGAATGGCTTATATTAGATAGCTTCCTACCTGTCTTGAGTTGCCTTTTTTTTTCTTTGGTATTCTATAGGGATTTATCCAGGTATTAGATTCAATGCAAACAACTGGGACTGTTTTTTTGAGTGTTTATTTTTAGACTTACCAGGTAAAATTTGACCCTCTGGAGCCTTTGAAGGGGCTTGGTGTAGTACCTGTGTCTTCCTAAAACCCAGAATTCAGAGGTGAATAAGGGCTGGTTGAAATGTACAGGAGAAACAGGATAAAAGCAGGAGCTTGTAACCTCATTTTCTTTGTTGTTTTTGTTCCCTTCAGTCCTTTCTACCAAACTCTTCTGGAAACCTTTACTTCAGAGCTTATCCCATGTGTGTTGGTACTTACTTTCTCCCTGAGACAAAGATGTGTCATTTAAGGCATTTTGTAGCTTGGGGATATTTTCCTTAACAGACAGAAGGGGAAGTTTTGGGCAGCATTCCCAGGATGGAGCAGCAGGTTGTACCTTGACTGTACCATGGTCCATGAGCTGTTCTTATTCCAGCAGTCAAACTGCATGTTCTGTTTTTTAAAAGGGAAAACATTCCAGGCTGGGATTTCCTATGGAGCCTTGTAAGGGAAGTAAGTTCTGAGCATCCCTGTCTCCCATGGGTGTTATCATTGCAGCACCCACAGTGCCTGGGGATGTCCAGGTTTTATGATTATTTAGCTATAAACTGTGCTTCTGAAACTTATGGACCAGGCAAATCAGGAACTCCAAAACACCAAAATGGGGAGAAAAAGGGGATTGTACGAGCTGATTCCTTCCCATCAGGGTAAGCAGCTGAGCTTGCTCCTCATGGCTTTGAGATGTCTGAGCATCCCTGGCTGTGTGTCTGCACCCAAGCCAGAGATCTTCCATGGCAGGGGGACAGCAGGAGCACTTGTGTTATGGATGCTCTATCCCAGGTGGTTTGGTTGCCTGGCTGGTGCTCACAAGCAGGTTGTGCATCGTGTCTGATTTCTGCTGTCAGGGATGTGTTAAAGCTTGGGGCAGCTGCAACCCCTTGGGGTGGGCAAATTTGAGCTTCAAGCCAAACTATTTGTATCACAGGTTGGCAGTGTGCTGGTTTGGGTAAGGGGGATGGTTTGCCTGGAGATGTTTAAACTAAGGAAAAAAAAATCCATACCACCAGGAACAGGTGGTTCATGATGTGCTTCAAACCCTCATGCTCAGCACCAAACCTCTGTGCTTTTAACTGCTGCTTCATGAGGGGTTTTGCCACTGTGACCACAACTGTTGAGTCTATTTTACCTTTCAATGATGCTAAAATCTTGGGCTTTAAGAGGCTGCATTTTCCTGGCTTTTCAGCAGATCTCTCAGAAATGCCAGGTGAAAGCTGTGCTCTGGGGCAGGATGAAGCAGGGGACCAGCCAGCTTCCCCCAAGCATCTTCCCCACTTACTTCCCCCTGAAGTGGGGATGGGAAGGAGCAGGAAAGGGTTTGAAGTGGAAAGGACTGAGCCCCCCCATTAATTTATGACTTTCCCATTCCCATTTTGGCATTTCAAGAGTTAAAACCCCAGCAGTTAAAGAGTTAAAAAAACCAAACCAAAACAAAAAAACAGTTATACCAAGAGAGGCTTTGCTACAAGATGACTTAACAAAGTGAGGAAAAAAGTGAGGAAAAATTTCCCAGCTCTGACCAGAGGTTGGCTCCATGACCCCTATTTTCTGGGAAAGCCAGAGAGGCAGTGGAATCTTGTCACAATGTGCTGATGTATAGGTTCCTCCCCAATATCTGAAATTGAAGATTTCATGCCTGGTGCCAAGCACCTCTACAAGAGGCTGTTCTCATCCCTGTCAGCTGCTGTTCTTGTTATTCTGTCCTGCCTTTAAAACTGCATGAGGGATCCCAGCTTTCTGTCTTCTCTGAATTTAATTTTAATATTACCCATCTTTCTGCTCTTCTACTTTATCCTCGGATTCCTCTGGGAGTATTTTTCATGGGTAAATCACAAGGCAAGCCACAGTGCCCCACATTGCAGGAGCTGCAGTGGGTTACCCAGCATGATTATAAAAACAGAAGGTGTTTCAGTACAATCTCCAGAGCATTTATTAGCACGTATTATTTCCCTTGGGTTTATTATTATCCTTACACACTTTGCAGTTATTTTCTGATCTTGTAGTTCCCTTAGCTTCTCCTGATGGTCAAGTTAACATGATGAATTACACCTTTGCTTAGCTCTTTGCCTGCTGTTGGCAAGAAAACCAGCTGCTCTCCTCCTCCTGTCCTGCAGGACTGGAATTTCTGGCTTGTGTTTTTAGTAGATGGCTCTTTACCAGTATTTTTAGTTTGTGGTATGGCAGAAATTTAATTTTTCTCCTTTACTTGCTTTGTGCCAAGGTTTTTATCCTTAGTGACAATAGGAATCTAGATATATAACATGGGCTGCAATATTTCATCTTCAGAAAATAATGATGCAGACTATTTGTCATATTTTTAGTTTCCTCTTTATGGTTCCCAAGGGGTGATCTGTTTTGTTTTCTCTGGCTTTTTTTTTTTGTCTTTGGTCCAAGAACAGTGATGAAATGACATAACTTATCTCTCTTATTCCCTCAAGATCCTGCATTTGCACGCTTGCTGTGCTACCCAAGTTAAAGCCCCTGGTTCCCTGGGGGAATGTTGTCTCCCCCTTGCTCCAAAGCCTCCATGAGGCTGTGTGCCAAACAGTGCTGGATAACGTGCTCCAGCTCTTGGAAAGGGAAACTTGGGGGGTGAGAATGTGGAGACTTTGCTCTTTTAACCTCTTATAGCCTTGCTCCTGAGGATGTTTCCCCTGGGGCTTTATCCCTCCAGGTGCTGGCTCCCACCTTACCCTTCCTTGGAACAAAATTGGGCAGAGCCAGGAGCTCATCTGGGTTCAAAATGCTTCTGAACCATGGCAAAGAGCAAGAGCTTTTCATTCCAGAAAGTCTCACAGCTGGTTTCCCCTTCCCACCTCCCAGAGCATCACCCTGATACAAGAGCACCCAGGAGGAGTGTGTGTGGACCATCTCCCCCCTGGCATGGCATGGCTCCAGGCTTTGCCTCAGGGACACAACCTCCTCCCTGCTCTCACCTGCCTTGCACACCTTACCCCCTCATCCATTAATGTCACAGCAACAGTTTGCTCTGTTAATCACAGCACTGAAATGAGATGAAGTTAAAAAACAATTGAGGGGAAAATTCTCTCTCTCTCTCTCTCTTTTTTTTTTTTTTTCTTTTTTTTCTTTTTTCTCTTTTTAAACAAGGTGATGGTTATAAACGGAGTTGAGTTCCTGTGGAGAAGCTTTTTCCTGAAAATCAAACAAATATTATCAATTTGGGGCTCCCAGGCTTGCTATGGAGCCCAGGGCACCGTGGGTGATGTGCTGGGATGTGGTGAAGTTGCCTGAGGCAGAAATTGGGATGCTGTGGTTGAGTTTCACTCTGAGCAAGGTGGGAGCTGGTGTGGGCTGAGCTGAACTGAGGTTTCTGCAAGGATTGCTTGAAAACCCAACCAGATCCTGTGACTGTTTCCTCTCCCACCTCTTGCAGCCTGTTTGGATGGATGGTTTAAGGGAAAGCTGATCCCATGCCAGAGCAGCACATGCTGATGAACCATCTTGGGCTGTTATGAAAATCATTGCATTATAAAGCATAACATTGGCAAAGGTTTTTTTCTGTAATAGTGTGTCCTGGGGAAATGATAATGTCTCACTTCATGCTTGCTTTGAGCCCTCCATCTATTGAAGCACATTCCTTTTCTCATATGGTTGTGATGGGAGATGGAGACAGGCCAGAAACCTGGATCTGCCTTGTCCTCCTGTCCTGGTGCAGGATGTGAGTCGACCCTCACATCATTTTGTGTTAAAAGAGGTGACCTTGCTTTGCTCCAGAGTTTGAGGATTATTGCACCTCTGTATGCAGCAGCACTGTGCTTCCTGTGCAAACAGAAGGATTTCTGGCTTAGAAACTAGAAAAGAAAAATCTCTGTATCAGTTCCTAGACCCCAAGGTGCTTTAGTCTCCTAGCCATGGAGGAAAACAACAAAAAGCACTAAGTCCAAGTTGGTTCAGGGGCTTTCTGTTGGTCTGGAAGCAAAGTGATGCTGTCTCTGCTGAGAAGCTGGGACAAATCTGAGGGACTGAAGGGTGAGGATCATATGGGGGGGAGCAGAATTCTTGGATTAAGAGAGACAAAAGCCCTGAGCTCCACTGTGCCAGAGCCTGGGCTGAACGTTCCCCTGTGCACCCTAATGTGCCTTAAAAATCTTATTGAGCATGTTGGCACTCGATAGGCAAAGCACCCTTCATTCTTCTGCAGAATTTCACAATTTAAGGGCAAACTGAGGACTAGCAGACCTTTCAAAGACTTAGGGAAGTGGTTTGTGTTGCTGGGATGAAATTACATTTTTTTAGCAGGCTATAGAAGTGAGCTCCTCTCCTGTCCCCAGCGTGTGACAGCCCTGGGGCAGAGTCCTGCTGGGACCCTTGTTCCTCACTGGGAGCTCAGGAGATACTGCTGGGAGTTGTGGTGAGCTAGAGAAGCTTCATGGAGCTGGGGCAGAAAGTGATTAATTGTCCTCTGACTTCAGCCCAGCCCAAACCCAGCCTTTAGGTATTGCATCCTGTGCACGGGGCTGTGCCCAGCCTGGGGGTTACCCAAAATGAAGGACTCTTGCACCAAAGGTCACCAGGAATTCAACAAACACCACCTGGGGGTCTGGACTCTAAAAAAATCCTTAGGAATCTCTTAAAGAAAAGGCCACAGAGCTGTGCCAAAGAGTTAATTACAGGAAGCAAGCAGCTTGCAGCCCTCCCCTGAACCCTGTTTTACTTCCTCTGAACTTGCTTTGCTGCCTTTGGCAGAGGATTTCCAGTTTGCTGGGGTGAGAGCAGCACAGAGAGACCAGTTCACTCGAGGAACAATTCTTAAGAGAATTTAAGGACTCTAAAAAGCAAATCAGGCTCATACTGGCCAACACTGAGCTTGCAGAGGATGCTGCTGGCATGGTGCAGGCCTGATGGGGCAACACCATGATAAAAGCACTGACACCACCACAAGAAAACAGATCAAATCCCTTGGCTGGGTATGAAATACCCTCCCTGCAGGCAGGGCATAGCAGTAATCATACCAATTGGGTTTTTTTATTAAGCTGTATGGTTTAACATTGTCTTTATAATTCATCTTTGCTGCAGTTAAGAGCAGATTTGAGGCACGTGTGGGGATGGGTTGGTAGAGCTGCACCTGCCCTGGGGAAGGGTGATAGATAGACAGTGTCTGTCTGTCTGTGTGTATGTATTTATACACACATAGATTTGAAAAATCAGATGGATGCAGGCCACACACCCCCCTATACAAAATGTTTCCCTGTTTGCTGCTCTCTGACCACTTGCTGTGTGCCTTGACCAAGTGCTGTGCTATTTCTAGCAAATTGGTGCCTGAGACCAAGAGAATAAATTACAATTTGCTTTAGCAAACATTTACAGAAGCAGGAACCAGGCAGAGCTTCCTGATGTGAGAGAACATAACCCTCCTGTGAGGAAGGGAGGGAATGGAAGGGAAAGGAAGGGAAGGTCTGGGGAGCTGTACCCAGACCATGGGGCAGAGCTTGGGTCTGGCCCTCTGGGCTGAGTGGACCTTGCACAGGGATAAAAGACTCCTTTTGAAAAATCACAGCTCATTGATATTAGAGTTTTGGAGAGGTGTTAAAATCCTTCACACAGACCATTTTGTGCATCTGTGTAGCCATGCTGGGCTTGCCTGCCCGGACCACCTGTCTCTTTAGATCTCACTTTATTCTTTGCTTTTATTTTCCTAAATGCCTTGGGCAAACAAATGTAATTCCCTTAATGAAAAATGCATATATTTCTGTTAAATGGATCTTGCTGTCACGGTGTTGCTCCTTTCCCCTCAGTCAGGGTTTGCTAACGGGCTGGGCTCAGCACATGTGCTGCATCTATCATCTGTCACCAGTGTGCACCCAGGCATGGAAGGATCCAAGCACTAACTCTATTTCCTAGCAACCAGGGGAAACCATCACACGCCACTATTTTTCCTCTGTCAGCAGGATTGCTCCAATTTATGTAACCTACAAAGTGTGTGTTATCACCACAATAAACCATATATTCTGAGGCGTTATTTACAGCCTGATAATCAGAGAGATGCAGCCCTGGTGCCTGGAATGTCCTTGCTTGGGGCCACAGTTGGTTGGAAACCTCATAGAAATGTCATTAAGTGCCTCTTTGACAATGGCACTAACCACTTAATTATTGAGGGAGATAGCAAATGGTGTGTTACACACTGGAGCATTAAAAAAATAGCTAAACCCAAGTGCTGCTGAAGCAAGGTCTCAATTTACAGGCTATGAGGAAGTAGTTGTACCTCTGAATAGCTGGGTGGGATGTGTCAAAAGGGCTGCTGGGAACCATTAGCTCTCAAAAGTGAGAAAGATGGAAGTATGGAGGGGTAAATGAATCACAGGGACTGTCTGATGGAAGCAAGGTTTGTTGGTGGCCAGGTACCTGTGGTGCCACCAGGCTGGGGGCCATCACTCCAGGGCTGGGCTGGGCCAATTGTGAAAACCACAATTTGCATCCCCACTCGAGGCCTCTGGGAGAGATTGATGTGTTCTGTTTGGTGATCTGGGTAATCTGTCCCCTGCCTTGTCCCCATTCTGCTGGGTGGCCTCTCTGCATTGCTGCTGGCTCAGTGGAGGTCTGGGTGGGAGCTGGGTACCACCTCCCAGTGCAGGATGCTGATCCAATTAACTTTTCTGGAAGAAAAAGGGCTTCTGGCTCTTTGGCACATTAGCAAATCACAAGAAGCAAATGATTCAATCAAGAGATGAATATCAAGCAACCTTAGCGAGCAGCTTCTGCATCATGAGCCTGTTTAACAGCAGATTGAGCTGCAGATTAGTGAGATATTAGAGCACAGTGTGATGCATCACAGCATAAATGGGAAGGCTGAAATCAGCACGAGTTTCCTGGAGAGCTGCTTTATTTTCCTGTAATGCCAAGCCCATTATACTCCAAAGGTTCTTAAATAACTCTTCTTGCAAGAGATAATAATACAGACTGTAGCAGAAAATTAAGGAATAATTGAATAAATAAAAGGTAAACCTGTGATGAAGGACACACCCTTTGCAGGGGATTCAAGAAAGCAGGAAAGCTGTGCAGCAGGAGGGTGCTGACCAATTCTTAAGGGTTTATTATGTGAATTCTGCAATGGTCTGACCTGGAGCCAGGGTGTCCTGTGGGACCTCCGCTCAGATTAAATATCCTCACGACTCCCTCCCCTTCCTCCCTGGTGTCAGGAGATGGACCTCGGACAGCCCAGGCTGGAGACAGCTTCCACACTAATGATGATGATGTAGCAGGAGCCAGTACTGCATCAATTTTAGGTCTGAGAGAAGCAGGAGAGGTGGCAGTGCCAGCCTGGCCCTCGGCGACGCGTGCGGTGGCTGCAGCCAGAGCTGGAATTTCGACAGTGATGCAGGAGCTGCTGGAGCTGTGAGCATGATGGATGGATCACCTTCAAGATGCATAAAGGCATCCATTGCGTCAGTTAAACAAGAGCGTGGTGGGCTGTGGAGTTTTTGTTTGCTCATTTGTTAGCTATTCAACTCGAAATAGCGGAGCCTATTTACACGTGTAGCTTATTATTTGAAAGTAGGCAGCATGATGCATAATGCAGCCTCCCAGTTAGAGCAGAGCATCATGATAATGATAAACAAGCCTGGGAATGGAAGGTAATGCTTATTTTTCTTGGCTGAAGCTGCTCCCTATTGAGATAGCTGCCTTGCCAGCTGAAAGAGAAGCAAAATACAGAAACAAACAGACTAGGTGTTGACGCACATCCCTGGCACCCGGCTGGGGTTTCAGAGGACCCAACACCCCCTGGCCCTGCTGCTCTTGGTCTGCACTCTGCTGGCTGTGACCACACTGTAAGCAAGGTGTGCACCAAGGCCTGCCCTGAACTGAAGCAGCCAGTGCTTAAACTGAAGCTCTGGCAGGTCTCTAAAGCCTGATTTTTGCTTTCAGTGGTGGTGATGAGCAGTCCCCATCCTCTCCTTGTGGTGGCCCTAAAAGTGGTGCCGTCCCCAGCATCAGTGGGATGGTGTGAGGGGCTGGATGGCATCCTGTAAGGGGGAGTGAGCAGCTTTAAAATACCCCCCTGAGAACAACAACAAAAAAACCCCCAAGGGTTTATTTTTAGCTTGCAGCAATTCCCAGTGTTATTCACTGTGTGTGGCTGAATCAGCCCTGGTGAGGATGTGATGTAGGGAGAGGGGTGGATGATGGGGACATGGTGGGGGATGCTGAAGTCCTCTGTGGCTCCTCTACAAGTCCCAGTTCCATGACCCTTTTAGCTGAATGTGATACACCAGGTTCTGGGTGACAAGAAAGGAGGAAGAAATCCCCATTTTTTTTCCTATTCTTCTGTTATCTTTGTTCTCTGGAGCTGGAAGGAAGGAGGGATTCCAGGCTTATCCCAATGCTTCTGCTGTTGGTCTGGCATAATGAGCCAGTGTGGACTGACCAGCTCAAAGAGGTCTCAGTGAGATGGAAATCACCAAGCTGATGATTCCCTCCCCTTCTCACGTGTCTGTGCAAGCTGGATGTCAAACCAATGTAAAGCCAGCAGGTTTCTGAAGTGAAAACAGCCCCCCTTTGCACTTCTGCTGCCTCCCTGGGCCATCAGTTCTTAGCCTTTCTCTGGTGATTGCCCCATTTGTGTCTTCTTCCAGCTCAGACTGATTCTCTCTGCAATTCCTGGCCACTGCCTGCCAGCTCCCCACAGCCTGGAGCTGCTGGCAGGCTGAGCTTTCCCCCACAGTTTGAGCCCAGTCCTCTTTGCCTGCCCAAGGATTTGCATTAATTTCCCTCCAGCAAGTTTTGGTCTCTGCAGGAGTCTCCTGTGCTTGTGGTTGGAGCCAGATCTGGTCTAAGCTCCAGCCAGGGATGTATCATCCTCACAGCTTTAGCACAGCCCTCTCCATCCCACTGCCAAGTGTTCAGGTCCTGCCTGTATCCATGAGCAAGATCTGGCACTGAAAAACTACAGATAGTGTTTAATTTTGTGACACTGATTCTCCCTGATAATTTTTTAAGGGTAACCCTCACCCCTTCCAGCACCTCACCGCATCCTTACCCCTTTCACCCCCTGCACAAACACCTTCCCCTAGTTGGGCAGAAACTACTAGCTTAGTTTCAGTAAGGCAGAAAGCAGGATTTAAATCAGTCCAGACAACTGCAGCCGTGTCCAGAACTGGCAGCAGAGTAACCTGGTGAGAATTAACCCCATGTCCAGGCAGAGCCTGGTGCCAGAGGGAGGGAAAGTTGTCATTTGAGAAGATACAAATTGAGCAGCTTCATGGGTCAGGCAGGAAACAGATGGAAAACATCAGCAGGAGAAACCTGGGTTTGGCTTAGGGGCTTTGGTTGGGTAAAATGGTCCCGTGGCTGGAAGAGGAGAGGGGAAGAGAGCAGCTCTAGGGTCCTGCCAGTCAAAATCTGCTTCCCTGTGGATGGTGGGGATGTCTCTGCTCATCACATGGGTGATTGTGATGGAAAGTAATGAAACTGAGCAGGAATCCTGTTTTCAGAGGGGATGACCGGGCCAAAAAGTACCTCTTTATCCTCGTGCAAACCTCATTCTTTGGACTAAAAGTACTTTCAGCATCAGCTCTTCACTAAACCCTTTCCTTTAAACATTCTCCACAACTTTAAGTGGAGTTTTTGCATCTCCCCTCTCTGCTTCATATCCCAGTGCTGCTAAATTAAGAGAGTGCTTTGGCAAAACATACTTTGTGAGTGCTCTGGGGTGGGTTGGTGGTTTTTTTGGAGGCTTCCTCTGCTTCTTCTGACAGAGCCCAGGTACCTGGACTGTCCCTGCTGCCCAGGGGCTCCAGTTTTCTACTGGGAGGCTGTTTCCCACTGGGCCTCTTAGGTCTGGACCAGCATCACTGGGGTGATGGGGATTTGTTGAAACAGTTGCAGCAAATTAAACTTTCTCCTGGGCTGCAAGAGCATGTGTGTGCTTGGAGGCAGAAAGGGATCTGCCACCCTCCTGGGCTGCTTTCCAGCCCCTTGGAGCTTGCTGTTGTTGGCTCCATTCCCTGAAGGATTCATTTACCTCTGCTTACAGCTCAGCCACTCGCTCACCCCCAAGCTTTTGTAGAGGAGAGAGGGACACAGGGACTGGGGGGGGGGTCCTCTCCCACCTGGTTTTGTTTGCACCTCTTTTATTTGGGGGGAAAGCCCCTGTCAGCTGGTTGTCATGTGAGCAGGGCAGACCCAGCCCTGCGGGAGTGATTTACAGGCAGTGATTTCTGGGGACAACCCTATTGGAAATGCAGCTGAGCAGGATGGCTTTTGCCAGCCAAGAAATAACAGCTCTGGAGTGTGCTGCAACTCCACCTCTGCCAGGGAAGTGCTTGGGCTTCAGGGAAAAAAGTTTTGCAGAACCCCAAAAGCTTGTTCCTGATAGAAAATAGGACTTTATGCTTTCATTGCACCCCTCTCATGAGGGTGATATCATCCAGATTCCCCCAAAGACTTTTCTAAGCTCTTCCAAGGAGGGAAGGATCAGTAAGGCAAAGTTTTGCTGGGACCATCACATCTATTTTGAAGTGTTTCCATCCTGTGCCCATACCCATCTGTGTATTTCTATGTAAGCATCTTCAGTTCTCAGCTCCCATGTGCTAAAATATGTCCTAGACAGTTTTGATGAACCACAGCTCTCCTAGATACACGTGTTAATGATGGACTGGCTGCCCAGATTGCTGCAGTGTGTCCCAAAGTGAATGGTGAACAGTGTGTAACCTGGGTGTAGGAAAAGTCACTCCCAAGTACTATCAGGGCAGCTAATTTGTTCTTCCCACCTGGGCAGGAAACTCTACTTGCAAAAAAATACTTGCTTTATTTCATTCCCCCTCCCAGTACATCCTTTTCAAAGAGAGTTTGCGTTCTTTATATTTTATTTATTTTTTTATATTATTATTCAGGACTCTATTTTACTAAACCCATGTGGCCAGCATACACAAGAGTGATTCTCTTTAAAACAAACAAAAAAATCCCTCTGGTCCTAATGTGTCACATAGGTGGCTGGGATTTACTAATTCCTCCTGGCAGGGCTGCTCTGGGTTGCTGCCCCTTCCCTCCCAGCATTACATGAGAGAAGGGGAGTAGGAAACAAAGACCTCATCAGCACCTTTGCTGTTTACTTCCTCAGGAAATGCTTTGCCCCATATCCCAAATGATCCAGTAGTGTGAGTAGAAGTGTTCAGATTCAATCCATTTCCAAGCAGGGATCATGGACCAGAGCCCAGATCTCTGAGGATATTTAGAAGCCTGAGTGCTCTGGACTGGATCTGGTCCATGTTCCCATCTCATGGCACTTCAACTAAATTAGGAAAAAGCAGATTGCAGCAGTGGCTTGTTCTTAAAAGTGAAATTAATTTCTATGCAATAAATGGCCTCTACAATACCTGCATCTCTCAAGCTGCTCCTACCTGTATTAGTGATGCTACACAGGTGCTGCACAGACTTTCCAGAGCTCAGCATCTGTTAGAAGCTGTTTATCATTAGCTGCATGTTCCTGATGCTGGGTCTGCCCTCTGTGAAGCCTAAAGGTGTCTTAAGATGAGGCTGAGCTGCATAAAGGAGACATGAAGCATGGTGAGGGATGAGATGCTGATGTGGTGATGGGCTGGAGCTGGTGCTGTGCAGAGCCTGGGGCAGCCTTGGTGTGTCTGGGATGCTCTTACAAGTGAACAAGGATCCTCCACCATCTTCCTACTTAGGGGTATTTTCTCTCTTTCCTCCCTAATTCCCGAAATGGGTCTTTTATAAACAACTGTGTCTGTATCTAGCCCAGAGGATGTGGTCTGAATAGCTGATGTGGACCCTGCTGGGCTCCAAGCTGGAGAGGACTCAGCTGTGAGCTTTTCTTCAGACTCTTCCTTAGGTGGGAGGGTGCTGGTGGCTGGTACCCAAGGATGGAGAAGGATGTGAGATTAAGATCAAGTGGAGAGACCAATCCTGTAGGCTTTTTTAGCAACTCCTTTTTACCTGGATCTTCTCTGGATCCTGAGAGAACAGGGACAAACTGCAGCCTGCTTGGGGTTGTAAGCTGGGATGTTACTGAACAAATCTGCTTGAGGCTTTGTTATCCTCATGTCTGTGTGCAAAACAGGAGCTGAAGCACTTGGGCAATCCAGGGGCTCATCCTGTGCATCGGTGCCAGCAGTGCCATGATTCCTGGTGGTTCTTTCCAAGCCCAGCTTGTTAATTTTGCCTCAGCATCCCTCCAGCTTTGTGACTTTGCTGCAGTTATTAATAAGTGGACTGTGAAAAACTGGGAGGCAAATCAATGTTTTGGCAGGGCTGGGCTGAGAAACCCTTTTTTATTTCCATGGTAACCACATTTTGGGAGGCTCATTTCCCACACAGCAGATCCCTTCACCTCCCTGTGCAAGGAGAAATGACAGGGCATGTGGAGATAACACTGGTATGAAGGATGCTGCTGCTCTGAGGATGTTCTTGCTCTACATGGAAGTATCAGCCTCAGCTGCACCTGCTAGGAGATGGAGCTGTGCAGGGAGATGGAGGGTGCTGGGAGCTGATGGAGCTGTGCTGGTGGAAGGTGGTGTCTGCTGGCACCCATCCCCCTCCCTCTGAACACCCCTGGAGCAGACCTGGCTGCTGGGGAGTCCTCAGGAAGGTTCCATGTAATCATGTTTGATGCCCTTCCCTCCGAAGCCCAGCAGTTTGTGTGGGTTTCACAGGCAATTTGCTGGCAAATGAAGTGCAACCACCTCTTGAGTGGACCTGAACATCTCTGAGCTGAGTGTGGGAACTGATAGAGCTGGGGGGTGAGAGTGAATGTGAGCTGGAAGGGAGCTGAGATGTAGGGGCAAGAGCATCTTTTTATTTACCTCCTGCCTCCCAGGTAATTACTTGGCAACTGGGAAGACCTCAATCCCCATCCAGACCTTCTCTCACCCCAGGCAGAGGATTCCTCAGAACACTGAGTGTTTGGAGAGGGAGCTCCATGGGGATGCAGGAGCTTTTCCAGGCTCAGGTGGCTCAGTACTGAATTACAAGTTATAGATAAGGTGGAAACCCTCAGGGTTAGAGGCTTTGAAGTCCATAGGTGCAGTCTTTAAGCTGTAATTAGTCAGGGTGCTGTCTTTCCCCCCTCCTATTTTGGAAGGGTTTGGACTCTGGGGCTGGGGTTGTACATCCTGCTGGCTGGGTCCATGCTGTTCCTGGCCTCTACGTGGGAAAGCTGAACAAATACAGAGACAGCTTGGGTGCCCTTGATAAATGTAGAACAAAAGAGGATTAGCTTGATGAAATCAAAACAGGTATTTTTTCATCTGAGAAAAGAAAAAAAAAAAAAAGTTTTGTATCAAATCAAGTGTTTCATTTGACTAAACCCAAAATCTTTTTCCTACTTTCAATCTTAATTTTACTTTCCATTGAAGGCTTTTTAAATTTAGCTTCATCATAAATTGCAATTTAACTTAGAAATAAGCAATTTAGGTTTCAAAGAGACTTTCAGACATTTCAGATCTGATTGTCAGCAGCTTTGTCACAAGAGAGGGTGGCAGACTGCTGTGCTCATCTGATACTCTCCCCTGTAACAGAGCCTGTGGGTTTTTTGCTTCTTGCTTTGTGCTTATCTCTGCCCAAAGTACCAATCCTAACAGCAACAAGGTTTGCTTTTGGATGATGAAGGGGTTTTTTATTTTTTGGGTGATGCCATGCTAGGGAGTGTCCAAGTTCAGGGCTCTTGTCCCTGTTCCTTGGGGACAATTCCTTGCCTCCAACAGACCCCAGCCCTGGTGCAGTGCACATGCACGGTGTTTTCAATACAAGATGCTTTTGGTGATGCAGAGGTGGAAATTTGCTGCTTTTAATAACAAGAGAGGTGGAGGCCACAAGGCTGTGACAGGGACTGGTGATTTGCAAAATGCCACACAACCTTTTGAAGCAAGTGACCCCCGGAGAAGTATCCTAGGCTTAAATCAGTTTGACTGACATTACTGAAGATTTGCTTGAACATAAACAACCTCCCCCAAAATGCCTTTGGGCTGTGGTCTGCATTAAAGCTGGGCTTGGTATTTGTTGTTAATCCAATCCTTTTGCCCTGAACTTTGCTGTTCAGGTGGCCTGATTTCATCAAAAAGAGATAGTGTGGATTAAGGGGGTGAGGAATAAGCTCATTCATTGCTTGTGCACATGTACCTGTGCAATGTCACTTTTGCAGCAGTTGGATATTTCTTGCTATCAGGCTGCCAGGAGAGCAGTGCCTCATCCTGGGATGCTTTGCTCAGGATCTCCAGCTTTTTCACAGAAAGCTTTAAATAAATAAATAGCTTTCAGTAAGTCAGATTCAAATCAGGAGGGTTGAGAGAGGGGCTCTATCTTTCCTTCTCCCCTGCAATGCTCCTCCTGCCCCAGGGACCAGCTTGATGGGAACTCTTTGCCCAGGAACTGTGTGCTCCAGAAAGCCCACCAGAGGCAAGGGACACTCACCAAAAGGCACAGGATGGGCTGTGACACTGCATTTGATCTGCACGTGAGGTTTCTCTGTTTTCACAAGGAAAATCTGCCTTCTATAATTTCCTGCCAGCGGGTAAACTCTGCTTGTCAAATCTCATTAGGAAAAAAGCCCTTTCCTGGGAGCTGGCTTTGCTGTGGCTGTCCACTGGTCACCCAAAAGGAGCCCAGAGCCCTCGCTGAGTGTTGTCACTGGTACTTCAATGTTGAGGTCATACCCAACAAATTGCTCCTCATTCATAGAAGGTGATGGTAATGACCCCACAGGCAATGAGCCTGGCTGGATGATGGTGGTTTTTTGGTGACATTCCTATTACCCTCAGTCAAGGTCAGGTCTGCAACAAGCTTAAAGCTCAGCAGAAGCTGTAGAAGACCAAGGCTTTGCAGAAGTGACAGCAGGGACTGTGCAAGTACCTGGGCAGGGATGTGTTCACTTGCCAATGGCATGAGAACCTGGTCCTCAGCAGCAAGAGGCAGAAGTTGTAATTAGAAGACAAACAATTCTTTAAGAACCTGCACTGAGAAACAGCAAAGTGTCAGCTGTAAGGCACTAAGGGATCATTGAGGAATATAGCTAAATACATTAATGACTAAAATTTCCTGTTAAATAAGTTAGTTGTAGTTCATAGGGCTGGTGGGCTGCTGGAAAACAAATATCTGAAAGCTTTGTGAAAGCTAACAACATATGAGGTGGTGTTTCTAAATGTAATCCATCCCAAGCCTCTTCCACGTGACAGACAATTTCTTAAACTGTTCAGAAAAGTTGGTTTTAAAGTAAACTGAAGCCTTCTGCTCCCTGTAGGATTCTTACAGCACCCGTAGTAACAACCCACTCTGATGGTATCTTCTCTAAGAGTACTTTCATCTGGTTAGTCCAGAATAGTGTGCTTTTGTCAGCCCAGTCTCAGCTTTCCAGGTTCGCTCCATTAATTGCTATAATTAATGCTTATTTTATTCAAAGTGTCCAATTGCTTCACTATGAAGTAAAGGAGAAGCACTTGACTCTAGAAAACACCACAGTATTTAATTGGTATTGAGCTGCAGCTGCTACTAATGGATTTTAAAAATACAGTAATCAAGAGGAAATGGGCAAAACATGACATGGAGATGAAATGTTCTGACATGGTGTTATCTGCTGACCTGTCCTGAAGTATTGTACTGCTGCAACTGTTTGTGTCATGCAAGAACACAGAAACCAACTCAGTAATTCTCAAACAAAACGACCACTGAGCAATTATAGAAACTTTGGAAAGAAATTCAGTAGTTCTTTTGATTTCAGTTGTCAAAACCCATTTTATTTCTTGCCTCAACACCAGCAGCAGCAAAGTGGCCAAGGTGGGTGCAGGCAAGCACCCAGTTTGTGGTGCCAAGCCTGAAAACACCTTCTAGTGGAAACCATACCAGCCAGCCAGCTGATTTCTTCTTGCTGCTTACTCTCCTTCAAATTTTTATCGTGACCCTCTTTGGTGGGTTAACCACCACCCAACAGGGTTTTATGAACCTTGTCAGCTTTCCTTCAAAGCCATAAACCTATTATATTTTCTGATGGGGAGAAACCCAGTAAAATTGAACCCCCTTGTCACACACAAGCCACGTCCTTTCAGCAGCCCCCCTCATTTCTCTGTGATATCCTTTGCCTTTGGCTCATGCTTGAGTACTTTGCTGAATATGATGGACTTAAACATGTGCTAAGTGCTTTGCCAAACTGGGTCTTTCTCCTGATTTATGCCAGGGTAGATTAAAATAGAATCAGCCCCTTAAGTGGTCTGTGCCACGTGTTGTCAGCGCGCCGAGACGCTGCGTCTGTGCTTGTGTTTTAATTAAAGGTTCCACCTATTTACATGGAGTCAATCAATCTCAGCACAAAACCATCTTTGCAGTTGATTAGCACCGTACTGCAGACAAATGACATTAAGCACAAATGGCTTTTTGGAGAAGTAATTCGTCTGGGTGGAAATGAAAAATACAATTATTGTAACCGATGCCGTCACGTCATCCATCATGCCTGGCTTGGTGCTGGGCTCTCCATGTGCTCCCCATGTGTGCAGGGATGTGAGGACCTTTTCAGCTCTGAGCTGGGATGCTGGTGTTCACAGTGAGGTGGTGGATACCCCTGTGGGCCACGACTACCTCCCCATCCCCCAAATCTACCGGGGCCAGACAACCTTCTTGAGCTGAGGCAGGTGTTTGGAACTGGGCTGGAGCCCCTGTAATGGTATTAATTATTTCATATGTAGAATAGAAATGAGCAGAACGTGCCTTCACTGAGTGGGCTCGAGGCTAATGGGGGTTTTAATGGGAAAATGCAGCATTCCAGAGTGTTGGAAGAGCAATAAGAAAGTCCGTGGGCCATCACTGGTATACTCCTGGTGATTAAAATCACTCTTCTCTCAGACCCACGTCTCTCAGCATACTCAAGACATTTATTAGTGGTCCATTAATATACCCGCTTCCATCTTACAGCTTAATTTGAACACTAATTAACATCATCACGCCTTCTAAAACACAAATGGCACTTGGCAGTATTTCATTAATTCCAGGCTCTGTCTGCAGGCAGCAAGAGTCAAACTTCACCCCCAAAAAACCCCCAAAACATCAACTCCTTGGGCTGCCGGGGCTGTCGATGGGAGAGTTTCACCTCCCAGGTCTCAGGGTTGGGGGGGAAGCTGATGGGAAGCAAAAGGAATGATTTCATTTCCCGAAAGGCTGGGGCAGTAGCCAGCAGGACTGCTTTGACATCTAAACACTGGCTTCATTATCTCACTGAAAGGGGGCCCAGGGCTTGGGTTTGCTGCTGCCACCAACCCTGCTGGCTTTTGCTGGCCAGCCCGAGGCAGGGAGAAGGCAGAGCTAACCCAAAATGGAAAGGTTTTAGTGGTTCCAGCTCTCCCCTGTGCATTATGCTGCCTTCTCAGGAAGGGTAGAATTCAATCAGCCTTTGAAAATCAGTGAGGTTTGTTTTTTTTTTTTTTTAATTCTCTCCCCCTTCCCCCATATGTCTTAAAATATATCTCCTCTGCTGCAGTTCAAGCCTTACCTCCTGCCCAGCAGGAGGCAAAATGAGCACTTTCCCTTTCTGAAGCAGCCTTTTTATGGACCTGGAGACTTTTAACATCTCTTCCCTGAGGCTTTTCCTCTCTCTAAAGTGGAGAACGTTCCCTCCCTCCGAAAGCCCCTGTGGGTAGAGCCCTGTGCACCATCTCATTGCACTCATCCAGCTCAGCTCCTCCTGCTCCTTCCCACCCTGGGCACCTTACTGGCATCACCCCAGGCAATAGCTCCAATTGGGATATTGGCATTTTAGGTTTTTTTCCAAACCCAAAGCATTTCTATTTTGCAGCATGTGTTTTTACAGCTAATTATTCATAGTTAAATGCTGTAGCCTCTCTCACCAGAGGACTGCTACCTTTTTTCTTCCTGCTTCTCCATTTCTCTTCCTGAACTCTTCTTAGTGCTCACATAAGCCTCTCTAATAACTGCTATTATTAGTCTTTTGAAGCAGTATAGACAATATAGACAAGCAACACCCATTTTAATAGAGTCCCCAGTAGTTTGCCTCTTGAATAGGAGCAAAAGCATTAGAGGGAAAACCTCTCTAATGGGGAGGGAATACTCTGCTCCCTCAAGCCTCCAGCCTTTGCATGGGTTAGTTTTCCTTCTCAGAAAGGCATTTGTCATCACCTCCTTGGCATGGCTCTAGCTGAGAAGCCTGGAGAAGGGGGAAAGCTGTGGGAGTAGGGGACCCACCCCAGCCCAGTGCAGACGAAGGCTTCGCAGGGAGCTAAAAAAAAAACCAAAAAAACCAAGAGGGACAAAGCCTGTCCTCCAGCATTACTGCTTCAAGAGAATCTGAGCTGAAATCAGCTTAGCAAGGGAGCACATAGGCAAAGGTTGGGGATGTTGTTTTCCCCTTTGGGATTGCTCTTCTTTGCCCTTTTGGCTCAGAGGGAGTGTAATATTAGTTTAATATCTGATACATCCTCTGCCAGGAGACGCCGGCGCTTTTGAAAGGGATTTGACACAGTCTATATTTCTTCTGCTGCCAGCTTGTTATGATCCTGCCCTGTCATGATCTGGGGTTGAGCCTTTGCAGCTGATGTATAGACTGGCATGATGGAGCAGCAGCCAACATCCAGCCCAGTTTCTCAGCAGAGATAAGCACTGGTGATGGGGGGGGGAGAAAAAGCACTCCAGCTCAGCAGCCAGCACGGCGCTTTGCCTGTAAAGGTGCAGACAGGCAGGGGGTTGGTATGAATAAAAACTGGGTGCCAGGAAGAGGCTGTCAGTGACATTACTACCTGTCACACGTGTGTAAAGTCATCAAACAGCGGGTGGGAGGCCGTGACAGCCCTGGGAAAGACATCTCTATTAGTGTGCTCAGTGCTGCGCCGAGCTGCAGTGTTAAGGGCAGGTGGGCTGTTCTGCTGAAAGTGGAAAATGATCTATTTGGCAGTCAGGGTAATTTGGTTTGGCTGAAGTTCATGGCGTTTTGGAATCTGATGTGAGGCTTCCTGCTATTGGATACTGCCCCAGATTCCCAGTGCTGCAGCATCTTGCAGCTCCCTTTCGAGTAAATGAGCTTCTGTGCCTGATGGTACTGATTTTGTACCCAGATGGGCAACTTCTCTTCATCTTCTGTTGTCAACTGGATTTTAAGAGTGCAAGAAAATACAGCAAGCATGGTATTCCTGCACCATCTGACTTGCAAAACCAGGCAGTGATTGTATCTAGTGGCCTTTTTCTTATCCCCAAAGTTTTCAGATTAAACCTGCTTTCTACAAGCAGCCTTGGCCACCACTGGTTTTGTACTGGAGAAGTTTCCAGGAGTGGGATTTGTTTGTCCAGAGGGTTATTGAGGTGCAACTCCTAGAGCAGGGGGAGACCTGGATGTGTATGCTGGCTCCCTTGGCTTGAAGATGAGCTTTCAGTTGAGGTGTTGAAGTAGTTTAATTCCTCCTGTTCCCCATGGTGTTTTGCTCTGCTACCACTTGACCCCCATTTCCCTGCAGTAATAAGGTCAGCACATGGAGCAGCAATTCCTGCCTCCCACCAGCCCTCCCCTCCTGGTGCTCCCTAGAGCTTTCCCTGCTTATTCCTTCCATTTCCCCCCAGTTTGCACTGTTTAAAAACAAGCAAGCAAGAGCTCCCTGGAGTCAACAGCTCATTTGCTGGTGAGGACTGCCTGTTAATCAATTAAAGCTCTGTGAATGTATTTGCAGCAGGGTGGATGATTAAGATGCTTTCTGTCTCTCATGCCTGCTGGTGGGAAGCTTGCCTGCATGGGCAGGACAGGCGTGTTGGCCTGGGGCTCCAGCAATTCTGCTTTAATGTAGGCACCAAATACCTGTCTTGGGATGAAAAAGTCAGCTATTAAAGATGGTGAGGGAAAGGGAAGAGGTTTGGCAAACACCAGTTTTGGCCTAAAGCATGTTATTACCTGGGGACACACTCCAGAGCAGGGTCTTGCTGATCTGCTCTTAAGTGGCTCTAAGGTAGCCCCATATCCCCAGGGACCTTTGTGTGCAGAAGGGATCCTCACTTTGTCATGGGGCAGAGAAGCAAATTGGCTGATGTGAAGGATACTCAGGAAAATCATCACTGAAACAGCACTAAAAGTGTGTCTGTACCTAGGCAAAAAATAATGACTGTCAATAAACTGGGGTTTGTGCTGGTGTTGTTGGGCTCTGCTGTCAGAGCAAACCTCAGCTGTGGGAACCTTTCAGTCCCTCTAAACATCATTTTCATTCCTACCACTGATCTCCATTTCCAGACATGAATTTGATTTGTTGCAGCATCTTAAGCAGGGGAATTAAAGCAACAGAAACCCCTCCAGTGCTTGGCCAAAGAAAGGGTGCTGGGACTGGTGAGGTGTGCACAGTGCCTTGGTCTAAGTGTCATTTTGGAGCTTGCAATGGATTAATGAAAAATCCTTTTGTAACACTGATGTGCCATAAACTGTGGTGCAGTCCTTGTAAAATGAAAATCACATTCATATTTAGAGTTAGGGAAGAGGTGTGTCCAACCCCATGAGCTGGCCAATGGACCAAAACACATCATTGTAGTAAGGCAGGACAGAAAAGTGTTTGTGCTGGCACAATTTACTGCAATGTGATTTAGTAGAAAGCTCATTAGTGTTTTAAAAGGCTAGGAGTTTGGATGGCTTAAGTTTGATGTTTGGTTGAGACTGGGCAAGGACAAGATTTAAATCTGGCCCCATGGCAGTTGGGGAGGACTTTGCTATGGGGTGTTCAGAGTGTGGAGCTACATTGGGGGTGGAAACACTGGGACAGAAGGAAAACAGCTGGAGAAGAAGCTGAATTAGGGAGATGGAAACTGAGGCATCAGCATGGCTGGGAGTAATTCAGTGCAAAACCCAACAGAGTTGGTTATGCAGGTGTGGAAAGAGGAGTGACTCCCAGAAGCAGGGGCTTGGGGGTAGATCCTGGGAGCAGAGATCCTGCACAACTTCCTACACAGCCCCAAAACTCTGCTGGGAGCACAACTCATCTTGGCAGGGCCTTGGGTAAAGCAAGGACTTTAAAACTTTAGAAGTTTTAAAAAGCCATGCTCCAAGTCTACCTGTCCACTGGGAATGCTCAAAGTTGACTCAGAAAGCACCTCCCTGAGGTTTGTTTTTTTTTTTTAAAGCAGAGTGATTCAAGCCAATTACTGAATAATAATAATAATAATGAAAAATTACTATTTTAATAACAAGGTTTCACACTGTCATAGCCCACAAAATAAACAGTGGCCAAAGCAGAGCCCTGCCTCACAGCTACCACCAGAGAGCATCCTTGTATACTTTTTCTGTGGGAACTGAGTTGGGAAGTAACCCATCTTTCAGCAACCTGTCTCTTTCTAAGTGCTCCCCAGTCAGTTAAAGATACAATAATTGAAACTTGTCTATCAATCATGTTAGCAGACAAAACAACATTGTTTCTCTTCTCTTTTTCTCCAAAGTACTATAGCTTGATCGGCTTAACAACATGAACAAAGAATCAAAGTCAAAAATCCCACTTAAATGTTTTCAGGTATAAAAGAACATCATCTTTGGGGAGGGAAGGTGCAAAATTCATTGTTTAAAAGCATTCTAGGGGAATACTCAAAAGGCAAAAAGAATAGCAAGAACACAATACATGCACACAAAATATATTTGGGGTAATTTAAAAAAGAAATCTTGCCAAGAAATTTGCATCATGTCTGCATGTCTGCAGCTCTCTCATCTGAAGCAGTTGGTGTATGTGTCCAGTGAAACAGGTTAGGGGGTTTAGATTTGACTCTTTTTCGTGTTTTCTTGGTGTTTAAAGCCTGGTAAAGCTAGGTCTGCACTTTGGATGTCCCTGAGGATGAAAGGGCAGGAGGGCAGGGATGGCCCATGGCTCTGAACTACTGGATAAATGCTGTTCTAATTTTTATTTTTAAAAATTTTTTAAAAATTTTAATTTTATTTTCCCTTGTGCCACCCAGGTCAGCCCCAGCACCCAGGCTTCCCAGAGGTGCAGCAGCCACTCTGTGGCTTTCTAGTTCCACTTTGCAGCTCTCATAAATACATTTTTTCCTCCAGAGATCCCTGATGTGGCTGTGGATGAGACCCAGGGGGCTGGGACAGGGATGACTTGTAGGCTGTTCCAGTGGGCCATGAGCATCTTTGCTTTACAATGAATAGATTCCTGTATTTCTCTACACCCAGGGCTTTGCTGCTGGGGGCTTCTCATTTGTTTTAGTCAACAAAAAATGCAAAGCTGTTGGCTAAAGATCTGAAATGTGCCAATTCTTCCAGGCTAACAAGGTCCTGTTGTTCTAGGGGGGGTGGGGCACGGATTGAAGGGTTCCCCAGAGCTTTCTGCTCTGTGTTGCTGCTTGTTCTGCTGGGTTTTGTGCCAGTGTTGCACTGGGTTTGTATTTTTAGACATCCATTTATCCAAACTCCTTTAGCAGAGGATGCTGAAACAGGACTATGGTTGCCCTGTGGAAGTGCAGAAGAGAAATCTCTCCACTCAGATCATTTCCTTGGGGGAAAGGGAAAGAAATGAGCAGCGAGAGGCTTTTACCACTGCTTTTACAACTGCTTGAGCAACAGAGGGGACCAGGGACTGAATCACTGCATCTCTGCTCATCCCCCTCTCCCCTTTGCAAACATCAACCTGTGGTTTTAGGGAGGGTTAGAATTAGTGGTCTGGGAGTGACTGCATGTTTCCCTCCCCGTTCAGTCCTCCGAGGGTATCAGGGATGTTAGGGCTCATAGATGCTCTCCCTGGGATAAGTTGGGTTTTTAGCTTGAGACCATCACAATTCCGTTAAAGAAAATGTGGTTATTAACTGAAGTGTGAGCATTGTGTCCTCAGTTCCTGGTGCCTGTGATGCTTCTCATTTCCTTTGGGTGCTGTTCAAATCCATTTGTAAATTTACTGACTCCCCAATTTGAACTGCCCTTCCCCTGGAGTGGTCCAAATGAGCAGAATGTTTCATTTGAGCTTCAAGTGGGGTTCTCCTTCAGCTAAACTCTTGGAATTGTGAAGACACATGCTCATGGAAGGGTGTTGGTCTGTAGGGTGTTGGTCTGTAGGGTGTTGGTCCGTAGGGAGGGTGTTGATCTGTAGTGTGTGTGTTATGGTCAGGTGGGCAAAAAAGATTCAAGCTGTGATTGCTGCATTTTTAGTTTGTTTTGCCCTGTTTTCTTTACAAATGATTTTCTGAGTTGATTCCGGTCCTGTTGCAACAAACTCATAAATTGTTGTTACTGCTCAGCCACTCTTGGTTTCCTTGTTAATATAATAGGAAGATAAGAAAAGTTCATGGAAACTGCCTACACCAGAGAGCAGGAACAAGAAGGAATTTCTGAACACCGAGGCTTTTTCAGAGTTTCTTTGTTCAGAGATAGGAAAAACAACCTGTAAAAGTTCATCTCGACAAAGGGAGCTGCAGATTTCAGGCTACTGAAAAGAGTCATCTCTCCAGCTGTAGGTTGGCATGTGGGTTCACAATTGCAAATATGATTTGTGATTCATCCCAGAGCACTGGTGATGGGGAGAGGGTGTCTATATTAGGCCAAATGCTGAATGGCAAGGGACAGCTCACAACCTGAAGAATATGGAGAATGAGGTCACACGAGAAGAAATGCTTCAGTATTGCCGGGCACACGTTCATTTCCTGAAAGAGAAGAAATTCCAAGTGATTTCCAGGAGGAGCAATGCTCATTTGCCAGCAGACAGGCATCTCTGAGTGTGTTTTAGGTTACCTACCAGGCTGCCAGGTGCTGCCCCAGAGCATGGGGCTTCAGAAGCACCACACAACCATGTCTGGAAAAAAATTGCTCCTCCCCAAGAGGCATCTTGTGCCAAGTGCATGGTAATTTTCAGAAAAGATATGAACAGTGACAAGGCTCCTTAAAAGCAAGTTGTGGTGTAAATGCAAACCCTTGTGATTCAAGCTGTGCAACAACCTCTAATTATTTGGGAGCAGGAATACTTTCCTTTGATATTCCCTTTTTCCTCTAATTTTAATCTAGAAGGCCGTTGCCTTGTAGAGGAACACTACTTTAGGACTAGGTCACAGATTTTAGAGAACCATCAGCTTGATCATTTTGACATTTCCAGGGATGCAGTTTTGTGTGCCCATGGCCAGCAGAGAGCTCTGTGCTACCCTCTGCCTTTTGTTTGAAGCCAAAGGCACTTTTTCTCACTCTTGAATCTTAGAAAAGATGGGAGTGCAGAAGACAGCCACCCTTTTTTTTGATTCTCTGTCTTCAGAGGACTATCTTGGCATGCCAGCATTTTTGGCAAGTGGTGTCATCCAGCTGAGACTGGTGTGTCACTTACAGGAATAGCCCACTGGGGTGAGAAGGGGAAATATTGCTGGGGAACAGTTTGGGGCATTTCACCTGGGATAAGCAATGAAGGTACTTTTATTGGTGGTAAGGAAAGCATCTGCCTTGCCTTTGTCCTTCCTGGGGTTGCCCTGAGCTTTGGGCAGCTCCCAGCTGTGGCTGGCACCCCCCTGCCCAGGGGCTTTGTGAGGGTGCTGAGCCCCTGGCCCAGGTTTTCCAGAGAAGCTGTGGCTGCCCCATCTCTGGAAGTGTTCAAGGCTAGGCTGGATGGGGCTTGGAGCAACCTGGGCTGGTGGGAGATGTCCCTGCCCATGAAGGGGGTTGGAAATAGATGATCTTTAAAGACCAAAACCAGTTTGGGCTTCTACATCTCTGCTGTTCAGATCTCTTCTTCCCTGAACCAGAGGGATTACCAGTTACTTTGCATATACTCATGCAAAGCAGAGAGTTATACCCCAAACTTCCATCTGTTCATAATTAAAGATCTTCACTGGCTGAATTTGACTAATTCAGCAATTACTATGGGGAGAGAATGGTCTCTCTGAGTCCTCCAGCTGTTCCAGCATGGGAAGCCTCTTGCTTTCCCATAAGGGGCTGCAATAATTTCCTCTGTGATTTTGATCTGATTTTATTACAATAATTCAGTGAGCCCATTCTGGCCAGCTGTTCTTCAGGCCTCCTGGTCTGCATTGCTTATACAAGGTTGCTGGTGATGATGTTGAATCAGTCTTTCCAACAATTTTTTCTCTGTCCTCAGCTCTTGGAGTTGTTCCAGCTCTTCTTATTATACAGCTGATAATTTAGCAACACTCCCCCCAGTGATTTGCTGGCCTATGAAACCTCCTAACTGTGCTTCAGTCTCTTGCTTCCCAGTCTGGTGATATTGTACAAGTAACATTTCCAGTGAATTTGCAGTCTGAGTAGCAATTTACAGATCACGTGGGGTTTTGCCTGGCACCTCCTTGCGTATCAGGATGTGGATCTCTCCCTAAGGGCAGGTATGACATTATCTGAAGGTCATCTTCAGGGAAAGGTGTGGGACTTCTGGTGGTGAGGGAAACTCCACAGTGTGGACAAGAGATCCTGAAATGGTCCTTTAAGATGCCCTTGGTCTTTGGGGTTGTTCAGCCCGGAAAAGTGAAGGCTTCAGGGAGATCTTGTTGTGGCCTTTCAATAACTAAAGAAGGATGGGGACAGACTCTTTAGAAGAGCCTGTAGTGATAGGAAGAGGGGTAATGGTTTTAAACTAAAAGAAGGGGAGATTCACACTAGATATATGAAGAAATTTTTTACAATGAAGTGGTGAAATTCTGGCCCAGGTTGCCTGGAGAGGTAGTGGATGTCCCATGCCTGGAAACATTCAAGATCAAGTTGGATGGGGCTCTGATCAACCTGATCTAGTTGGATGTTCCGGCTCCCTGCAGGGGTTTGGACTACATGGCCTTTAAAGGTCCCTTCCAACCTAATGCATTCTCTGATCCTGTGTCCCCAGGGAGACAGGACAGACCAAGGGTTCCTGGCTCCCTTGTGCTCACCAGTGGCTCCTTTCCTGGGTCACTTTGTGCAAGCAAACAGAGTTCAAGCTCTCTGTTGAAAAGCCAGGCTGACTCTACATATTGTCTCCTTTCTCTTTGCTATTTAGCAATCCCCTGGGGTGGTCCCTGATTTCCTGGGCTCCTTTCATTCCAATCCTTCTCCCCACCCTGTGCCATGTTTTCTGCTCCTGCTGTCCTATTGTGCATATTCCCTTTTGGCTGCTTCTCTGGTTTTGAGCTCTGCTTTGCAGCAGTGCTTGGCATCTGTCACACTCAGAAAGTTCGAGCTTCTCTCTCTCTTTTTTTTTTTTACCTCCAGATAGAAAAATGGATGAACACACAGCAGCTTTCTGTGCCTCTATATTCCCTTCCAGTTGGTAGGAAAATCTGGCTAGGGCTCTCTGGATGCTGCACTGTCCCTGAAATCCTCCTAGAGATGCTGAGGCATTGGTCCACGCTGTAATCACTGAAGGATTACAACCAGTGTCATTCCATATTAGTGGGATTATTAAGGAAAATTGGCTTATAGGCTCCAGCCTGCTGGCAGCTTACCCCAGCTGAACAATAGCCTCACGTCCCTCCTGCGTGCCCGCCCCTGCCCTGCCTCCCTGCCAGGCTTCCCATTGATTTTAAATTTTACTATTGACTTTTAAAGCACTCAGGGGCTTGGGGTTTTCCTCCGTGACTGATTTATTGCTATCCTGGGAGTGGGGACAAGCTTCAAGATCTTCATCCATCAGCCTGTTGTCAGTGTCAGGCTTCTGCCTGCGGATTTCAGCACCGAAAGGCTCCAAGCCCAGAACTGGTGGTGTTGATTGAAAATTTGAATTTTGCCCATGATGACTTAATTCTGCTTTTTAGAAACTCTGCTTAATTCAGAGCAGACAGAGGTGGTTGCTGCGTGAGATGGAGTTCCCTGCTGTGGCTGGTGCTGGGGTCAAGTGCAGTGTGGGGAAGATTGTGGGAAGCTGCTGCTCAGCATCCTCCAGGTTTTGGAGAAATCATTAGAGACTGTTCTGGACCTTACATTGCTTCAGTCCACCTGGCATGAGCAGTGTGCTGAGTAGCATGGAAGGACCTTTTTTTTTTTTTTTGTGCTCATTACTTCCCTTTTTCAGAGCTTCTGGAGGGAGAGGAAAAGCTCCAGGCTTTTCTAGCCTGCCAGTCACTGGATGAAAGGATTCTTTGAAAGCTTCAATCAATTGAAAGCCTTGGTAATGTTGCCAGGGAGGGCTGATTGAGGATGTGAGAGGTTGGGTATTATGGGAGTGCTGTTGGGGACACCCAGCAAAATAGGTAAAAGTGTTGCTGCTTGGTTTCTGCAGCAAAGGGAAGGATTTGGTGCTCCAGCTGGAGCTTCCCTTGCTGAACTCACTGCTCCCCTTTGTGCATCCCTGGCATGTGTCACTTGGTTTTTCTTATTAATGATGAAGTAATTGGTTACAGCAGAGGGTCTGTGTCCACTAGCCCATCTGCTCAAAAGGCACTTGTGCTTTCTGATCCACGTTCTGCCTACAAGCAAGGTATTTGTCCCTTGCCTGAGTATGTGCATTATCTAATACACCTCATCTCCACATCTGAATTTTAAAAAGAAAGCTAATGAAGAAGATTATTGCACCATGACAATAACAATGCTAATTGAGCACTGGCACAGCAACATCTTGGGGCTGCTCCTAGAAGTTGCCTTGGTGAATTCTTAATCGAGTGTGTGAGGCTCTTGAATTCTTAATCTCAGGCAAAGACGCCTTGACTTGGCCAAGTTTTATACCTTCATCCTCAGTATTAGCAGAAAAGTTTTTCAGGTTAAGTGCAGCCCATTTTTATTCTGTCTTGCTACTACCATAGCAATAACTTTTGGTCCTGACTCTGCTCCAGAGCCAGACACTCTGCTCAGTCTGGATCTGATCCCCAGCCCCTGCCCACTCCTGTTTCATCTCTGTGTAGCCTGGGAAGGTTCATTTGATTCATTCTGGTTTGGGGAATCAGGGGGAGAGCACACAGAAAATTTAGCTGTTAAACACAAAGTTGCCAGAACAAAGCAGGTCACCTGCTGGAAGCTGAAGAGGAGAGCTTTAACTTTTAGTTATGAAATCGTAGAATAGAGTTAAAATTAATACAAGACAAATGAAGATTGAGATGACTCAGGTCTTGCCCAAGGAATTTAATTGAAAACTGTAACTGTGAGAAGCACTGGGCTGTTTTGTTCTTTGTTTTGTAAGCAGAGGGTTATTGCAAGCACAAGACTCTTCCTGGCATCCTTCCAGAAGGGATGCATGAGGTTAGAGCTGCTTAAGTCTCCTCTGTTGTGCTGGGGAGCTTTGCTAAGCTGCCTGACACCCCTCAATCCCTCTGGATACAGAGAGAAGCTTTCCATCATCTGCAAAAAATTAGAGGTTACATGAAGAGCATCAGGAAGTGTATCAGTGTCAGTGAATTATGGCACCCATGTGTATGTTGAGGAGCCAGTGCCTGGGGCACTTTGCAGCTCAGGTTCTGCTGAGCATTCATTGTGTGCTGCACACCTACATCTGAGTGGGAACCCAGCACCAGGCACTCAGAGCTCTGAGACACCCACAAATCTCTTGCAGATGTTTTATACCCTCCTCTTCTGCCAGAGGTATTGCCAGCTGTTACGAGCTGAGCCTTCAACCCAAATGGAGCCCCAGCTCTTGTTAAAACCACTACCCAGCATAACTTCTAGATGTGCTCTCAGCTCCCTGCAGTGCACACACAGCACTTGGGGCCAAGTGAACACATCAGCCCTCTGAGCAAGTGCATGTTCTGGCCAGGGATGGTGGGGATGATGGAGCATCCTACAGCTCCAAGGCTGGACCAGAGGCTGCAACCTTACAGGGAGGCAAAGGATGCAGAGAGAAGTGTCCAACACCACCCTGCTAGGTTTTTTGGAGGGCATATTTCTTCCAGAGATGTTTTCTGAACAAAAACTGGGCCCACTAGGGTCTGTTTCAGCTGCAGTCATGAGAAAACAGCTTGATGTCCTTTTGGTGTAAATAAGATGAAATGATGCATCTGCCACACTAATCACTTCTTCTTGCTGCTCTTGACTAAAAAAGAGTAGTTACTGCAGTCTAGGGGACAGGAGTATTGCAAGACTTTCTTCATGTCTTAATAATTCTCATCAGCCCACTAGGAAAATCCCAGGAAATTCCTGAATTTCATCACAGAGAGAATCGTGATGCTTTCCCTTTCCTTTTCCCTTCTGGAATCATTCTTATCCTTTCACCTCTGCCCAGCTCTGGGGTGCTGCTCTCAGAGGGAGCTTCTTCCTTGCTTCACCTTTTTCCAGCTTCTGGTTTATCCTGTGGAGCTGAGGAGTGATGTTAGTGCTTACCTGGGTGCTCCTGGGGGCAAGGGAAACCATCCTTCCCATAGTGGTGCTCCCAAAAACCCAGAGTACGTGTAGCCACAGAATAGTTGCCTCTTGCTTGCCCTTCTCATCACAAACCATAGGCAAAGGGTGAAATAAATAAATGAATAAATCATTGGCATTGTGAGACTGCAAGCAACAGGAAACATGAGACAAATACTGACAGGCTTCCCAGCAGTGTTTGATGTGGGGCACTGAAACACTTCCCCCCAAGGGACTTCTGGTCCTTGAGGACCTGATTTACGCCAGTGCTGGAGATGAAAAGCCAGGATGTGGTGTTGCACAGCTATAATAATGGATGTCTAAATCTCATTCAGCTCCAGGTCTGGTGAGACAATGCTAAAACACGGCCATCGGCAGACCGGGAATTAAATTATTTGTGTTGGCTTAGGGGAGGGGATTGGCTGTTTTTATCACATGCCAGTACTGGGTCAGCCATGTATAGAGGAAAAGAAGAGGCTTTATAAATTGGCTGGGCACCAGCACCCGAGCCCTGCTAGATGTAGCTTTTATCCTTCCAAAACTCATCTTCCATTTGTGGAAATAAGCAGGGCTGGATCCCGTCACGTGGGCTGGGATTGTTGTAACTGCTGATGAAAGCTCTGGATACTCCAGCTTTTATAAAATCATGGCATAAAGCCCCAAAGTGCCAGATGGGTCATTAATAGGTTTCTTTATTTAATTTTTAACGTTTGCTTATGCCAAACATTAAGCACAGTCCAAGCCCTGGCCCTGAGCAGAGCTGTTTCTTCCCAGAGAGGAGCATCTGTTCTTTGCTGTAGGGGAAACCCTTTGCTCTCAGAGACCACACTGTGGACATCTCCTTCAGTGGAAAGCCATCAGATGTTTCTGCACTCAAGATGTGCTTTCCAAGGCTCTTCCCTGGGTGTCACAACCTGGGAGAATGGCATGAGGTTTCTTCCCCTTGAAAATTTGTGTCCCTGAATATTCAGGACTGGGCCCTCAGGGCCACAACACCTAAACTGTAGATCATTGGGTGTCAGCCTATGGCTTTTACAAACAGGAATTTAAATGGGTTGTTATCACAAAGTACTGTTAATGTTGTTATTCCCGTTTGTTTGATGCATGTGCCATACTGAATATGCTCCAAAAGCATTAGCTGCTGTTTTATGTTGCATAAATTTGTAGTCTGTCCTTTCTAAAGGGAAGATGAAGCCTGACTGTAAATTTTACTGAACTATTTTTCCAATGTATCTTAATTAGTAACTCCCAAGGATTTTGCAAGCCTCTGAGATGGCTTGAAATGCTCGAGTCATTTTATTATAGGATTGGGAGTTAATATTCCAGATTAATAATAGATATGAGCATTTATTAAACTCTAGGCAATACTCACTAATGAAAAAAAAAGTAAAAAAGTTTATCATATCTGTAACAGCCTTGAGGAAGAGAAACTTCTAAATGACTCAGACTCTGCTCTCTTCTCCTTTGTAGCTCCCTGACAGTAGGAAAGGCTTCATCCCATGGTCTGCTCTGTTGCTCCTGAATTTTTTTTCTGAGGACAAACAGGTGGAAACCTTCAAATCAGAGCAGGGATGTGGAGAAGAGTTGTCTGCTGTTCAGAAGGCAGTCGCTTTGTACTTTTCAAAACGTAAATTCCTCTCAAAGTGCTCTAAACATTCAGGCACCAAGAAATGCCCTTTGCTAAAGGAAATAGTCAGCATAGTTTGATGTGTTTATGAGGGCTGATGACCTGAGTAGGTTGGTCCTTGATTGCTCTGCTCTGCCACGACAGCCCACAGGGCTGATTCAGAACAGGTCTCCCATCCCTCCAATCCTTGCTGGGTTGTACACAGTGACTGATGTACAAATGAATGTGGGGTTTTATGCTGGTGCATTAAGCCTCAAGGGTCCCTGCTTTGCAGACCACTGCTAGAAAGACCTTCTTAATGGGTAGCAGTGCACATGTTATTATAAATAAGCAGAACAAGCCTCCCTGTAGGGAGTTTTAAAACTTTCTTGACCGATTTTTTCTTAGCTTTAGGAGCTCAAACCTTCTCCAGGTCTAAGTGAGAGGAAACAGCACCAAAAATATAATGATGCACTCATGTCAGCAGAGATTCCTCACCAGGCAGAGATGTACCCTTGCCTGCTGGGGAGAGACAGAAAGAAGCAAGTGATAGGAGTTAAATAAAGGAGGAATCGTCTACTTTGAAAGTAGAACCTTAGGAAGCAAATTTAAAATAGATGCAACAAAATGGCAGTGTGCAGGATCACTGGAGAGGTCCAGCAAACCTGTGCAAGTGTGATCAACCTGTAGCCTCTTCTCCATTCAAAGTGGAAGGGCAGGCTTTGATGTAGAGACATCACAAGGCTTGCAATAGTATTTGGAGAGCCAAATCCCTCTCTGCGTGTAAAGGCTGGGTATAACTCATCAAACTAGAGCTTGGGAGGCACATCAACCTAGTGCTGGCTCTCTCCAGGGGTTTAAATTTCCTTTAAACTGCTTTCACGTGGTGTGCAAATTGGAAGCTGATGTGTTAGCAGTGCTCACAGAGGGGCTGCAGTGGAGCAGCAGCAGCCAAGATGATTCAGAATAAGAAACCTTGTCATCCCGGGTGAGCAGCAAGCCAGGAAAAGAGAGAAGGGAGGAGGGAATACCTCTGGAAACTGATGGGGAAGCAGCTGGGGCTGGTGGAGGTGGATCTGTGCCCCCCAGCAGGGTTGGGAGCAGGGGGACCTGAGACATTTCCATCACCAGAAGCTGTTTTCTCCTGTGAGATAAGGAAGAGATGTTTGGAGGAAAAACTTTTGTTCTTTGCCATGTGTGACCTGCTCATCTCGACCAAGCCTTCTTCAAAAGTCTGGGAGAAGGCAGTGAAGAAATTCAGCTGTATTTAGCATGCAGTGAAGGTGGGATGGGAGCAACCAGTATTAGGATCTTGTAGGAAATGGAGGTCCCACTAAAGACAGTGCCAGCCTTCTGTCCTTATTATATCTGGGGCACCATGTCCCTTTTTAGGTCTGTGATCAAATTAATTATTCACATTCTGGGCATTGCTTTTATCCTCTTATTATGTTCAGCTACAAGATTAGTGGACCTGTGCTGGTTGCATTTCAACACTGCTGTCAAAATAAATAAAAAGTCAGGAGATTGAGCAAACCTGGGGTTTGCTCAAACCTTTGGGGTGACCTGCAGATTTCAGTGTCTGCCCAAATATTTACAACCAAGTGAAATAATTGCAGCATGCATGGCATTAGGGAATTTATAATTCTACCTCATCACCCTCATGCTCTTATCTGGCAGGTCTCCTGTCCAGCCATGACAAACCCAGCAAGTAAATCTGTTTTGGATCAAAGGCAAGTCTATGTTGCATGAAGGAAATTACCTCTGCTCCTGCCCACTCAGCATCACCCAAAGCAAAAGTCCTCCTGCAGCCATCCAAATCAATCTAATCAGAAGCAAAACAAAATAGTGCTTTAAATAAATCTCATTTGCATACTGAGAAAAACTTCTCAGTTTACTGAATATGGAAATTACCAGCAGGAAATTATTTATCGCCTCAGTATCAAAGTATCAGAGGTTGGTTGGTGCCTTTGGGAAAATCAATTTTGATACAGCAATATTTCTCACTTCCCTATATATAATGTGATCTGCCAAATTTAATCCAGGTTTGCATTTGATGGTCCCCAGTAGGATGAAAAGGTGAAGCTAATGTCATATAAACAATGCCAAGCATCATCCCCATGAAATTTTATGTGACAGTTGAAAGGTGCTGAGTTATCCCAAAATAGCCTGGGGACATCACACTTCCTGCAACCTGGCAGTTTACAACAATGTAAATATTTTGCTGCTCACTTTGCTCCTGTTCTCTCTTTTTAATTGTAAATTCAATACCACTATTTCAACCCAGTAGTTGAGAGAAGGGAGGGTTTTCATGTGCCATGCAGGAACAAAGTACTGTAGAGGGAGAACGTGCAGGCAGAAGCATTTCCAAGGCCAAATCCTTTCCTCTTCACTCACTGTTAATCAACCAAAGGTCTCATCTACTGCCATTATAGGGTAATTTTCCCTAAATGTGGCCAAAATGAGGGGTTTGTCCAGGGACATATCATCAGCCAAATTGCAGGGTTTTACTGTGTGCTTTTTCCTCTCCCCCTGCCTCTCCAGCTCCTGAGATGCTGTCTCTATTCCGTGGGTGCATCATCACTAAGGGAACTCCTTGTTTTTCTTGTCATTATCTGCAAAAGGAGTCTAATGTATATGTAGGATGTTAAAAATACATACCTTTCTTGAAAATTGCCTGAGTAAGATGAAGTACTGGAGGAAGTATTTGAGTACAGCCTACAAAGTACTGCTAATTCCCAGCCCAAGGGAAGGGTTAGATGTGTTTTGCTGTTTCTTTCATTTTCTCTAGGGCAGTGTTGCTATCAGCCACTTGCCTTTGACAGCTGGGAGCTGGCTATTTGATTGTGAAAATTCCCTTTGTGCTCATTTCCATGCTGGAATTTCCCAGTTCATTTCCATGAAGGACAGTTGTGTCAGCAGGATATCATGGGGAGATGTTCACCACAGGATGGTTGCTGCTGCTGGAATTTTTTATTTCTTAACTGGGCCTGCATCAGAGCTCAGTGTTGTTGACCAGTCCAAACTTGTCAGGTTCCTGACTGCTTATTTTAGTAGCCTGAAGGGCTTCCAATTTGCCTATAATGAGGCTAATTATCAAATAAACACTATGTTGGTTTCCATCAAGTGTGTCATGGGGCCTGGGGATGGAAGGACAAGAACTCAGCCCAACGTGCACAAAGCTCTTATTGTGTTTGGTGTAAACTGAAGTAGGCACTGCATGAACATGGGACAAAAAGTTTCTTTTAGCTGATACCCAATGCTTATCAGCATCCCTTTTGTGTGCTTTTATAAGGAGGGATGGCAGATTTTCTAGAGATCTGGTAACCTTCCCATGGGCTTGAGGGAAAGGCAGCTTTTCATTGAGCTGCTTTGCAGGCAGAGGTGGGAGTAAGGGCAATGTTGTTTTGGGTGCAAAATGAGTGTAAAGGTGAATCTTGGTTGCAGACATGAGTAATGTCTGTAATGAGTAATGAAATTAATGCAACAAACCCTAAAGAAGGGGGTGAAACCAGTGAGCTTCTAAACCTGGGATGTGCTGGATGCCAGTTCTTTGCTGCCAGATCACTGGCATTTTACTTGGGAGTTGCCAACAAGGTGATAGAAGCACTTCCTGTGGGTTTGATGTCTTGGAAAATATTGTGAGTTTAACTTGAAAGCAGACCTGTACTTTTAGTCCCTTCGCAAACTATTCATTGACAATATTCCTACGTTTGTGCCTCCTTTGCTTGTTTTCAGAATTAAGATGGAATTTTCCTCAGTCTTTCCCAGCTTGCTAAGGGATTGAGGGATGTCAGGGAGACCTCAGTGGTGCTCCTCAGGGATCCTCCCATGGCCAGGCTCTGTCAGGACTGGCAGCAGGAGTCGGGGGCTACAAAAGCAGGAATCTTCTGTGCTTCAACTGCAGCACTTGCAGGGGATAGTGAAGGTTGCTTGGAATTGAGCTGACCAGCAGAAAACAGGTATATTCCCAACCTGGAAGCAGCCTGTCCCTTGGATCCCCAAGCTTTGAAAGTGCAGGGCTGGGAACTAGGGGCATGAATTAATTTCCACAAAACCAGATATGTGTTCATTCTTTCAGACCATTTTCCCTTGCTTTGTTTGTTGTTCTGCTGTTGTTCTCAGGAGATGGCTCCCACGTTGGGCTCACAGAGCTGGTGGAAAGGAGGGATTCCTAATTATAAATTCCCTGCTCACCCTTTTCTTGCATAGCAGCAGCTGGGCTGTGCTTCAAGAGCACCCAAAGACCCCTCTCTCTGGCAGTGCTTTTGGAAGAAGCTTGGTTTGGCTTTTCTTCTCCTGGGTTGGCAGTGGCCCATCTGCTGCCTGCAGGAGGAGGGGGGGGTGCCCAATCCCCTGTGCCTGATGCCCAATCCCTGTGTGATCCCAATCCCAAACCATGGAGATTGCCTGGCTCAGAGGGTTCATCTTCTCAGGATGGATGGAGCTGTGGACACAGGCAGAGTCAGGCCTCTGGCTATCTGACTGTTAAATAATTTTCATTCATCATTTTTTTTTTTTGGCTGGCCCCAGAGCTCTGTTAAATCACTTTTTCCATTAGCTTTAATGGGTGTGAGGTTTAGCTTGGTGCTGGAAGTGGGAGAGATGGGGTTCCCAACCACAGCCTTCACCTCTTGTCACTGCTTCAGGCAAGGTGGCTGCTGGTGACAGTCCCCTGACACCTCAGCCATCTGGGAGGTGGCTTCTGCCCCTGAACCCAGCATCCTGCAAACAGCTCCTTCACAGGGGACAGAAACCAGCTGTGGTGTGTCCTTCTGCAGGGATGGAAAATCCTGGAGGGACTTGGAGACTTGCTCCCCACCCTCAGGGAATGGTTGGGGGTTGCTGGGCTGCAGCCAGCTCCAAGGAGGGCTGGGAGATGCTTGGCCCAAGCACCATGTCCTGGGAAGGATCAGTCCAAGCTGATCCAGCTCAGAGGTTTCACCAGAGGGAGGATTTAGTGTACCTGATGAAACCTGGGGAGGGGGCTGGGGGAAGGAGGAGGAGGTCTGCAGAGCAATTGACTCATCATCAGCTGTACCCACCAAAGACCAAATATTTTCTCCCATTTTAATTATGAAAATCAGGAATAAAATCCTAAAGGCAAAGTTAGCATTAGCCAATTATGAGACGTTTTCAGCTAACTAAGGCAAATGTCTGTTCAACTCCCAGTATTTTGCATTTCCAATGTGAAACAGGAATATCTGCATTATATAAGATATAAGAAGAGAAAGGCACATTATTGTTTTAATTCAACCTTTCCAAACAGATTTGTATTCACGCTGTTTCTTAACAGAGGGATGCAGGAAGCAGAGAGAAATTTATCTTCTCCAGAGAGTGATACATCAATGCCTGGTTCTCAGGAATATTTTTCAGACATCTCAAGAGCACCATGCACAAAAATATACATGCCATGAATTTCCTGAGCAGACAAGGGCTAGCTGGAATGACGACAGTGGTAGGAAGAGCCCAGACCAATAGCAGAAGCTTGGCAGGAGGAACCAAGATTATTCCACTGGAAATGCAGTGAAAACAGAGAGGAAAAACTTTGTCCACTCATTAGGGCAATGATTTGTATTTCCTTTGCTGCCTGTCCCCAAGGGGTCTTTTATGTAGAGTTCAACTTCCAGGAACCCACTCCCAGGGACCTCCAAGCTTTGAGGAGCCCAGACTCTGCTTCTGAGTGAAATCTGAGCCAATGGAAACTTTTGGAGGAAAGTATCACTGCAGAAAGAGGCCAGCTGAGGTTTATTTAAAAAGCATTTTGCAAGAAAACACTTCTTTGTGAGACACAAATTTCCTAATTTCCTCTGACAAGACAGTGGTGGCAACAGGGGGCCACCAACCTGGAGTGGTGACTGTTTTCTTCCTGTAGCCATCACCAACTGCTCTCTCCCTTTTCAACAAACCCACACAACAGAAGACAAGTTGTCAAGAGAGATTAAATCACTCTTCCCCATAAAGCATCCAAAGTGTGGGCTCAGCTTTTGCACCCGAGAGGGCAAAGTCTCCCCCAAGGTGGTTTGTGCCATCACCTGGGCTGGTGGGGACGTGGTGATGGCATCTCCCTTGGCTTAGGCTGTGGTGTAGGAGAGCCATGAAGTGCAGCTCTTCCCAAAGCCACAGTGCAAACATTTACTGCTGCCAAAACCACCTGAAGGGTAGGGCAAACCTGGCTAGCTGCAAGCTGGTTTTGTCCTCTACCATTGGTACAACAAGAGGTGGAAAAGGCATGAGGACCTTCCTGAAGGTGTTTGGGGCAGAAGGGGAAGGAGCAAGGAGGCCAGGAAATGGAGGATCCATCTAATAGTGCAACTTGGATATTTTCAGCATCATAATTTTAAGGCAGGGCCCTGGAGGAACCATATGAAGGTTCCTGCTTGTAAGGGTGCCTATTGGGATGGCTGGAGTTAAGGAGTTAAGTTACAGGATTAAGGTCTTGGTTGAAAATTCTGGTGTGAAGAATATTCCTGTTGTACATAGCTCTGAGAAAAAAAATGGTTTTGACCATATGAGAAAAGATTATGAGAACAAAGATGGCACTGCCTTTCATAATTGTTGTGATCATTTTCTCCTACATGCAAGCTTCTAGATAGCTTAGTTGGTGGCTTTTTAAAGCAAACATTTGTTATAACTCACTCCAGAGTTCACAGCACATAGCTTTAGATTTTTGTGGCTTCATATTCTTCCACCAGTCTGCTAAATAATTAAATAGCTAGGTTGGAAGATTTGATTATCCAGAAAATCTGCAATTGAGCATTTGTTGCACAGAAAATGGACACATTTCTTTCCCAGATACATTTGGACACAGCAGGGATCTGAATCTCTAGTAATTTCATTTATAGAAGTTTTCCAAGTGTTAAGTGACATTAAACTAAGTGAAATGAAACACTTTGAGTCTAAATATTTCACAAGTCTGTATAAATGGCTTCTTCTATTATTGAAGCAGATGAGTTGCAGGCTTGACCCTACATTTTCAGCATGGTGAGTGAGGATTTAGCCCTGGGACACTTATTAAAGGCGATGAGTGTCAATGTGCCCATGTACTTCTTTTCCATCTGTGCAAGGTAAAATGCAGGCAAACAGCCTTTTCATTTCCTCACCTTCACAAAATGCCCTGCAGCTTGTTTTCTTCTGGCCCATCTGCAGTTCTGTGCTGTTGACACTCCGGAAGAATTTTTCTTTCAGAAATTCTTTGTGTGTGGTGTATTTTCTCCTCTGAATAATTAATCTCTCTTCCCCATGTGTATACAGAACTCTTCAGTTCATCCAGCTGCTGGTCTATCTGCTGTGAAAGCATACATTGGTTTTTTTCTGCTCTGGGTCCCTGCAAATCTCCTGTGTCTATATCTTGTAGGGTTTGGTGGTTTGCAGACCTTCTCAGGCACCCTGATTTCTGTGTCCTGAGCCATCTCTACCTTGGCCATCCCCCTTCAAGAAGACACAGAGGAGGAAATGTGCTGCTGCTTCGACAGAAACCACTGGCCTGTGGTTTCCTCCTTTGAATGGGACTCATCAAGTTTTGATAACCATTGGTTATCACTGTTTTGAGAGATAAATGGCCCAGGGCTGTGAGCAGACACTGACTCCAGACACATTGCCAGTGAAGGAGCCTAAAAAAAAAAATCCTCAAGCAATAAACTATTTATATTGAAATGTTGTTTCCCCATCTCAGAAGCAAATCAGGAGGGAGAAATCAGAGGGATGCTTCCCTCCAAGGAGGGTGGGACAGGGCAGCCACATGTCTGAGAGAGCCTGAAGGAGGCCCAGGGTAATTTTGGATGCCAAACTGGGATTTGTCTGCTCATAGCCCTTCAGAGGGTGCTGCAAACCATTTATTTGATTTCAGCACATTGCAGTGCCTGAGAAGTCTCTGAAGACAGTTAAACTATTTAATGTGTCTCACAGGACCTATTGGAGGGGTTTTATAGCCTCTCCTGGGGAAGCTGTGGCTGCTGAGAGGATGTGGAAAGAAGGCAGGTGTCAGACAGAGGTTTTGGCATCCTGGGCTCCTGCCCTGAGAGTGTCATCCCTGCTCCCTGTGCCACCAGCAGCTGCTGCTCAGAAGCAAGAGGTGAGTCCAGCTTCTTTCCTCTGCTTTTGCTGCAGCACCTAGTGATGCCCTGTGTTTTGCTTGAGTTTATCATAATTTGCATAGAGAACGCTGGCTGCTTGGCTATTTTTAGGGTGATGAAATTATAGAGATGAATTGGGACAATGGATTGAATCAAGGGAGTGGCTTTGGGCTCCTGTTCCTTTGCAAACAGCTCCTGATTTATTTATAGCTGCATGTGTGTGTGTGTGTTGCTACGTGTTCACCTCTTTCCAAAAACCAGATCAAATCTTCCTGGCACAGATGATTCCCAGCTTATGTTTCCTTATTCATCAAAGGACCATTGAGTCGTGGTTCGTGTCTAAGTCATACCCAGAAATGAGTGGAGATTTTTTTTATTTTATTTTTTGAGCTGAATTAAGATCAAGTGAGTAGGAGGTGCAGCTATGAGTCTTTGATGTAGACAAACCAGAAAAACTCACTCCGTGGTGAGGAGCTGGGAGCCACTCTGTCCTTCCCAGCACAGCTCAACTTTCTTATAATTCTTATAAATTGCTTAAATAATCAATAGCTTATAAAGGTGCTCCCAGGAGCACTCATTGCTTTTGGGATCACTCCAGAGCTCTCTACTCAACTTGGAACCTGATCTTTGTGCTCTGTCTCCATAATGCTGCTAAAATAATAGAAATAATAATTAATACCATTGCAACCAGTCATGTTTTATGATTCCTGCTAAGGCTGACCTGGGAGAAAATGATGTTTGGATTTTAGCCCACTTGATTTAATCAAGCTTCTTTATTTTGCTGCAATCTTACCACAGAGGGTGGGTAACCCAATCAAAACTGTCCAGTGAAAGTGCTCTCTGTACCTTTTTATCAGCAGAAGTTGCCTTGATCACCATGTTCCTGCTGCTTTTCAGGCTCTGAGATAAACAGCATGAATAGGCTGTGAAGTTCCCCCCTTCACTTTGGAGCAGCCCTTCCAGACTTTACTTTGTTTCTAGGAAGATTTGGGTGCAGCAACACTTAAAATTACAAAGTAAAGGGGAAAAAAAAAAAAAAAAAAAAAAAAAAAAAAAAAAAAAAAAGAAGAAGAAAGAAAAAAGGCAGTTTCTCCAACTTTAGATGCTGCAAAAAACAAACAGAAAATAATTAAAGTTCAAGTAGCAACTCGGTATCCTTAAAGATTTGCCATCATATCCACACAGACCCGTAGTAATTATGATGCATGCACAGTAATAGAAGTCTAATGGTTGCAAAATGTTCTTTGGATTAATTGGCTTTGGCAGCTTACACACTCACATGATTTTCTACATTTTTGTCCATCCTGACAATCATTCTGTGCTCTAGGCGATCTTTGCCTGAGCTGTCTGTCTTTATAACCATCACATTATTATGGCTTTTTGAACATCACAGTGCAGTAGTTTGCCTCTCAGCACCCAGTATGGTTTAATCACATCCTTATTTGTGCACTGGCATGAGGAGGATTGGGGCTCCTTCCTTTTGCAGAGGAGATGGTTGGCACAGGGCGGGCAGTCGTGTTCCTAAAGCCACGGAAAGTGAGTGGTGGGACCTGGGAGGCTGTGGACAGTGACTCTGATCTTGGTCCATGAAGGGGACCAACACTCAGTGATCACTGCAGAAATAACAGGAGATGCCAGTCTGGGTTAGGGGATGAAATCCAGACTGTGGCTATTTCTACGGGAATATTACTCAACCCAAACAAACATGGAGTGAGAGTGGGAGCGTGGCCTCCAAGCTCACTTCAGCTTGACAGACTTTTTCCAGAGTTTGTATAAATGTGGTTGTGTGAAGGCTGTGTTGTAGGAAACATCCTTCCTCTGGTTCTCCAGAAAGCCAGTGTCCTCTGCTCCAAGTCAGCAAGACCATGATCCAGAGACATCACATACCCCGTGGAGGGGGTACCATGCCATGTGTGCTCCCATCCCCATGGCAGCAGGGGGTTTCCTGCATTGGAACTCCAACTCAGCAAGAACTGAAGCCCCCACATTGAATTATATGACACTTAAGCAAGTATTTAAGTGCCTTGTGGCATCAGGGTCTCATTTGCTTGGGATAAGGAAAGATTACTTGCAACAGAAAGGCCAAGGCATGGGAGATTAAGCCTGCCTTCAAAAGTGAGAGTTATCTGAATAAATTGGCACCAACATCAGCCCAAAAGGAAGCCTGGAGTAGAATGCAGCATTTCAAATGACTGGTGGAAGCATTGCTTTGTGACTGGGAGTTTTGTAGTTGCTGTGTTATGGTCATACCAGTAAGATGCCATCACTTCAGAAAAGAACAACGGTGTTGCTGGTATCTTATAAAACATCTTGAGAAAAGTGAGGAAAATGTCCCCAAACTCATGTACATGCAAGTGAATACCAGCTTGGCTCCTTCTTGTGATGTAGTTTTGTTTCTGTTGCTATTGAGCTCTGCAGATCCTGGGGTCAGACAGGGAGCAGTGGGGGCTGAGATCACTGGAAGCTGCAGGGAAATCCTTCACCCTGTATGGTCTGTAGGAAGAATAATGTGTGTGCTGGTGGAGCCAGATGAACTTTGATATCTGGGCTTGTTTGAAGCTGAAACTTGAAAGCAAACCTCCAGGGAGGAAGCACTGTGAACATTTTTTTTTCTTTCTTTCTTTCTGGAAAACCCTGCAAACTGAGAGCACTGTCTGCTCACAGCTTCAGAAAAAGTCTAGTAGGTTGGCTGGCAAGTCTCAGGAAAATCTCTTGACTGTTTAGGTCCACCCTTGCACCCAAATACAAGGGTATGACCAGACCCCTTTCTAGCTCCAAACTCAAACTGGAGCAAGAGCTGAGTGAGGGGATCATGCAGAGGGTGCTGGTCAGGAGAGAGGAACCCATCTGTGCTGGGGCTGGATGTGTAATGAGGCCAGGTCTGACCTTTAAGTACCATCAACCTCATCCCAGCCCCCTCTTTCCACATTGTTAATGTTGGGAGAAATTCTTAAATTTCCCTGGTCCACAACTTGAGCTGGAATATGCTAGAATATCCCACCTTGTACCATTTGGGCTTCTTCTAGCTCTCCTAGGGTTACAAGCACAGTGCAGAAAGCTTTAGGAAGGTGATGCTGTAGCCCCTGTCAGGTTCCAGATGTGGTGTGAGTGTGCTGTACCTCTCCCCCATCTCCCTCTCTAACAGCTGATGGCTGGAATGAGGACACAGAGGACCATGACAATGTCCTGGGTGTGCCAAAGCCCAGCTGTGGGCTGATGCTCTCTGGGAGCAGAGGGAGCTGTGCAAAACCCATCTGTGGGGCTCTGTGTACAGAGCAGAGTGTCCTTCCTGGGCCATGGTGGGGACCATAGCCAGGCTCCTCAGCCCCATCACTATCTCAAGGCACTGCTGTGCTGCAGCTCCAGGCTGGGGATCAGGGCAGGATGAGAGTTGAGAAGCAGGTGTTATTTTTGGGGTTGTGAGCAGCACGAGCTGACGCCGGAGCCTCACTACCTGGAAACCTCTGGGCTGCCATCCAAATTACTAATCAGCTTGGCTGGCGTAATTCGGATGCCTTCTAAGAAATCTATCCCTTTGCAAAAGCCAGTGCTGAAGCCAAAGTCCCGTTTGTGATGCAGCCAGCCAGTACAGAGTGCTGCCCTTTGGTGACAGTCCTTTAAAGAATGATTAAACAAACGTAAGAGGCAGGCACGGGTAACCAGGTCCCATCTGCCTGAGGAAGAGTCAGAAGTTAATTTCAGTGACTTCTACAACGTCTCGCCTGATTCCAGTGGCAGAGAAGCTAAAATAAGATGGAGCTGCTCCAAAAGGACAGTGGTGTGTCAGTGGCACAGGAGAAAACAGGGCCACCAAGGCAGAATCCAGCAGGGGTTATGCTAAGGAGCCACTTGGCACTGGGTATTCTGAGCCTGCAAGGAAGTGCTAAGCAACATAATTAACTAGATATCTTGGTGCCATTGATAACTTCATGCATATTTCATACTCTTTTCCCACCAATCTGGACTGATAACTTGTGACACAGAACTTGTTGGAATAAATTGTGCTTAATATGCAGTTGCTGTAGCTGTAAATTTATCATCAGATGTTATTTTTCTTAAAGATGCTCCTCCAGGAGCCTGCCCAGCCCCAGCAGCAAGACAGCTGAGCTCCACAGGCCAGAGAGCAAGTGGAGCCCTTTTCTAATGAGTATTTTAATGGTGCTGATAACACAGAGAATGTCATCGGCCTGGGTCTGCAGCCCTCATTAGCAAATGCTAAATGAGCAGATCCCTGAGGACAGCAGCTCCAGCTCGAAGGGGTGATGCCAGGAGAGCAAATGCACCCCCTGGCTTCTTTGGCTCTGACAGCAATTAATACCTTTGCACCAACTTTTATGCTTTTGTTGGGGGGTGATATGAGGGGTGTTGTGTGTCTGGGTGCAGGGTTTGGGGTTGTTTGCTTTTGTTCTCTTCATATCTAGTTCACTAAACCCCCCCTGTTAAAGCTGCCCCAGGTGGGGAGGGCAAGGTGGGGGAGGCAGGGCAGCTGAGGCTCCATCACAATCATCTCTCAGCTATGAAGTGACCTAAAGTGCTTCAGCCTCTTCTGGAAAAACCAACCACGGAAGTATTTGAGGTGCTTGGTGTGTGGAGGCAGTTGCAGTCATCTTCTTTTTACCCCAGCTGGATGAACAAATGAAATCTGTACATGGATAATTTGCTGGAGCTTCCGCTAAAAGTGAAGCAAAAGCTATTCTACTTGGATAAAATATGTAAGAGGGAACTGAAACAGTGAGGAACAGGGAGAAGAGGCAACATCTGTGTTGCTGGAGGTACCAGAAGGAGCCCATGCACCCTGGCAGAGCAGAGGTAAGGCAGCTCAGGGCTAGGAAGCTGAAAACTTCCTGGGAAAACCTCATGCTTGCTCCGTATTCAGGCTTCTCCCAAAGCCCTGGGGTGGGCTGGGAGCTGTCATGGTTAGAGTACCTGCTAGTGATTCTGGTGGCCAAGCTGCCCACAGGAGGGTGGCTGTGGGTGGCAGGGAGCTGGATGACACAGCAGGTCCCACATGGGGGTGAGCCAGAACCCCAGGCCCTGGCTGAGCAAACCTGGGGATGCTCCAGCTGCAGTCCTGTGAACCTACACACCCCCAGCATCACAGCCCTGCTGCCCAGCAGTGAGTAATGGCAGAGATTTCTCTTTCCTTTCATTTGTTTGCAGAAGCTGAACATGAGATTGAGCTTTGGAGAGGCTGTGCTGGCTCCTGGGGAAGTGCTGCAGCAGCTCCTCTGGGCACACAAGGCTGTGCTGGCCCAGAAAAACCCCAAAGCCACAGGATCTGAGATCCATGAAGGCACTGGCAGCCAGGACAGGGGATTTTGACACCAGGCTCCCAGTGATGATTTTGCTTCTTTCTCCCCAGTGCCAGCTCCAAGGACTCTCTATGCCAGTGCCAGGCAAAGTCCAGGTCTGGGAGTTCCAGGGGCGGAAAAAAATCCCCCCAACTTCCAGTAGAGAAAAAGGAACTGTAGCTTTAAATTGAAACCACGCTGTGTGTTTGTATAAACCTCTTGTTTTTTAAGCCTGTGATCCAAGGGAGGGTCTGAGTTAGTAGGAGTGAAAGCAGATACTTTCCTGTCTTGTCTGAGCTCCTGGGTTCAGCTGTCAGTAAACACACCACAGGAGGTTGGCACATCCCAGGCTCCCAGCCCTTCCAGCCCCCAAGGGGTGGTGACCTCAGGCCACCAGGGATGGCTCTTGAGGGGCTCTGTCCCCTCTTTTTCCCCCATTGGATTGATACCCAGTGCAAAGGGGCTGGGAGCAAGAGGGATGTGTATGAAGTGAGGTGTCCTGGTAGCCCTTGGGGCTCTCTGGCACCAAACCTGGGTGGCTCCATCTACTAGCCCTTATCCACAGCCTTTGCACTGCTATTTTCAATGATTCAGGAGGCTCAGACTTTGGTTATGTTGTCATTTGCAGCACACGAATTGGGTTATTAAGAAACAGAGAGAAAAAAAAATCCCAGCTGAAGCACTCTGTATTGCTGGGTCCCCATGTGCCTGGATTAAAATTGCTGCTGTGGAGGAGCAGGTGCTCCTCAGGCTTGGCTGTGGAGCTGGGGGGGAGGATGCAGATGAGGAATCAGAAAGTCCTTTGGCTGGTGGAGCTGAGGGGAGGTGGAAAGGGTGGCTTGGAGAGGCAGCAGGAGCACTCGAGTTAGAAAATCATCTGTCAGGGAAGGTCTGCTGGGGCAGGACACCACTGCCACGTCTCCCCAGGTCCCTTCCAGCCCTGCAGCTCTGGTTTTGTGCAGTTTCTGCACTCTGAGCACTGCTGACACTCACACATGGCACCAGCCCTGACCCTACGCTGAGCCAGAGCAGCTCCAGAGCCACCTCCTGCTCAGCCTGGCAGGGAATTCCGTGTCCACACAAATTGTACATCCCCAGGGACCTGCCATGGGCTTTAAGGGTAAGCAGGGTGTTCTAAGGGGGATGTAGCATTGGTTTCCATGTGACAGGGAGGGATGCTGCCTGCCCCAGGGGCTCTCAGCCTCCACTTTTACAGCCCAGCTGGGGACAAGTGGCCCAACACGAGCCTCCTGCCTCCACTGGCAGGTTTGGAGGTTTGGGTGAACCGCAGATTTGCATTTTACAGCCCCAAATTGAGTCCCTTGGGTGGCAGAGACCTGCGGGGTTGCCTTGGCATGTGGAGGTGGGCACAAGACCAAAGGGATGGAGTCCCACCAAGTGTGACCCACAGAGACACAGAGGTGGGAGCTGGGGACATGGCTAACAAGGGCACTTGCATTTTTAAGATTAGTTTGAACCATCTCGAGTAGAGTCAACTTAAAATTTGGTGCATGTTTAGGGAGCCCTTAATCAGAAGGGCCCAATGGTAAGGATATATAATTTGTTTCATCTTAGTTAACTTTCAAGCAACATCCTGAGAAAGTTTCATTTTGCATCACCCGTGCAGCAGGAGCAGTAGCTCTGCCACAGAGATTGCAAGTATCTCCTTACATTTTCTTCAACTGAGTTCATTTTTATCTCTTTAATCATGAAACTATAAAAACAAGATGATATGGCCACTGGTAATTATGTATCAAGCCACTAGGCAAGACAGAACACATTTAAAGTTGTGGTATAAGCAGAGGATATTTTGGGGGTATTAACGACCTTGAATATTGAAGCTGAGAGAGTGAAACAAATGTATGGGGTTACAATGCATTTAAAATACAGGAGGGAAATAATAAATCAGATGAATAGTTGTAAGGAAATTGAAAATTGTGGAGAGAGAGTAACAAAACTACGTTGAAACTGAAGGACTTATGCCTGGTGCTAAGAATGGTAATGAGAATATGCAATTTGAATGGGCCTAAACTGCCCTTGAAATAACCATTATAACTTATTTGAGAAGACATTTACCATTTGTCTGATTCTCCCAAATGTAATACATCTCCTTACATCTTTGTTCATTCAAAGTATCAGAAATAAACCCATACTGGAGCTGAAAATAACAAAGAGTTGCAGGAAAACAAATCAAAAGCATTTTTTAATCAGGAGGGCTTCCACAGGAAGGAATCACAGTGTAGAGGCACAGTAGCAGCATCCAGGTTAATTTTCTTTTCTTCCTTCAACAAATAAAAGACCAAAGGGAATGAAAAGCATCAGGAGGTTTAAAAAATGAACCATTGCTCCTGCTGAACATTAGAATGTTGCCTATAACCTTTGTTAGTGCTCCTTATTTCTCTTTTTATTACTGTGAGCTGCAATCAAATCTCTGGGCACACAAATTGCTGTTTCTGCTGATGTTGCCTGTGATGGTGTCAGCTAGGGAACTGGGAATGCTGGGTGGCACTGGGCAACTCAAAGAGGTGAAGTGATTTAGAACTCAGTCCAAGGGTTATCATCATATGGGCTCCCAAAACCTGTGCAAAGACAGAGCCCTGAGCTGTAAACACATCTGAGGTAGTGCAAGGGGCATTACTTAATATGTTTGAGCAGGGAAAGAGAAGAAGAAAGTTCTTTGAAAGTATGTGCCAATCTCCCAAATACTATTTCCAGCAAGAAGGCCACTTAACAGCTGCTGCAGACAGAAGAGGAAAGAGAAGTCTTCCTTACCTCTCAATGTCACATGCAACAAGTGCTGGTAAATGGTTCTGAAATAAGGGCTCTGGCTTACTCCATGGCTTGCTGCTTTTCCAAATATTGTGCACATTTTGATACCCTTGCACTGATGGTGTAAGGGTGTCCCAGACAGGGGTAGCTGTACTGCAGAGGTTGTTGCAGGTCACCCCCCCAAAAAAGTGGGAGAGTTTATTTGAAAAGCTGGGTCCAAGCAACATTTTACTAATGAAAATGTATTTAGATGACTTTTGTGTTTTTAATGCAGCCTCCTCAGCAAGGTCCCATATGAACTGGATGTATTTTTCAAAGAAGGCTCAGCTTGCTTCTTTCTAACAACTACTTCTGTGTGTATGTGTGTAAAAGCCACACTTTTAACTGGCTGTCAACAGGCAGAGGACCAGAAAAAGAAAGTGGAAATACAGGTAAACAGAGAAACATGTTAGCTACTACCCAAATGAGTGGGATTTTTTCTCCCCTTTCTTTAAGATTCAATGCACAAAAGTCAGGAAAATCAAACTTATGGTTCCCCCAGCAGCAATAACTCTGCTCCTGGAAGAGAAAAAGCAAGACATAAATATAACCTCATACACAGCAGTACATGGGACATGTGTGCAAGGAGATGAGTTATGGGTGCTATGGGACCCATGAGTTTGAATGTCTTGACTTGTGAACTTAAATTCTCAGGTTCAATTTTTTTTGTAGTTTCTTTCTTTCCTTTTTTTCCTTTCCTTTCTTTCCTTTTCCTTTCTTTTCCATGCAGTTATAAAATGTGTCACAGCTCATGATCTCCTTTACACTGACGCAGAGATTTGGACCCTGCAGGTGGCTGATAACTCTGATCTTCATGAAGAGGTGATCCCAGTTATTTAATTTTCAAGGCCAGATCCATCTTTCTTTGTATCACAAACCTTTATGCTGGTCATTCACCTCTGCAACGAAAGGTGACAGGGCAGCATGTGTCATTAGTGACCTGTACAGGAGCCTTAGGTGGCCTTCAGCACATGGTCCCTGGACCTGTGTGTGGAGGTGATGATCCTCCAGCAGCAGAATGCCCACATGCCAGTGAATCTACAGGAGGAACAGAGGATAACAGTGCCCATTTCCTTTACATTTTAGGTTCTGTACCTTCAGTTGGGTTTGGTTACATCCCACCAATTGGCTCTGTCATCTTCCTGCACATCTTTTTTAAGCTCCTCTTTTATTTTCCCAGGTGAGGCTTCCAGATATTGGGAAGATTTTCACTAAGTGTCATTAAAAAGGAAAGTCTACTGTACTTTGCATTTCAATCAGACTTGGTATCCTAAGGAGGATGTATTGAAGGCTTTCCATAAATTCCTCACATAGCTACCCTGGGGAGGCAAAGCTCAAGCTCATGCTGCATCTAAGGAAATATCTGCATTATTCTGTCAGTTAAAGTCTCCTCCTTTTTTTTTCTGAGCCTGTTTATGTTTCCAGGACTGCTTTCCACCTCTCCACTGCATGTTTCTTTGAAGCCAGAGCCAAGTTAGAGGTTGCAGAACTTCTGCATTAATGCATGTTCTGAAAAAAAAAAATAAAAATCTAAGTTTCAGTTGAAGGCAGAAGTTCTTTAATTACATTAAACTTCATCCCCAGTGTCTCAGATCCACACGTGGAAGTGCTTTGCTGACTAGAGATGAGTTCAGATATGCTTCTGAAGGCTCTGTTGATTTGCAAGTAGAGATTGTAAAGCTGAGCTTGTGCTATATCCCTGTGTTAAAAATACATCCCAGTGGCAGCCCCTCTTCTATATAGCCCTCTTCTATATATCTATATATCCTTCCCGACTGCAAATCTTCCATGAACTTTTACCCAGACCAGACATATGTAAGGCTCACAAAAGAAGAAATAATGTGTTGTAAATAAGCTCCATCTGACTTTTTTTTTTTTTTTTTTTTTTTTTTTTTTTTTTTTTTTTTGGCAACACTTTGTGCAAATTTAGCATGCAAGTCAGGTGTCATGGTAGCTGCTGGAAAGATGTAATGCTGACTGTATTTGGCAATAAAATAATAATCGCTGCATGTATCTCTGATGGCAAAAATTCACATCCTTTTGAGTCCCTAATTGTGTGCCACACTACATTAGAGACAGCTAGCTCATTGTCTCCACCTTTCAGAGACAGGAAATTCAGAGCAATATGCAAGACGTTCCAGAAATAAGCTGGTTTAATGAAGCAGCAAATTAGACCCTTCTATCTCTTTATTTAACATGTAGTCCCTCAAATTTATCAGACTTCATTACAGAGGTGCAAAATAGAAAAGGAGCTGCAAAATTCATTTGTGATTAGAGCAAATTATTTTGAAAATGGCTTTTCATATTTTTATAGATAACAGCTATTATTTATTATTAATTTATGTCACGTTTGCTCTAATGAAATTACATTCTCTCCTTTCCCCTGTTTCTGTTGTTTATGGTTTGGCTTTTATAAAGGGTAAAAGTCACATAGGTGCTATACATTTCTTGTCAACTATAGTATCTTTTACATGGTTTCTTATAGCTTATTCCTGTGACTCATGTCAGAAGAATGGTTTTTAAATTTCCCTCCCAATATAATCCTCTCATAACACTTTGACAGATAATGACTCCAAGTAAATGCACTGATGCCTTTCCCCCCCTTAATTTCAATTTCAGACATGGACTGAGTAATGGACTCGAGGCTGTGAAGTTTAAGGGAAGAAAAAACATTCAAACAGCAAAGTACAAACATTAGGAGGTCCTGGCCCCTTCCAAGGTCACCTCTCCATCCTGTTCCTGGCAAGCAAGGAGGTGCAAATAGAGGCAAGTTTACATCCACTTTTGCTGCACATCCTGACAGCACTCATTGGGGCTGAAATGAGGGAATTGGGGAATGGTGATGTTAATTTTGCTGTGGTTTGCCAAATGTTATCTCATGTTGGAGCCTGTGTTGACCACCTGGCTACAGAACCTCCTGTGGGTCTCCTTCCAGTGTACCAAGAGGTCCTGGTCCTGATATCCTCTCCCCAAAGGAGCTGATTCCAGATGCAGCTCCCACCCCTGCCTGAGCTCTTCCAGGGTTCCTTAGAACCCCAACCTTAGAACTGGGGGTCCCCAGAGGTGACTCTGGAGGGACTGGCTGCTTCCTGAGAGTCAAACCAATAGCCACCCACCCTTGCTGTGTCCAAAGGAGCCATTCCCTCCCTTTCCACCCCCCTGTCCTACCCTGTACAGATTTCCCAAGTTTGTTGGTTTGATTGTAGAGATCATCACAGCTTTCTGAAGGAGGGTTTGTGTCTTGGTATGAGTTTTACAAAGTGGCTTAAAAGTGCTTCATACTAATCAGAGCTGCTTAAGGTGGTGTGTTGTCAGCCCATGAGTTCACTTACTCATGGAACATCTTCTCTGTGCTTTCTTTAATAATAATTTGCATACATTAATAGTTAATGGTCCTTATTCTGGAATACCAGACATGGAATCACCAGTTCTGACGCAGGCTGTTCAGTTGCATGTGTCATTTTTGAAAGGATCTCCAATAATTCTGTTTATAATGACTAATGTTAATTTGCTCTGCTCTGTCTTTCCAGCCTCTCTCTTATTGCAGCCTTTCTCCTCTTTCTTCTTAATGTGATGAAACTTGAGCATGAATGGGAAAAGCTCATTCGTAATGTGGCCTCTCCTGTGGTGTCAAGCAGAGAAAGTTTGTGGTTATTATTTCCTCCTATGGGGAGTTTGAGGATGACCATTTCAACTTGGAGAGAAACCATTTCTTTGGCAGTCTGTGTGCAGTCTCTGAGCAACCAAGCCCAGATTTTCCCCAAGTTTATCCTCTCCACCAGCAGTGCCCTGGGTCAGAGAGCAGCTCCATCCCCAGGAGATGAGGGATTACAGCATTTATTCCACAGGTTCTTCCTGGCTGGGTTCTTGATGAACTCAGAGATCAGTGCTTGTGCTTTTATGCTTCTGATTCTCTTTGCACAAAGGACATGTGGGGCTCCTGTACCTGCTATGTGACCAAGTGACCTCACTTTTGTAAGCTTGTTAAATGCACAACTGGGAATCAGCTGCAGCAATCTCCCCACAGAGCTCAAGCAACACAAGGGAAAAAACTCATTATTCAAGACCTTATTTCACATTTTGGAAACGAAAGCAGTAACTTTAGCACTTCCTCCTCTTACAGCTGTGTGGTTGCCATCGGTCTTTTCAACCCATAATGAGACTTAGTGTTGGAAAGAGATGGTTGTGCCCAAAAGGCCATCATTTCTGATCCAAAAAAAAAGTCTTGAAGTTTATAGAAACTCTTCATTTCTGCACAGAAGAACAAACCTAGTACTCCCTTTGTAGAGGTCTTTGGTGTTGTCCTGGGCTCCTGCTATGTCAGGAATCTGTTTATGGAAAGTTGTGAGATCATACTGTGAGAACTTGCCAGTTTTTGGCTTTATGCCAAAAGAAACATGGTCCCATAGATGCTTTCAGCAGCCTTGGTTAACTTGTGGATTAGGTCAGGCTGGAGATGCTGGGAACACAGCTCTTCTCCTTCCCTGCGTCACCGGGTGGAATCACTGCTACCAATGGGGCAGCAGAGAGGAAAGGGTATTTTTTTGTTTCTATCATATTGTAAAGTGAAAACATTAAAAAAAAAAAAAACAAACAACAACAAAAACCATACCTTCAGTAGCTGTGCACCTCCAGCAGTAGATTAAATCTGAAAGCAGGAGTGCAGTATAAGTCTGCTTTCTGGTAATAAGCTGAGCAAAAGTGACAGGGAAGTCAGTGCAACATGGAGCATGCACCTTACTTTTTGCCATTTTCCTGATGATCTTGCCTTACCCAAGGCATTTTGCAGACAACTATGGTTATCCCTTATCCCCAGTAAGGATGCAATGTGAAATACAAATACTTGAAAGGTTAGGCTGCTGTGATGCTGGAATTACTCATGGACTTTGCAGACATACAGGAATATAACGGTAATAAATCTTTGAGTTTATTATACATCAATCTTGAAAATACCTGGAATTAATTTATTATTATTATTATTATTATTATTATTATTATTATTATTATTATTCAGAGAATGTCAAACTGTGAATCAGTTTCTCCCAGCTGTGACTAAACACCATGTCAGGAAGGGCTGGTATGTGTTTCAGGGTGCAGGGATGGGCATGTTCTGTATCCAGTGTGCAGCATCCTGCAGTCCAGCCCCAACTCCTGCCTGTGTGCAACCCAGTGCCAAAGGCAGCAGCTGTTCATAGAATCATGGAATAATTTGGGTTGGAAGGGATCTCTAAAGATCATCTAGTCCAACCCCCCTGCAACAAGCAGGAGCATCCTCAACTAGATCAGGCTGCTCGGAGCCCTGTCAAGCCTCACCTTTAATATCTCCAGGGATATCTCAGCTACTTCCCTGGGCAACCTGTTAATAGTTTTCCACTACCCTCATGGTAAAGAACTTTTTCCTAATATCCAATCTATTCCTAAGCAGCCCATTTGGCAGCAGGACCAGCACCTGCTGGCTCTGCAGCTCACCAGGCCAGAGCATCCTCTCTGCTGCCTCACTGCTCCCATCCTGTGACCATGGAGAAGCACCACCTGTGGGGATTTGGACCAAACAATACCAGCACACAGTGGTTCAGTGTTCTCCTTTTAATTTACCTGCTCTGGCCAGTATTAAACCACCAGAAGGGCAGCAGCAGGAGCACACACAAATACCTGGGGGCTTGCCCCCCCTTGGTGCTGCGCTGCATCCTCCTGGGAAGCACCATCACAGCTCAGCCAAACCTCCACATGACTGATTCCTATACTGACACAGCCCTCCTGAGTACACCCAGGAATCTAATCTTAATGAATCCCATAAAATGTTATGCCCTTTGGAAAGACAAATACAGCCCAAGTAATTATAAGCTGCTTTTTTTTTTTTTTTTTTTTGTTCCCTTGAACATCCAGCTCTGCCTGTTCCATTTGCTGTCTCTCCATGCACATTTGTTGGATGTACCTCTTACCTGTGGAGCTGCAGCAGACCCCCAGGATCACCCCTGGACCACCACCGTGTGTCTGGAAGCATTGAAGCAGATGCTGGAGGTACAAAGGGACAATGGCAATTCCTCATTTCCCAAATGAGCAGATGAGAGGCAGCACAGACCCAAAACCCAGAGGGGAGCAGGGCTGGGGAATGAAGCCTCCTTTGCTTGGTCTCTGGGGGTGCAGGTGGGCAGCAGCCAAACCAGCATGGGCATCCCAGGGTGCTAAGCAAAGGGCTGCTCAGTTTGCAAAGGCTGAGAGAGGAGCTGGGGTGCTGGGACCCTGCTCTCTCCTCAGGGACCAGCCTTTGAAGCTGCAATGGTTGGGGCTGCTGCTGAGGGGAAAGAACTGAGGAATTAGTTTGTTCTTTTTCAAAGCCTTTGTTCCTCTGACAGCTGAGCTGGAGTCCAACCTGACTGTCCACTGAATCCAGCCTTTTTATTTCTCCTTCTTTAAGCCCCAAGTTTGCACTTGACATACAGTAAGGGCAGGCTTAAGCTTGGCTGTCAGAAGAAAAGCCTTTTCTTTTTGTATCACTTCCTCTGTACAGTTCAAAACACCTCCAACCAGAGCTCTGTCAGCTTCAAAGGCTTCCCACACCGCAGCCACAGCTTTTGCCTCTGCTGCCTCTTTCAGTCTTCCTACAGCTCTGAGGATGATCTGTGGGGTTTCAGTCGTTTAAATGGGAACTGTGAGGCTGGAGAGAAGAGCAGCCCATGCTCACTCTGCATCCAGCATGCTGGGACCAAGGTGAAGGGAGCTTGGTGGTCCTCATGCAAGGGATTTCTTTGTTCTGTTGATGAGGGAGCCAGGATGAATTTGTCCTTATACATGGGAACCTCAGGAGCTCCTCCAGCTTTTGTGGATTAGGGGGAGAAGCATAAATAACCAGAGGAATCCCAAGGCCAAAGGAAAGCCCCAGCTCCCAAGGGATGGGGGGGAGTTGATTCCTGGATGCTGCTGGTTGAACTCATGTTAGGGTTTGGCTGTGGTAAAGCTTTCTCTTCCCATCCTCGTTCTGGGCAGCTTTTCTGGTAGGGGAAGTTGTTTCAGATTATGATAAAGATGATAGTGTATGGAGTGATTGCTATAAGTTCCTGATTTATTGAAACACACACTTTACTCTATTTTTTCTTCAGTTCATGCTTAACAATAAAAAAAACCAGGACTATTCATTTGGAGAAAATTACGTGCATGATTGAATATATTGCTCCATTTAGCCTTATTTTAGCAGAATATACTGTTTATGCAGTTAAGAAAAAGTATATCCGTGAAAATTGCCCTTTCTTTTTAAAAAATCCATGCAAATTGCTGGCCATGCCACACCAAACTGTAATCAGGGAGAGCAGGAGAAGGAGCAGACACAGGGAAATTAATGCTAATAACATTCATTCACACAGGAGAAGGAAGCAGCAGGAAAAGGTCAGCCTGGGCTAACACTTGCACATTTTCTTCAATGGAAGACACACTCCTCTCTCTTTTCTCCTAGGCAATTATTGCAATTACATGAAGGAGCCATTTAGCAGCTTTCTGACTAAAGGAGCTCTCAGCATTGGCTATGAGAGGTAAGTCACTTGACATTGTGCCAGTTAAACATGAAGCACTTGCTGCTTAAATGTCACTTCAGACAAGACAATGAAATGAGCTGGAACTGTCCCAGCTCTGACTGTGAACCTTGGCAGGATGAAGTGTGGAAGGCAAATATGAAAAGGAACTGAAATAGGTAGGACAGGCCAAATTTCTACGGAGGGGTTTTGAAGACCCAGGTGGTCCATCAAGAATTGATTCATTCCTGATCTCCACCACATGGGGTGATGCTCAGCTAAGGGATTGATGGTTACATCACTCGCTGTTATTTAGGGTAAACTGAAGGAAATATTTCATCATCTGTAGTGTAACCTCTCTGCCTTCTGCAGGAAGTTGAGTAACTGGATTTAGAAAGAGTTGGATTTAGAAAGAGTTGGAGCAGTACCTGCCTCTTCCACTTTCAGTGCATCTGGCAGGTCTGAAGACAGTTGGTTGTTCCTGCAACCTTGTGTTGTGGGACCATGTCTCAATGCTTCTCAGAAACAGGACTCTTGAACCTCCAGCACTGTGGGACAATCCTGCCTGGGAAATTCTGCTCATAAGAAAGCCCATTTCTGATTTGTTCATGGAGCAGCTACGTGGAGTGTTCAAGGGAAGGGTCACTTTAGGAAATGGTGGGGTTCCCCAGAGAGCAGGTGAAGGACTGTGCTTAGGAAACCATTCTGAACTGGTTTCTCTCTGCTGCACGCTGTTCTCCTGGCACTGAAATGTATTGGTCACCAAGGAATTCCTAAATTAGATGTGCCATGATTTGAATTAATAGCAATGTAAAAGAGACAACAGCCTACAAAATATGAATGATAGCTCTCTGTAAGCAACAACCTGCTGGTTTTACAGCCCTGAAGCCTGTGGGAGTTGGCTGCAGGTCATCTTCAGACTCAGCAGATTTTGCACGAGGCTCTAGTTAAAGAACATGAATGTTTTGAACATATGGGATTCTTTTTGTGCTTTCAAGCCCTATTAAAAAAAAAAATAGCAGTGTAATGAGGAGGGTTTTGCTGTATAGTACTTGAAAATCCAGCCTGTAGTGTGAGAGGCTGCAGAGTCTTCCGTGGTAAACTGTCAGCTCCTCTGTGGGGGCAAAATCCCACTTATCCTAATGATCCTACCACACGTGTGAAAGCTTGGTTTTGTGAATCTAGTGCCTTACTTTGTTTCCAGCAGGGTTTCATCATGGTACTACTCCAGTAGTAGATCTCTTGAGCTCTGGTGTATTGTCAAGGCAACAAGAAATAACATTATAGTCTTATCCAGCCATTCACCACAGCCATATTACCCTCAAGCAAACCTGTGCTGGTGGGAACCTGGTCACAGTAGGGACAGGAGGTGTTGGCGTTTGGGGAAATATCATTGTCACCTCTCCCTGGGCTAGCTTTAATTTAGGCACAGTCAGTAGAAGGGGAAAAAACACTGTGTGAACCCGGGCAGAGAAAGAGGTGGTGTGGGTCTATGTGCTAAGCATGGGGACTTTGGCTAACAAGGCAGGTTTGGGGTAGGGAGAGATGAGCCCAACATGACTCTGCCATACCCCACATTGCCCCAGGTGACAGAATTAAGACAATATGAAGCCTCTAGCAAAGTGGTTTGGAGATGGCAGAGCTGCTGCTGAGGGTGCAGGTGACCTCAGTGACACCTTTTGCCTCTCACACCCCAGCCAGGTTCCTTTAGGCTTCTCCTTCCCCTCAGCCTCCTGCCATCCTCGTCCTCCTCTCCCTCTTTTCCTCTCCATCTGTGGTCTAGCTACTGCCCAGATAACGAGCTGTTGGGAGGATGAAAAGCATCTTCCCAGCACTCAGCTGGCCACAGAGGCAGCCAACCCCAGCCAACATTGCTGGGGGTTTGGTTTTGTTTGATCTTTCCCATAAAAGCGACCAATTTGAATTCCTGGAATAATTAGCTGCCCTTTGCACTAGTGACTCTTGAAATGTGAGCTGGCAGAAGAACAGAGCAGGGAGTAGGAGGGCGAGGTGGGTAATTTGTCCTGGGTAGCAGCTCATCTTTGGGAGGTGACGCAGTAGCTCACTCACGCTCATCCCTCGAATGCCAGGGCTTGGAGGGTGCGTGGAGCTGCAGGGGCAGCCAGGGTTTCCCTGCCCTCAGTCACCTCCTCCTGCCCTCATTCCAGGGTCTGTGTGAACCTCTCAGTCAGAATAACCCAGCCCAGGCAGTGGTAAAAGTGTCTGCAGCCCAGGGCAGGACTCCACTTGGTGACTGCTGTTTGCCAGCATCCCTCGTGTTTGGCCAGAAGAGAAAATGATGACTTGCTGGTGAGGCTGAAGACTCCATGGCTTTTCCTGAGGATCACCCAAATAGATCTAAGCTCTACATTAGCAATTCATTTTCTGCATCCTAAAAAAACCAAACCAAAACAAAACATAAACCAGAAGCCATGGGGTGGGGTTCTTTTTCTTTTCTTGGCCAGACTTGTTCTTTAATGTGGGCATGTGACGTTAAGTGGTTGCCAGTGACCAGGGCTGTCACCCCAGATCTGGTTGTACCCCAGACACAGCTGAAGTAAGTCAGGAGAAGGTGATTTACTAAGTGCTTTGGGATTCTCAGAAGTGTAAGTCACCAGAGAGACGTCACAATTTTCTAAGCTCATACTTAAGAGAGTAGTAAGTGAAGTTTCCGTGTCGGAGGTGGCTCTGGTGAGGGGAAGCATTTTACAGCCATCCCCATGGGGTTTTTAATGCATGCTTTTTGCTAACATGCCATTTTCAGTGGAGTTTTCACCTTTCTGAGCAATCTTGTGAAAGGAGATGGAGGAATTTAGTGGTATTCCAGACCCTGGAGGCACCTGAGGTTTCCTCTGCTGGGAATATTCACCTTTTTGTGGCACAAAGTACAGGGAAGAGAGAAAAAGACTAACGGGGGAGAAAGTCAGAGAAAAAAAACCAAAACATGGGAGACTTGGAGGCCAAGACATATCAGAAAGTGGATGAGATCCTTCTCATCTGCCTTGGATGACCAGAAGGTCAGGGAAGGCTGGAAAGCCATGAAGCTGCTGTGATGAATGCCCCATCCAGTGGGATGTACAGAAACATGGTCCCAGCTACACTATTGCCTCTAATTCCCTGCCTGCAGATCCCACCCCCACACCTCAGACCTGCCATAAATGTCCCAAATTAACAAGAGCAAAGCAACATCCATCAGGCCCCTCATGAAGACAGCAGGAGAAAGGCATTTAGGGGTGAAATTCCCATTTGACTGGGAATATGCAACATCCATGGTGTCAAAACCAAATCACCAATGGTTATTTCTGGCTATTGCCTCCAAGGGTAATTCTTTCCTGACTTGATTTGCTAAAATAGGGGCAGGAATACAACCTGCCCTATATCCTGCCTTCCTGTGAAGGACTGGAAAATGTTTCCAGGAAAGAACTGGAAAATATTCTAGCAAAGGACTGGAAAAGCAGAGCAATCAAAACCAAAACAGAAACTAATCTGTGTGTCAAGGAGAAAAAAAAAAAATAAATTGCTGCCTGCTTGCTGCAAGCAATCCAAGGAAACTGTGCAGCACGTGTGCAGTACAGTAAATAAAACAGTGAACAAATGACTTCTTCTTGGTCCTTTTGGAGATGGTGGGAAGTCAGGTGTTAGCAGCATTCATAGTCCCATGTCTAGTTTCCATGATGAGGGGCACAGAGGAGACTCCTGTGGAGCTTGGGAAGGTGCAGGAGGCAGGGGCAGCACTGCCTGGGGAGTGCAGGCATGAACCCATGTGGGTACAGGCAGAACTGGCAGGGACTAAGGAAAGTTTGTTGTTTTTTTTTATTAAATATGAGCTTACAAATCTGCTTAGCACTGGTCTGGCTGGCTCCCACTGAGGCCTATGATAAATGGCCTGTTTGCCTTGTTTCAGGGCTAGAATTATGCCCTCCTGAATAACCCCCCTGCACTTCTTGCACTTTTTAGATTTCTATGGCTAGGGAAGCATTTCCATTTCCTCCCACCATGGCCCAGTAGGTCCCATTTCAATGAAAAACTCCCTCACTCTGTAGGTTCAAGTGTCCAAAGAGAAAGACTGGTTCCACCAGCCAGTCCCCTACCCATGGCTTGCATCTACCTACTCATTTTGGTGTGCAAAGGTGTTTCCTACCAAAGGAATCAGTAGGATGAATAAAGGTTGGAAGAATGTTTCCCTGAAATCTAGATAACTCCCTAAAGCGATATGGCACCTGCTTGGCAAAATATCTACATTTTTTAAAAGACATATCTGAAAATTACAGAAAGGTATTGACTTCTTGCCCATTACATAAAGTTCCTGCTGGATGGGTCAGAATTGCGCTGCCTTGGACTATGCAAATGCAGTCACACGGATGTGTAAAAATTTGGGGAAAAATCCGTGTACAACCCAAAGGAGTAAATTTTCATGATCAACCAGAAACTCTTTGGTTTTGATGGATGTTTGCAGCTTGTTCTACTGCTGCCACTGGTTCATGAGCAGCCTCAGTAATATTCCACTTCAGTCCCCCTGAGCTGCCAGGAGAATCTGAACTTTGCAATGAAAATGATTCATGAGGTTACATGATCCAGTGCAGAGCAAGGGAGTAAGACTCCCTAATCTAGAACATTAGCACTGATCTGTTAAATACTCTTTTTTAACATCCTGCAGAACCATCATCTTCCTTACAGAAGGTTCTTCATGGACTTCTATGACAACAGCAGCAATGAAAAGCAACATTCTTAGCTGGCCTCAGAAATAAAAACACTTTGAGATGCTTCTTTTTTTTTTTTTTTTTTTTTTTTTTTCCTTTTGTTTCTGGAGATCTTTGTCTTTAATTTTTATTGGTGTATTCACGAGGCTGTTTCAGTTTGTATGCTGAGAGTTCTGCAAGAATATATAACTAAGAATAGAGCTCCGTGGCTGATTGTGTGGGGTGAGAATGTTCCTGAAATCATGCCAGAAACTTCATGAAGTTTGTTGATCTGTTTGGAAGGGCTTGGGGATGAGCTACCAAATAATTTGATTGTGGCAAAAATGTTGCTTTGTAGAGAGAGTGTAAGAGGGCTCAATAATTAGAGGCAGAATGTAAAAATTCCTGATATTAGAGATCTCAATACCATCTGCTGGTCCAAGTAAGTAAAATTCAAAGGAGGTTTCAAGTGTGGGAGCTGTTTTCTGAGAGAAGAAGTGAGTTCTTCATTGTTTTGAGTCCATGCTTGATTTCTCTTGAGATATGTTCTGGTACAAAAAAACAACTTATCTCTCTATATTTAGGATTCACAGATGAAACGTATGGCTTGATTAGTAGGAATTCAGACTACAGTGCCTTTTCTAACACTGAAGTCTCTTCAGACTTTTTAAAAATCAGTTTGTTTGATGTCAGAAGATGCCAGATGGGAGCCTGAGGTGTGGCCATCATGACAAGTGACCATTATGGCTTCATGGTAAGTGGCTCCTGCTTTCTCACACAGCTGGCCATGGGGTGGACGTGCTGCTGCCTCTCTCCTCACCTCCTCCTTGCCCACACCAGGCAGAGATGTGCTGACCTCTCCCACTGGCTTACAAGTTCACACAAGCAGCAGTCTCGTGGACATCTCCAAAGGCAACAAGTGTGAGACTTGCATGGAGAAGTCTAAATTACTTTTCATTTTCTTTACGTTGCACAACTACGCAAGCTGCTGGCAATGTGAGCTGGAATCATCCTGGTGGGTGCCCAGACTTGCTAAACCCTTTCCAGCTCAAATCCCAAATGGGTTTTACCATCTTGGTGAGGTTGCAGGTATGAAGCCTCCTTTTCTTAGCCAGCTGGTTGCTGGTAACTTCTGAAGACATTGGCCAACTTCAGCCCCATCAGAGAGCAAGGCAGAAAACTTAAAAGTAATTCACAAAAAACCTTGCAGCTTAAAAAACTGTAGATGGTATTTGGGTAAATGCTGGGGATCCATATTAATGTTAATGCAAGCAGGGAGGGCTTCTTCTGCCTTCTGTACCATTCCCAAGACAAAGGATGAAAGATGAAGGAGAGTCCTAAGCTTGTCACCTGTGAGGAGGGTGACCTGGGCTGCCCTCTGCTTTCCTGGGTGGCATTTATTGCCATAAAGCAGAAATGGTGGTGGGAGAGAGGTGGCATTCCAACCCAGGTTACAGCTGAGAAATTAGGATATTCTTGCATGAATTGTGTGGTTAGGTTATCCTTGATGTGAGGTCTTGCACCCCTTGGGTGAATGTCCACACCTCGACTGTAAATCTGTATCTGATGAGTGTATTATCTCTACATAATCTCTATATAGATGAGTGTATTCTTCCTGTACAAGAGTCAGCAAACTTGCACCACTTTGCTGAATTCAGACCATTGTTGGATGCACAGTGTGAAAGATGAAACAAATTAGATACTGTCATTATTACAAGAGTTTTAAGGTAAAAAGTTAATTCCCCTGTCTCACATTATATGCTTTTTCTCATTTCTTTTATGAGAAAATTGTCCTTTTAAATAGCTGATGTATTCAGTCTTAGTCTTCAGAAATCTGTAAACTCTGTAGTGCTTTATCACTTCAATAGGCCAAAAAATTATTTGAATGCCTACTCATAGTCAGTTAGCTTTCAGGAAAATTGAGGCTTTGAGAAGCACCTGGGAGCTGCCAGCTGCAATGAAAGCTGAAATTGGGTATTTCAGTCTGGGTTCTTAAAGCAACTGAAGACTTTTGGATGGTCATCAGTGTACTGTGTCAAATCTGAAGTATTGTGTTTAATTTGGAGCTATATTCCCTACTTCAGATGTAGGAGGTTTTTATGGTAGAGTGTAGTGGACTTGTGAAGGCTATTTGAAAATGGGATTTCTTGGGTTCCCTCTTGGGGAAAAACCTAACCCAACCCAAGCACAGCCAAAGCTGTAGCTCCAGTGAAGTTTTGCCCACAGGGTGACTGCACTGGATCCCACTGCTGGGTGCTTCCCTACGGAAGGAAAAATGTCCTTAGGAGGCAGATTCATATACATTGGGACAGTATAGCAGGTATCAGTTGGAGAATTATCTACGTGGAGGAATGGAGATCCCTGTGTGAACTAGATTATTTTTAAGGTCTCTTCCAACCCTAACCATGTAGCTTCTCTGATTCTGTAACTGTGATAATGTAAGAGGGAAGCTGGAAAGCTGCTCCTGCACTAGGCTGAGCTGTGTACCACATCTGTCATCACATCCCCAGATGTACTACAGGGAATTTTTGGCATTGTACCAGCAAAGACAGAAAGGAATACTAAGAGAAATGCTTCCTGTTTCAGAATGAATTGGTTCTGTAGAAATCCAGTTATGCAAAAGAATGTTGAAACTGAGGAAAGTAATATGAAGCTATCCTGGAAAGTTGATCAAAACAATGAAAGGACTTCTGAAATTCTGGTGCATTTGTGGGATAGGCAATATGAAGATTTATATTTCTGGCACTGTGACTTTTCACTACTTTTGTAGCTGAACAACTATTTAGGAGGTAATGACATTGAAATTCAGATTCACATCCTTGAGTTTCACTTTCTTTATAAACAGCAATGATTTGACTGAATTTAATTTATATTTCGTGACAATTTTTTAATCGCCTAGAGGCCATGTAGATGCAGATCTCTTCTCATAGTAAACCATCTCTAGTGCAAGCTGGTAGTAAGAATACTTGCATTAGGGTGGATGTTAGTAAGCCCATAGCATACCTATCAATGTATAATGTTGTCCTTCCAGGCAGAGGACTGGCAACTATTCATAAATAATACTTTTTTGTGAAAGAGCTTTTGCAAGAAATTACTGAATCTGCATAAAACTACACAAAATTCTTACCTCCCCTCTTTTTATTTCTGTTTGAAGGACTGGGAGTTCTAGAGCTGAAAATTATTTGGTTTTGTTTTGTTTGGTTAGGTTTTTTTAAAATTTTGGGCACCTGGGATTAAGAAAACTAACCATTCATCTTTTATATTAATTTTTAGTTTCTAGGATACAGGTAAAAGTTAAAACAAGACAATACCTTCCTCTGATTTAAACGAGTGACAGTTCAGATCCATAACAGCTAAGGATCCATCCTGCTTATTTTTAATACTTCCACATCAAGATTGGTTATCCCAATTTGCTTGTAAAGCATCCTTGGAGTAAAGCTCAATTTACTCAGCCCATATTGGTCTTGAGTGTGTTTTTACCAAATAGCCAAAAGCACCTAAAAAGGCCACGTTTGTAAGGAAAACACCCCCAGACAGATGGACCCCCAAGGGGATGCTGCTAATGAATCGATTTGACAGCTCCTGGCTGGGAATGAGCTGAGTGGGAGTGTGTGGAGACACTGGGGGTGTTCATAAGCTCCCCCTCAGCTGAGCTTCAACTTGCCTCAGCTGAAGAATGAGACTGTTTGAGGCCTCATGGAAATGTGGGATCTGCAAAGGCTCAGCCTTCCTGTTTGGAAAAAAAAAAAAAAAAAAAAAAAAAAGAGGATTTGAAAAATCTAAGAGAACAGAGACCCACGTGTGAGAGCAGGACACACCAGAGAGGGGGGCAGCACGGGGGGACTGGAGAAGGTGGGGATGGTGAGGCAGGAAAAGGGACAGAGAAAGAATTAGGAGGGAGAGGAAACTGGTATAAAAAGCTGGGAAAGTAAGGAAAAGGAAATAGAGAGGAAAAAGAATGAGCCAGGCAGGGAAAGAAACTCAGCCATGTGTTTTACTGTCACTGGGCTCTGGTGTCCTCCCTCCACAGGGCATGGAGGTGCCCAAAGGTAGCAGCACCAGTCATTAAACCTTGCCTTGTGTTCCTGTTCATAGAGGGCTGTGGGGGGAACATTGAGGGGGGGCTGGCAGGAGAATTGCTGAGGCTGGTGCAGGCCAGGGAACTTGAGGAGTACAAGCAGAAGGGACGTGGGTGCTGCTCCAGCAGCTGTGGGCTACCACTGACCCACTGTGGGATGTGTTCTAACCTGCTGTGGGATCCCCTCTGGGCATGCTCTGTGCTGTCCCGGACCTGCTGTGGGATGACCCCCAGCCACCCCTGAGAGCTGGGATTTCTATCCCTACATTTTTGGGATGCTCCCTGACCACCCCTATGATGACCCCTGAGAGCTGGGATTTCTATCCCTACATTTTTGGGATGCTCCCTGACCATCCCTATGATGACCCCTGAGAGCTGGGATTTCTATCCCTACATTTTTGGGATGCTCCCTGACCACCCCTATGATGACCCCTGAGAGCTGGGATTTCTATCCCTACATTTTTGGGATGCTCCCTGACCACCCCTATGATGACCCCTGAGAGCTGGGATTTCTATCCCTACATTTTTGGGATGCTCCCTGACCACCCCTGTGATGACCCCTGAGAGCTGGGGTTTCTATCCCTACATTTCTATCCCTACATCCCACTCAAGGGTTGGACTTGATGATCTCTGATGTCCCTTCCAACCCAGCCGATTCTATGATTTCTGGGATGCTCCCTGACCGTCCCTGGGATGTCCCCTGGATTGCTGCTGGATGTCCCCCAGCATCCCCCCCCTGGGATGTACCCCTAGACCTCCCTTGCGTCGTACCCCCAAACCTGCTGTGGGATCCTCCAAGACCCACTGAGGGATATCCCCACAATCCCGGGGGATGTCCCTTCACCCACTCGAAGGCTCCCCCGGGATATTTGGGGGTTACCCCTCCACCACCCCTCACACATCCCCCGCCCTTTCTGCGGGGCTGCCCCCCTCCCTTCTTTTGGTCTCCCCCTCAACCCCCTCCGCCGGCTCCCTCCCTCTTTTTCTCCCCCCGCAGCCGCGCACCTGGGCGCGGTGGTTACGCGCGTCGGTCCGCGGCCGCGCTGGTGCCGGGGCGGGGGTGACTCACGCCGCAGCCCCGCGGCTTTATAACGGCCGGGGCGGGGAGCGCAGGAACCGCGGCCGCGGGACGGCAACATGCGGAAGGTTCCGAGGGTGCTGGGGCTGCTGGGGCTGCTGCTGGCAGCGGGACACGGAGCCGTCATCACCGGGGTGAGAACCGGACCGAGCGGTTCGGGTGGTACCGAGGGGTCCCGCCGGTCCAGGCAGGGGGAAAAGGGGGGTTCGGTATTGGGGGTTCGGAGGGGAGAATTGGGGTCTGAGGTGAAGGATGGAGAGGGGGGTTCGGGGGGGTTGTATGGGAGGGGTGCCCGGAACTGGGGGTTTGTATGGGGGGGGGTGGGCAGTGCCGGGACACGGGGGGGTCCGGGGTGACAGGAGCGGAGTCGGGGGTGGCTCTGGGATAACCGGGCCGGGGAGGGAAGGTGCTGCCAGGAGATGAGGGGTGTCAGGGCTTGGGGTGCTGCTGTCTGAGAGATAGCAGGGTGTGGAGTCTATCCGGGATGCTCTGAGCTGAGGGTCTCTCTGGGGGGCTCTGTGGGGTGAGGGATGTGGCGATACGGAGGGGATATCAGGACTTGCAGGCTGAGGGATGCCAGGGGCTGGGCTCTGTCCTTTTGGGGTGAGGGATGCCTGGATCATAGAACCACAGAATGGGCTGGGTTGGAAGGGACCTCAGAGATCATCAAGTCCAAGCCTTGCCCTATGGCTGCGGTGCTAGGCTATGGCACTGAGTGCCACCATGTCCCCAGGCTGCTCAGTGAAGGGTGCAGGGGCTTCCTCTGCTTCTCCAGGGCTGGAAGTTCCACACCACACCACCCAAACCTGCACCCCAAGTTCCTGCAGCCCCACTGCTCACAGGGCAGGCACCGCTATCACAATCAGCACAGAACACTGCTGCTTTTTTTGTTGTTGTTGTTGAGTATGACTCTGCTGCTTTTTTTCCCCCCCATAGTCACCCCTTGCAAATGAGTCCTCTTGTTTTTGTTTTTAGGCTTGAGATTTACTTCAGTTGTGAAAATATTATTTTTTTTTTTCCTAAGGACGTTATTTAACCCAAAGCATTGCATCACTCTTAAGTAAAATGATTTTTTGTTTTGTTTTGTTTGCTTTGGATTAACAACCCAACACTTGCATTCCTTCAGGAGTTTACGTGTCTTTTGTAACCATCACAAGTTGTACTCACAGCAGCAGATTACTCCATGGCTATCTGGACTTCACTGAAGTCCATGAAACATTTTGTAGACGTTTCTCTGAATGTCAGATTGGTTTCTAGGACTGATTAATTTTCAGAGCAGAGAGTGTGAAGGAATTTTCCAATATTTGTGAATGTCAAGTTCCTTTCCAGTATAAGTATTTCCAGCAATGGATGACCAATTTATATAAGTCTGTTATGAGAGTTGTGGCTACACCTTTACAGAAAAATTAATCCATTAAAGGAAGCAACAGTAAATACTAGATCAAGGAAAAAGCAGATTCAAAAAGTAAAAATAGATTCAGACTAGTAGATGTTACTTTATTACCTATTGCACTGCTTTTCTGCTTAAATCAGCTTGGTGCATTTTTGGCTTCTAATAAATGGGTAAATCTCAGGTGAGGGCTGATGTAGGTGTTCCTGTCCCCATCCTCTGAACCTTCAAGGTTCTTCCCCTTTGCAAGTTAAGGACTTGATTCAAACCTTCCTCACTTCAGTGCTGGTTCCTGTGCTGACTTCAGTTGTCTCTGAAGTTGGGATTTCACCTGGGATTATTTCCTTAATCTGAGTCTTCCTTACAGCCCTGTTTAAACGGGCTGCTGGAGAGGAAATGTCTTTCCTGCTTGTGTCCTGTGGCTATGAGGAGTATTGGTATGAATTACACACTGGAGATGAAGTGTGGGCAAGAGCATTTGGGCTGAGGATTTTTAAAATTTCTCATACATTTTAGAAAAGGGAGCCTTAAAAGTTCTGCCAGATGTATATGTGTGTGTGTGAGCTTTAATAAGGAGTTGTCCAGAGCAGAGTTTTAGGTAGCCTTGCTCGCTAGGACATCCTCAGACATGTTGTGTATCTGAGTGGTCCTTCACTCTATGACCCGTCCCATAAAGATGGATGGGGTTTGAGATACAACTGAGATGAAAAGGGGGTCAGGAGCTGACTGGTAAGGGACAGCAGAGCCTGTGACTCCAGACTCTGTTTTTTTTGAGAGAGAAAGAGAGGTTAGAATGTAAACATTATCTACCTGACAGACTATAGGGGTAGTTTTCCATCTGTATTAGTCTTTTAAGTAAATACCCTGTGTGTTTGGGCTCACCTGTAGCAGCTCTCTGCTTCATCACATGTGTGTTTAGGAGGAGCACTTGCCATTTGGCTAATCCACACTGTTTAATGGCTTGACCCTAATGCAACAGCTTTTTCCTAAATTCCTGGCTGCTCTGTAAAGCAGTATTTTGATCTGGCTTCTGCTGGGTGAACCAGTGTAATATTTGCCCAGAAGAGTACAGCCTAATAGCATTTGTCATGTAAATCCCAAGGCAAGGTCTGTAAGATTTTTTTTCCTCAAGTGAAAGTTTGCCTTCCCCAGAGCTATTGTCATCTTTTATGTAAATTTTTACAAATTGCCAGTTTATGTACTGCTGACCAGTGTCTTTAGCCTATCAGTCCTGCTGACAGACATTAAAAGAGAAATGTGTTAATTAATCTTACCTTTGAGGCATAGACAGGTCCTTAACTAATGGAATTTCTCAATGGAGAAGGGAGGCTGAGTCTTGAATTAAATTCATATAATAAAAAGCCTGATAAGCTTTTTCTTTAAAAAGAAAAAAAAAAAAAAAAAAGGCAAGAAACGTGCAGTAACTTGTTTCCAAACCCAAAAATTGTTCTTCATGGTTTCTGTTTTTATAAAAATACCCAATAGCTTGCATTTTGGTTTTGCTTATCTAAGCTGTATTGAGTAAGAAACTGAAATACATTTCCTTGCAGGGGGAATGCTACCACAGTAATATTTTCTTGCATGTGAACACTTAGGCAAAGCTCTTTCTGTTACACACTTAAGGTTTCATTTAGATACATGTCATTCTAAATAATTAGAACATAGAATCCCTATTTAAACTTGTATTTTTTCCTACTTCTACTTGTATCTCTTTAATAAAACTATCATGCATTTTTGAAGGCACTCAGCCCAAAGATATTATGATAAGAAACTAAAAGGAATAGTTACTCAGAAGTCTTTAAATTAATGGATGATTTCCTATCTGAGCTTCTCTGTAAGACAACTCCTGAGTGATTTGGTGCACTTGGTCCTTGCACCTGCCTGAGCTCAGGTCAGGCTGGGATCTGGGCAGGCAGAGTGGGATGTGCCACAGCCCATCAGTTCTCAGGAGCTGGCACTGAAAATCACTGAGAAACCTGGATTCAGCCCTGAGCAGCTCCCTGTGTGGTGGTGGCTTTAAACCCCCTGGGCTCCACTCCAAACTGTGCCAGGAGCCCCGTGTCCAGATTCCCAGGAGATAGAATTACCCCGGATCATCCTTAAATCTTGGTATTCAGCACTAATGAGCCAGGGTAACTTGTGGGGTGTTTGAGGCAGCTCTTGATTTCTGGAATAAATATCCATGACTCTATTTTTTTTGTTTTTTGGGGTTCTTTTGCCTCTTGCTGCATTGAACTCCAGGCTTGTGACCGGGACCAGCAGTGTGGGGCAGGGATGTGCTGTGCCGTCAGCCTCTGGATCCGCAGCCTGCGAATGTGCACGCCGATGGGAAATTTGGGAGAAGAATGCCATCCTTTGAGTCACCGGGTGAGTACGTGGCAAGGGGAGCTGTGGGACCCTGGCTGGCAGGGCAGAGAGAAGCAGAGGTATATCCTGAGCTGCACATCCCATGCCATAAAAACTCTGTGTGGTGGGAATGAGGGGAAGCATCCCCTGCGTGACAATTCCCAGCCTTCTGCGTCCCTATGGAGCAGAGCTGAAGGTACCTAAGTTAAGGAAACACATTAGTGTCGGAATTATGCTGAAAAGAATCCAGGGATGAAAGGAAAACAGGCTTTTCAGTTTGTTTGCTGATCTGTTTGTTGGTTTACCTGGCTGCATGATCCGGATCAGCATCACCACGTCCCCAGCCTCTCCCTGCTGATGCCTGCACGTGTGAGCAGGAGTGTGGCAAATCCCAGTGACCTCAGGGCCACTGGACAAGATCCCTTCACAAGCAGAAATGTGTCCCCAGACAGCTGGGGCATTGCTGCAGCACAGGGTCTGCCATCAAACAGCAGTGTCCCCTCACATTCACAGTGTCCCATTCACATCCCATCCAGAGGCTGAAGGCTACTGGTGCCTTCAAAACCTCCTGAGAAGGTGTTGGGCTTGAGAAACTCACCCCAGGAGGGCTTGGCTTCTATTCTACCTATTGATTTTCAATATATATGTATGTATACATATATACACAGATATTTACAACACTAGTTGCATATTAGCACATTATTTTATGAGACACTATTATTGATACAAAAATATTAACAAATACATTGATTTAAGGATATGTAGCTATGTCTATTATGTACTATAAAAAAGGCAGTTCCTTTATAAATAATACAAAAGACTTAATGGGGTGTTAGCAAGGAGGCTGGGAGCTTAATGGTATTCAGAGCCATCCTCAGGGAAGAATATAACCCAAGAGTTGTCACACATGGAAGATAGGAAGGTGATCAATTTAGTTTGTAGTAGTTCACTGCCTTTCTCACTGTCTTATGCTTGGCTTCTCAGCTCAGAATCTATGATATATTCTCTCAGTCTGAGGAAGTTCAAGGCTTTATTCTATTAAAAAAATACAAAATCCTACATTATTAATTTTTTTAATCTTCTGCTATGGTACTGGGGACCAAAATCTCATTTTTACTATGTAATGTAACAGGGTTTGTTTTTTTTTTTTTTTCTTGTAAAGGCTTTTAACAGGACTCTAAGGATAAGAGAAATTGTCTTCTAGTTTTTTTTTTACAAGCTTATTGCTACTGGGCAATAATTTATACTGTCTGGGTTTTTTTTAAGATAATTGCCTGCATAGTCACAGTCAGAGAAGATGCCTGTCCACCCCAGCCTTACAGTCATAGCCACTGATGTTTTATATTATTTTAATTTTAGATGTAGATTCCTTACCCCACTGCTCTTCACGACAAAGAGAAAGCAACCCGATTAACTGCACAGTGTGAAAATCAGGTATTTTGAAGGATGTAGGATTTGCTCAAGGCTTCTTCCCCCCTTAAAATTTGAGTAGGGGACAGCTGGGAGACCACTTGCCCTGGGCACCCAACCCTTTCATCTGCCTGCAGCTCAGGTCCCCAACCAGCAGCACCATGGCCCTGCCTCCACCTTGGGGATCTCTGGAAAAGCCTTGGAGGAGATGGTTGGTGGTGGGAGTTTCCACCTTCTAGTTTCCTTCTCAGCAGCTCTCCTGGCAATCTCAGCTGGCATTGCAGAGGCAGGGCCTGGCAGGTGAGGGTTGGTGGCTCAGCTGGCAGCACGGGGGTGGCTTTGCTGCCGCTGTGCACCTTGCACATCACCCCCACCTCTTTCCCCTGTTTCCTTATCGCCTCCAAACAACCCGATGCTGGGCAAGTGGTGTGGCAAAACCTGCCCCAGTATCACCAGTGTCAGTTCCCATCCAGGCACAGTGCCCATCCTGCAGAGCTGTCACCTGCTGCCTGTCCCCAGGCGGCTGCGTTATCAAAGCAACATCTCCAGCGTGGGAGTCCTGCTGGAAGGAACATTTCCTTGAGGGAATGTCATGCTTTGAAGAAATCGTTGGAGCTGTCAGAGGGATGAGAGATACCTCTGACTCAGCCCCTGAGCTCAGATTTTAGGGGTTTTTTTCTGCAGTGCTGTGCGTGGGCACCCAAAAGGTGTGATTCCCGTGGGGAGTCCCCAGCACCCACGGTCAGCGGCCTCTCAGCTCCCAGGGCCATGGTGGATGGTGGGGATGCCCACAGCATCCCTTGCTCTTTGGGTGGTGCTGGCCCAGGGCACCTCAGGTGATGTGGGCCCCCAGAAACCCCGCTGCTCCTGGCAGGGTGTCCCAGGGTGTGATGCACAGGGGAACACGTGGGACTTTCTCCCTTCAATTTTCTTAAAAAGAGAAAACTTGCACACTGACACCAAGCAATCTCAGAATATTAAAACTGCAGGCTGAAAACACCCAGAAATCAGGAAATGAGGGAATTAGGGCTGGCTGGCAATGGTGGCTTTATAGACACCATCCATATAGAATGTGTTTCCCTTGCTGCATCCCATCGGATGCTCCTCACCACTGTCCCACCAGGCTGTCCCACTTGGCTCAGCTCATGCAGGGCTCCTGGTGATGGAGTTGTTAAAAAGTGATGGTGCACGTGCATGTGGTGGCACAAGTGGATTTCTTTAATGCAGTCCATGTGTGTGGTCCCAGCAAGGCAGCCTGGCTGGAAGAGGGTGGGATGAAATGAGGAACCCCTGCCCTGCAACGAGGGGATCCTGCTGGAAGGCAGGTCAGGAGAGGTGACCCACGGAGATGCCTTCCAGCTGGAATTACCACGGGATCCTCTGGTCCTTGGGTGCTGCTCTGTGCCTGCCAGGATGCTCTGTACCACCTGGCAGGGCAGGGATTGGGGTAAGCAGAAACCCCTGTGCAGGAAACACCACCAGTGGAGAACGTGTGTCACAGATGTAGAATTACACACCTTCAGACTGTTAAATTTTGCACTTAACTGTGGCTTGACAGGGAATTATGATGGGCTTGGCTTTGCCATCTGCTGCCTGGCCCCTGTGCTGTGGCTCTCAGGGATCTCCTGCCATGGAAGGAGGAGAGTGGCATTCCCCATATCCCCACTGCTCATCCTAATCCATCCCCTCAGCCACCATCCCCTGTGCTCCCTGTCCCTGATGTCTGTGCTTTCTGTCCCCAGGTTCCCTTCCCTGGCAGGAGGATGCATCACACCTGTCCCTGTCTCCCTGGCCTGGCCTGCCTAAGGACTTCTCCCACTAAATTCAGATGTTTACCAGACTTCAGAAAAGAAGATGTCTTTTTTTAGCAGGACCTGTTCTGCACCAGACAGAGCCACTCCATGTCTTCTTATTCTTGTTGTCGTGACAAACAAGGTACTTGCCAGGGGAAGCCCTTTCCCATACCTCCTGCCTCACTGACATTAAACCTGAGGATGAGATTCTCTGCTGTAGTGGCCAAGGCTTTCAGGAGGGACTCCTGCTTTCATTTTGGGGTAAGCAAAAAGAGGTTTGCTAAGGTGATGCTGCTTTCTGAGGGCAGGAGCTTAATGCTTTCTGATCCCTGATGGGATCTTCATGGTTCCAGCTGAACCCCAGAATGAAAACAGTCAAGAATCTTGCAAGTTTGGGGAAATTTTTTGCCCATGTTTTTACACTTTGGAATGCCTGAATCGAACTGAGAGGTGAATAATCACCTAGTGTGAAGCCAACCCCCCTGTATTTACATTGCATTTCATATCTTTATTAATATAACTGTATTTATAAGTTAGGTAAATATCTAGGGTAAAAGTTTAAGCAGTAGATGTAGTTTTTCCACTTTTAAAAAGTGGCAGGTGGAACCAAAGCATTCCAGTATTCAAAGCATTAAAAAATTGTGTTATTTTAGTATTCTGAGAGGAAGCTGTTGTTCCTTGAGTTGGTGTAAAACTACCTGATCATCTCAAACTCTGTATTAAGATTTAGTTTGTATTAAAAAAGGAACCCTGAAGTTTATTGTAATGCACTGCCTGACCTCTTGTATATGTATCAAATTTGCTGTGTAAAAATTCTGTATCAGAATAATGCCAGTATATGATTTGATTTATTTTAATATTATAACATTATTTTGTCATTGTGGTTTTCCTTTTTTTTCTTTTTCCAGTGTGATTCATTATCACACACTAGACTCCCTTAAGCTAGCAGAGCTCCTTATGAATAGCTTAGCAAAAGACCATGGGACTTTGGCTGCTTTTAAGGAAACTCAGCAGTTTCCAAAGCATGAACTCCTCGACCAATCTATAGTCTTGGAGAATGGAAGAATCTTTGTGTTGCTAATGTGAGGAGTTTTCCTTGGCACGTGCATCAGAGGATCAGCTTTAGGCCACGAAACATAAAATTTGTGAGTTTTCCATGAAATACTGTGCAACTTCATATTTGCTTGTGGGTCCCTGCAGCTGGAATTCCAATAGTTTGTGTGAGTTTCACACATTTCTTGCTCTCAGACAGGCAAACATGGGCTGGAGCTGGAAAAGTGAAGTCATTCATCTTTCAACAATCAGTGCTTTTTGCTGCTGATGACAAGGAGGGGTTTGAGAGAAGTCAGCATGGCTGTATTAAAGCAACCACCTGTATTAGAGCAGAGGAGAAATGTCCCTGTGAGTTTACCAGGTACCTTCCACTGGGTTCCACAACCTCCCTGAAAAAACAAAGGAATTACTGGATTTACCATTTTTCCAGATCCTTGTGGATCCTGCACATGCTAGAAAAATAGATGTCTCAAGAGATAGGATTGCATCCTCCCAGCTCTCAGCAGCCCAAACCCAGAGTTCCTGCCCTGTTTTGCTTCACCCCTTGCACTGGTGATACAGCAGCTCTCCAGGTGGCAGAAGACTCCAGTCCTATAGGGAAAAAACCCAAACCAAACCACACTCAAATAAGGAAAGGAAAGTCTAAGGTGTGACCAAACAGTAAATTTACATGTGGTTTCCATTAATAGGATCAGTGCCTATATTGGGTCTGAAGGTTTAAAGGGGCTCACCTCCAAGTCAAGGGCTGGATTGTGCTGTGAAAAATCGTATTATTCCTGTGCTAATACAGTGACCTGGGAGTACTGCAAAAATTCCAGTGACCTGGACTGAAAAACAAACCCCAAACCTGATCCTGCCCCTTCCCAAGCACCCTGCCAGTCTGCAGAGAGGGAGGGCAATGGCAGCTTGGGGGTTGCTTTTCTGTCCATGTCTATCAAGGAAAAATGAGCTGAATACCATGGGCTTCAATCTGCACTCAAAGGAGAAACCATGAAGGAGAATAGAAGCAGCCCAAATCTATGACCTATCTCTTGCACCATTCATTTTTTACCAAATATTGTTGTCATGATGCTCAAAACAAGGAACCATAGCAGAGAACACTGCTCCTCATCTCCCACTGCCATAAACCTCCAGTGAAGGAAATAATCCTGGTTTATATCATCCTCAGTGAGTGGACAGTTATATCTGATGACTGCCTTAGATCTGCCAAACAGAACTCCTAGGAGAGTTTATCAGCCAAGAGCAGAGCAGCTTTGCAGTTGTAATTTGTGCCAATTAACTCCTGGGATTAAGCATTTCTCTGGGTAATGAGAACAGCCCCAATTAATTGGGGTCCAATTCACACCATCTATGGGAGGTCAAAGTCCTGCAGGTGCTCCTGGACAGGACATTAGGAAGGGGCTTCTTGCACATGTCACAAACCCTAACTGTCCTACATCCTCACTATATTCCCTTGGCAGTCAGTATTACCCTTTTAGTAATTTATTGCTCATTAACTGATGCTCCCAAGGAAGGTTGGATGCTTTGAGAAATCATTTGCGAAGGAAGAGTAAGTTTTGGCATCCCTATTTCCTGAACTCTGTCCTAATCACTTATCTTTTCTGCCATCCTAGGGGAGATTCCCTAACCCAAGAACACCTACAAAGGAGCTCTAACTCCTTTCTGCAGTGGAAGGGGGGAAAAAAGCCCTTTACCTTTGCTCTACAGTGATAGTAGGTAAACCAGTGACCAGAAGAAGTATTTAAAAATGTAAACAGCCATGTGTACACCTCAGCTCTCCCTTTATTCTTTCCACTTAGGAGTTCTGTGCCAACATCTGGTTTAATTTTATTAATATTGAAGCAATATTGTGAATTATTAATAGAAATGTGTGCCTTAATTTTTAATATTACATTAATATTGATACTACAGATATGCTGTAGAATACTGCATTTCCATGTTTACCATCATTTTTGGGGTTAGCAAAGAGCCATTTCAGGAAGGGAAACCCCCACGTATAATGAGTTGCTGCCTTAATTTGATGACAAGCTCATTAGGAAAGGTGGAGCAAGGCACTAAGGGGCTGTGGGTGCACAGCTGGCTCAGCCAGCACCTGGGAGCCTTGGGGGCTGGAGGGAAAGCTCTGCTGTTGAGCTGGAGAAAATTCAGCTGAAGCTCTGCATCCTCCTGCCCACAATTCCCCTGGAGATGTTTTGTCACTTTAAAAAAAAAAAAAAAAAAAGTTATAAAGCCTTTGAGCAAGGGGGGTGACACAACCCTTTGAGCCTGGGTTGTGTGGCAAATGGGACACAGACCTGCATGGGTGCTCACCTGGGAGACAGGTAACCCTAACCACAACCCAAGGGTTATATGAGAAGAACCTAAAGTGAGGAAGGGACCTTTCTAAGGTAAGAAAATGCTGGTTGCTGGTGGAAAAATGTGGAGATGGTCCTGTTTGGATGGTGCGCTCTAAAGTAAGTGAGAGGATTGTGGTTGGGGATGGACTGTTATAGGTAGGATGAAATGTTAAGCTTGTTCTTGCCTGAGAACTAGTGTGTTAGAAGATGTTAAAGTGTCTTTGAAGATGACAGACTTTGTTAATGTGCCTCATCAGCATCATGTGGCATCGTGCTGTATGGTAACAGCAAGCATGACCACAGACTGAGGTCCCCACTGCTGCCTCCCCTCACCCCAGCAGCTCTCTGATTTGTTATTACTGCACAGATGGGTATTCAAAAGAAACAGAAGGTGCAAAGAATCCCTTGATTTAAACAAGATGTCTCAGGATTTTGATCTTGACAATGTGCAGCATGTTTTCCAGAAGGAATTAGAGAATTGGAGGAAGAGAAAAGACAGAGTGAATACAAGAGGATTTTGAGAACAGCAAAATCAATGTGCCTTTTCCTGCTATATAGATATGAAATGCTGAATAAGTGGGGGTACAGCTGTTAGACTGATCAGTGAGTCTGAGCTCAGGGATGGGGATGAGTTTAATGCACATCAAACATACAGCAAATCACCTGTCATTTTTCAAGGACTGGCACAGCTGCATGGGGCTCTAGCCCAGTGCATCAGAATACACCTCAAGGATTTGAGAGAACAGATTGTTCTGTGTGATCCATCAGCCTCCAAGCTTGGTGGTAGCCCTTGAGCCACTCTTTCTGGTCATCAGGGCTGGGAAAGGCTGGATATGAAGGGCTGGAATACAGCACAGGGAATGAGGAGTGTAGCTTTGTAGCACATTTGTGAACACCCTTGTGGCAGGGGTTTCCCAAAGGTCTGAGTATGAGATAGGTAAAAAGAATAATAAAAAAATGCATGCACAGTGTACAAAGGACTGAAAGTCTCCCCTGCAACCCTCAATTTGCTTGGGAAACTGGGTGCAGGTTAATTGTGCACCAGGAGCACCCAGAGCATCCCTGCTTTGTACACCAGATATCAATGTGTTACAGGCACGTGCCTGTCCCCAGAAGGTTCTGGATCTCCTAGACCAAATCAAACATGTGTCTGAGCTGTACACAGCGTGTGCCCCCCTGGCTGCAGCCTGAGCCATCCTGAGCTACACAACTGCTCCTGTGCTGTGCCCCAGGAAGGATGAGGATGGAGCTGTGCTCCAAGAAGGATGAGGATGGAGCTGTGCCCCTGCCAGCACCCAGAGACATGAGCCCAGGGCTTTCCTGAGGTTCTGCATTGTACCACATCCCTTCTCAGGCTGGGAATCCCACCCAGAACCCCAGTGCTCTGCCTCTGCTGCCACATCACAACAGGTGGGAGGAATTCAATCTGGGTTTAAATGTAATGTGGTTTTGTAAGTCCCAAGGCTGTAACACGGCTCAGAAGCAGGCTGAAAAGATGGACTGGTTTCAACCAAGCAAGTAGGGCTGAGCCTTCTTTATTGACTTTTTCCTCTTGCACACATGAGTGCACTCCTGTCATTTCATGCAGATATTTATGGGCTCTTTCAACAGCCTCAGCTCTTGCTGCAAAAACTTCACCAGGCAGCAAAGCTGCTCTTAATTTCAAGTTATGCCCACCCTTGATTTATCCCTCTAGGCTAAATTGGAGCCCAGGGAGCAGAGCACACCTCTAACCATTTTGATGGGACCTCCCAGCTCAGGGAGAGGCACTGGTGATGCAGCAGCAAGCATGCTCACTCTTTCCAAAAATTTCACTGCATCCTGTCAAGTTAGTAGATTTTTTTTTTTTCCTCTCCAATTTCTTCTCTCACTTGGGCTCAACCTTGGCAGGAAGATTCACCATCCCTTCAAATTTAATGGCAAAACCTCCTGATTGCAATGGTGTCAGAATTTCACCCCCTCTGGATTCATTAAACTTGCCAAAATCACGCAGGGATCTATGGGACATTGCATCAGAGCCTTCAGTTAGCTGGGTCTGGTGCACCTCAGCCAGAGATTGCACAAACATAGAATAAGGAAAAGTCTGTCTGCCTGAAAGTTTGGCATCTTGGGGCAGGGGGGAAAATAGGGCTGGGACCTCCATCCCCTCCAACAGGTCCTGCAGAGCCTGGTTTCCACAGTGTCCTTCACTGCCTTGGTGGGAAGCACACGGGTGATTCTCAGCCTGTATCCTTCCTTGCTCATCCCCCCTGACTCCAGGCTCTACCTCTGCCATCGGGTGCCCATGTTCTCCCCCTTCAGTCACCCTGCAGCTTGGCTGAGCATATTGCAGACTCATCCACCTTCCTCCAGCCCCAGATGTCTCCTGGGGCTCCCCCAGAGCTGATTCCCTGGGGCAGCTCAGCCCCATGGGCACCCAGAGATGCTCCCTCTGCCCTGGAGCCACTGCAGCCCCATGGCACCCTGGGGACTGTCCCCTCTCCTCCCTTGGTGCAGCATGTTGAGGGACTTGCTGTGTAGTATGTGTAGGGCCTAATCAGGGAGGAAAAGGAAAAGGAAAGGAAAAAAAGCCTCTTTGATTTACTTGCCTATCAAGCTACTCAACAGTTTTCTTTCCATCACCCTCCTGCAAGTGCTCAGTGACAGATGGGGACAGATTGAGCAGTTCGATGGAGTGAGGTAATATTCCACTAAATCATTCCTCTTTCTCTCACTGCAGAAAGCACCCAGACCCGTCCTTCTGAATCTTACTGTGTTTCACTCTGCGGATTTTATTTTTTTTTTTTCTTCTTAATGACAAAGCCATTTCAGCTCTACCTCTGCCAGAGGAGCTGAGAGATGCGAGCACTGGTATTCATCAGGCCTGATAAAATGGGTGTTGTAAAGCAGTTAGCAAAAGGAAGGAGTGAATCAGTGTGAGACAGGCAGGGTTCTGATGCTGCTTACTGGGGTTTCTGATTTCTTTTCCTCCTTGTGTGCTGGGGCTGAGCCCCAAAGGCCCATGCAAGGACCCTGGGCAGGTGTGCTGTGGGCAGGCACCTCACACCACACATCTCACAGATGGAGCATCCTTTTTTTTTTTTTTCTTTTCCCCCCTGGCTGATTTGTTCCAATGGTTAATCATCCTCACACAAACACAGGATTGTTATTTTTTATTTAATGACACACCAGTAAATAACATTCAGAAACTTCAGGACAGGCTTCCTCCTCACTGGGCAATCTCTTGATTTCTGCCTACCCTGTTAGTGCTGAATGGCTGCCTAATATTAACTGGGACTTCACAGCTTCCCTATGCCCTTGCAGGACTAGCTTTGAACTTGAAAGCCTCCTACACAAAGTGCTCTGCACGACCAGCCTGGTCACACTAGAGGTGAAAAATGTGGCACTGAATAAAGTGACTTTCTGATAAATACATCCCCAGTACAACCAGGAGTGACTCACAAGATCAAAGCCAGAGCATGAGGACTGAGGTCATTAAACATGAATAGAAATACAGAAATGCAACAGCTTGCATTAAAGGCTTAGCTTGACTTTAAAGTTAAGTGATGAAAGCTTCTGCAGTCAGCAATTGTTCACCCATGATAATGCTCTGCTCTTGCCATCGGTTGCTCTGTGCTTTAGAGGTAAGAATAATTAATCATTTTTCAGGTAAGGTACCGAGGTGTGGGGCAGTTAATGACTTGTACCGAGTGAAAACTGTCTTGGAGATGCCCAACATCATCAGCTCTGTGGAAAATCAGGGTGCTGCAGACAGCAGGCATGATGGAAAATCAGCTCTTGGCCACCAGTTCTACAACCAATGGGTGAGTAAAGATTTACCCTATTGTATAGGTCCTTCATAAATACATGAGGTCACCAGCATAAAAGAAGGTTTGGGGTAGGACTTTCATCAAGCACAGCCCCAGCCCAGTGTGACTCTGCACCAGCTTTTAAGAGGCTTTTTGCATTGTCTGTTTTTCTCTGCTGGCTCCATTTCTTTTTACTTGTTGTGTACTTTACAACCTTGTGAAGCTTACCAACTCCCCAGCATGGGAGTTGCTTCCTGGTTCTCAATCCCAGCCAAGTTAATTGTAGCCTGTGCAGTGTTTCCAGCAGCTAGAAAGGAAGCTGTGCTAAAACTGAGGATTTCAGAAGTCCTCTGTAAGAAAACAGCCCCCCTGCCGTGTTCCTAATAATTGTATTTGCAGCACAGCTATCTAATAGAGTTTCTGGAGTATTCTGGGCATGTCACAGAATCATCTAATCTGCAGGCTAAGTTAATGAAGTGCCTTGAGATCCTTACCATCACGTTCTGCCAATATCTGCCTGTTACTCTGTCTGGAGCCACTCCTCTGGGGGCTGCCAGAGTTGTTGGAAATTCTGAGCAAGTGCAGGTGCTGCACAGGAGCAAGGTGACTGAGTTCACCCTGCGGGTCAAGTGGCAGAGCTCCAGCCAAATTCCACCCATCTTTTGCTGGGAAGGGAGACGGAAACATCAGCTTTGCTCTCAAAGCTTAGCACATGTCCCAGGGCAGTCCCACTGCTTTCTGGAGGTGTAGCAGTACCACATCCAGGTAGAGCCCCAGGAAAGGATTGTTGCTCTCAGAACAAACCAAATTTCCTGTCCATCTCCTCCTGGCTACTGACTTCACACCATCTTTTGTCTCTCCTGGTGCAGACCTGGTACTGGGAAGGCAAATGATGACAGCTTGTGGGTCCCTGCCCATCCTTCACCTCTTGTGTGACCATGGCATAAGACCTTTACCCATCAATAAAATTTGGTTGGGGCCACATATTTCAGCCCCTTTTCTAGCAATATCTTTCCAAATCTGATAGCTGAGCCTGCAGCACCCCACAGAACTCCAACCTTTGAGTGCTGCAAAGCAGAGATGGCCATAGACACTTGAGGTTTCATCCCAGTGCCATTTTTCAAGCTGGTCTGACATGTAAGTTTATGCTAAAAAAACCAACACTGCCTTCAGCATGGCAAGATTTGGACTGGGGACATTTGCAAGGAATGTGTTAAATACCTGGTGAGTGAGTGAAGATGCCAGCAGCAATTGAGATTTTTCCAGAGCAGCAGCAGCAGCAGTTCTTGCTGCATCTGCAATTCTTCACCACAGATATGCAAAACCAAGCACTCTGTGACCTCTGAGCCGGCTTGTGGAGAACCTCTGGGGGAGATGATCTTGGTATTTCCTGTGATACTCAGCACTCATCTTGCCCAGAATATGAAAAACTATCATACAACTGCCTGGAGGGGTACAGAAAAGGACTCAGTCTATATTCTGGTCAAGTGCAGGTGGGAGAGCTGCCCCCCAGCTCCCCAAACCCTCCAAGTGCTTTTGAGTTTTGTCAGTGGTGTAAGGAGAGGGGTTCAGACCATCTGAATTTTTGAAAGTGAGCCCAGGACTTGCACAACAAGCTGCAAGAGCCTCTCACGTGGATGTGGGAGGTAATTATTAACACTCAGCTCTCAGGGAGTCTCAGCCCTTGGTACTTCTGAGCCAGAGCAGCAGAACTTTGGTTTTTGTTTGGGCAGCTGAGGACATGGAGGCTTCAGGCTGTTCCTCAGAGGTCCCAACACCATGAGGGATGGTTCCCTGTGCTCAGCCCATTCTCTTAATATTATTTGTCTGCTTTTGTTATTTGGAGCAGGTTTTCATCCTCCCTGACATCCCTTCTCTGATCTTGGTCAAAGCATTTAATCTCAGTGACCCACTTTCCCCATGGGCAGACTAAAGGATGCTGTGACAACACGTTAACGCTGTGCTTTGGAAAAGATAGGGTTTTTTTTTCCAACTTTTAAATCTTTTTTTCTCAGATTTTAGAAGGCACATTCATCCTCTGGTGCCTCCCCAGTACTTTCTGTTTTTTCATACTTTCTTGGTGAACTCTTGAGCCAGCAGGATAGTGGTATTTGTTGGTGTGTCAGCACATAGCACTTTCCTTTTCTGCCATGCGTCTGTCCTTGATATTTAGTTTCACATTTTCTGGAGTGAAGCTCCAGCCATCTAAACCCTTAATTAAATCTACCAGAGTTTCTTCTCTTCTGTGCCAGCACGGCCAGGATCATAATCTGCCTAATATTACCAGTACTTCAAATATAAAATTAACTCCAAATAGTACTGATTCCACCCTCTGTGTATTTCAGAATTCCCGAGAGAGCCCTGGAAGTACATGCAAGCAAAAAGCATGGTATCCAGACATTCTTTTGAAATTTTTTGTACCCTTTTGCTGTAGCAAAGTAGGGTCTTGCTACCACTGATGGGTGACAGCAAAGCATCAGTTATCTCGGGGGGTAAGAACCAGAGTCACCCATCTAGCAAGGGCATCTCTGAGATGGGGGATGCAGAGAGACCAGAATTCAATACAGCAGCATGGCTTGATGAGCTAAGTCTAAATAAAAGCATCAGGTCACTCAAAGGTGATTTTTTTCATCCCTGGCATATACGATGGACTACGTAACTAAATTTTTCTACAACTGAAAAATCCAGTCCTTGCAGCCTTTGAATAGGTTTTAAAATAACTTATTTTCCCATCTCTGCAGTTGAAATAGAAACAAAACTGTACTACTTATAGCCTGGAAGAGAGAGGATGCCAAAATATCAGGCATTTTTAATAGAGTAAGAGAAAGAAAACATTGGCTTGGGTACCAGCAGGCTTAGGCAAAAGAAAGCAAGATATGAGTTAGAGGCCACAGTTCTGGACCCTACATTGCAGAAGTTTTAAGGAAATACAAAGACCTAACAGTAAACCAGGCACGTAAGGTATACTTGGAATGTAACTCCCCCCAAATCTCAGTAACACAGCTCCACCCCATTCTCTCCACAATTCACTAAGCAATGAGCCGATATTCCAGGATGAACATATAACTAGCACCATAACCAGCTTCTGAGGTGATCCATTTTTTTGACTTTGCTTCTGTAGCCAGATGCATTTCTAAGAAGTTTTGGAAATGATCATTAATTCTTGCTTTGCTTTCAAGAGCCTCCATCCCTGGTGTCACTTCTCAGCCCAACTCAGTCCAGCTCCATCCTCCTCCTGCCCACCTCCTCTGTGGCTACACCAAAAGCTCAAATTGCAAACTTCTCAGTGTGCACTTTGAGAATTTTTTGCCTCTCAGCTGTTCAAATGTGACTTGGGGTTGGAAAGCAAGACAGAAAACCAAACCAGAAGCCTCCTCCTAGTTTCCTTCCCTCCCTAAATCTGGAGCTGCCACCTCAGCCCGCTTCTGATCCGACTGTCACAGGCATCTTTCCCGTGTTCCCTTCACAGTCAGGACAGCTATTTCTCAGCTGATGTCTAACAACTTTGGACTACTCTCTACAGAAATACTCTTAGCACAGATGAAGATTTCTTCACAGGGACTGAGCTTCTCTCTGTCACTTTGTGTGGCACTTCAGCACTGCTCAGTTTTTTTACTGCTAAATGTTAGGTGATGCCTCAGAAAGCAAGCACACCAGGGACAGCTTCCTCTGGGATGGCTAAAAGCTTGTGTCAGGATCCTGCCACCAGGCTGACAGGTTAAGGACTTCCAGAGAAGTTTTTGCAGAATACAGCAGGTTAAAATGCCATGCTGAAAAAATGTAAATTACCCACCAAGCCACCGTGCTAAAATCCTGCTTTGCCAACTTAAATTAGTGATGCACAATTATGCATTCTCTTCTATCATTAATGGAGGAGCCATTAGCTAAAAGAGAAATTTGGTTTCAGCAGACACACAAAAAATGGCACTATTTAGACCTGTTGCGCCCGTCATGAACTTAAGTCTTCTTAAAAATAGCTTTAGTCACTTTTATTAGTATAAACACCTAAATTGAGATCTAACAGCAAATAAGGATTGTGCTTGTCCATAATAACCTCAGCTGTGAAATCTACTCAGACACAAGACATAACAACCTTCCAATACACAAGTTATTTGTCAGCAAAGCAGAATGCTGCCATTCTGAAACAATTACATACAGTAAAGGTTTTCAATATTTTATTAAAGAAAACAGTCAAAATGTACAAGTATTACCCAGGTTTGTAGATAACTTCCTATAAAGGCAGTAAAATATGAATTTCAATCTAGGTTTTAAAAACTGCTTAGTTGATTATTTTTAAAGTTGGTATTTTAAAATCACATTTCACAAATAGTTCTGAAATATTACCAAATAAATAGTGCAACAAGAAAATTTAAATTAGTTCTACACTGACTGCATGTCAAGCAAAAGTTAAAAGTAACTGCTTCAAATACTCAAGACCATTTGAGAATGAATGAACCCAACAGCTCCCACCAAAAACTGATTTCTGACCATGTCAGGAACGTCCTCTTCTTGTTCTTCACTTAAAATCAAATAATAATAATAAAACAACACCTCTTGAGGTCATAAAAAATAACTTTAGTATAAAATTGTCTTGGCCCTTATCAAATATTACATGAGTAAAATTGTTAAGCCTTTATCAAAACAGACAGGAATAGGAAAACAAAACAAAACAAAATGTCATGGCCTTAATCCATATCTGTTGGAATCATGTCTAGAAAGGTTAGAAGCAAGACCAGAAACTCGAGCCCTGTTTTTTGTTGTTTTTTTTTTTTTAAAAAAACCACACAATCACAAAGAGAAACAGCTTCTTACTGCCTAAGGTTTGGGGGTGTTCTGCTCAAGTGCCTGTTCCCATAGACAGCAACCCTTTTAATGTTCTGAAGAGAGCATACGCAAAATATAGAAAAATAAATAAAATAGCTTCTTACAGCCTAAGGTTTGGGTGCTGGGTGGTGGTATAGTATGTCCCCCACAGGTCACACTCTCTCTTGAGATCATATGCAGAAACATGGAAAATTATATCCATCTTTCTTTTTCAGAAAGAGAAAAGCCCCCCTACATCCCAAAGCTCTTGAGATCGCAAAGGATGGTGCCCTGGGTGCTCTGGATGCTTTGGCAGCACGGGAAGTGGGCTCGGAGACAGACCCTGAGCTCCTTGTTGAAGATGAAGCAGAGGATGGGGTTGACCCCTGCCTGGGCAAACGTCATCCAGACGGAGGTGGTCAGGTAGACTTGGGGGATGGAGCTGGCCTTAATGAAGACCCGCAGGTAGCAGGCCACGATGTAGGGTGACCAGAGCAGCAGGAAGAGCAAGGTGATCATGTAGAACATCTTGCAGAGCCTTTTCTCCATCTTAAACTCCTCCAGCACCAGCAGCCTCTTGATCTGGCTGTGGGTAGCCTGCCTTATGCCCACCAGGGTGGGCGGCGTAGGCCCCCTGCCAAAACCGGCCGTCCAGTTGGCGGCTGCTTGGCCGGTGGCACCCGGTCCGTGGAAGGTCCAGTTCTGGCTGATAGCCGGGACCAGTTGGGCCGGCTTCATCTTGCGGTGGCCGTGGATGAAGAAGAGCAGCTTGATGTAGACCAGGTGGGTGGCAGCGATGACAGCAGCCAGCATGAGCATGAAGCCCAGCGTGTCGTTGGCCTTGACGTAGCGGTGCTCGAAGATGCACTGCTCCTCCTCCCGGATGAACTTGTAGGTGCCCACGTCGAAGACGGGGGGGAAAGCCATGGCCATGGAGAGGGTCCACACCATGCACACCACAGCCAGGCAGGTCCAGCCCGTCATCCGCTTGGCGTAGAAGCGGTGGTGGGCGATGGCCATGTAGCGAGTCACCCCCACGCAGAAGAGCAGGAAGGCGGCGTGGAAGCAGAAAAGCACGGCCAGGAAAGCCAACACCTTACAGCTGAGGGGTCCGTGGGGCCAGGCGGCCCCGCTGCGTACCGACAGCATGACGAAGGGGAAGCAGGCCAGGGAGCGGAGCCCGTCGGCCAGGCAGAGGTCCAGCAGCAGGTAGTAGGGGGCGCGGTGCAGGTGCCGGTCCTTGAGGATGAGCCAGGCGAAGAGCACGTTGCCCGCCAGGCTGACGCAAAGGATCAAACCCAAGGTGGCCAATTTCAGCCCCGAGGCGCTCAGCAGGCCGCCGGCGCTGGGCAGGTGCGGGCTGCTGCTGCTCCCCAGCTCGCTGCTGTTCGCCATCGGGTCCTTCCTCCTCCTCCTCCTCTTCTTCCTCCTCTTCCTCCTTCTCGGCGGCTCCGCGCAGGCAGGGCCGGGGGGCTCAGCGCCTCGGCAGAGTACCGGGGCCGAGGGCCGCGCTGCCCGGCGCCCCCGTCCCCGCCGCCGCCCTCCTCCTCCTCCTCCTCCTCCCGCCGCCGCTCCGGCGCCGCGGGGCGCAGCCGCCGGGGGCCATGCGGGTCCCCCCGCACCGCGGCCGCGTTAGGGCCGCGCCCGCCGCCGCCGCCGCCCCCCCATAGGGATGGGGGATGCGCTGAGGAGGATGTGGGGAAAGGGGAAAGGGGAAAGGGGGGGGGGGGGAAAGGGAAGGGGAGAAGCGTGAAGCGGCGCGGAGCCACCCAGCCGCTTACCGCCGGCGAGCTGCTCCTCCGCGCCGGGCGAGGGGCCGGCCGAGCCTGCGCACAGCGGCGGTGGCTCTGCCCAGCTCCCGCCGAGGACAATGGGGTAAATCCCCCTCCCTTCTTCCTCCCTTCCTTCCCTCCTCCTCCTCCTCCTTCTTCCCCCCGCCTTGCCTCCGCCCCCCCGCGCAGCCCGGTCCTTGCGGAGCGAAGGGGCTGAGGCAGGCGCGCAGCGGCGCGGAGCGGTGCGGAGGTCCCGGTGCCGCAGCGGGGCTGGGCGCGGAGCGGCGCGGAAGCGGGGGCGGGGATGCAGCGGCGGGGGTGGGTGCCGAGGTGGAGCTGGGAGGCAAGCGGGGGGGAGCCCGGGTATCCCCACCCCGGGGTGGGGTGGAACGGAGTGGGTGACACCCACTGCTGTCACCCCCCAGCAGCGTGGGCTCCGGGAGCCCCGCGTTCCCTTTCTGGAGCCGGGAGGGTGAAGCCATCAGGTTCTGGAGCTGAGGGATGTGTGTGCCCCGCACAAGTGTGTCCCTGGTCTTACACATGGACTGCCCACTGCACGCGTGGATCCATCTTATGTATCCATACGTACAGGGTACACCCGTGTCACACCCACCCGTGTGCTTTCGCCAGGTGTAGCTGTGCTAAAACACCGTTTAACTCTGCAGACAGGGGAGCTGAGTCCACTAATTCCTCTTGTCTGGGTGTCCTGTACCTTGCTGGGCAGGGAGGTTTGCAGGGGAAGGTTTGTGAGCATCAAGGAAAAGCTGCCCCTACAAGCAGACAAGCCTAACATTTGGGGTCTGGCTGGGATTCCTAAGAAGACAGAAGGGGAAAGGAGATAGCAAAATGTCCTCATGGATGCTTTTTGCTTTGTGCAGGGACCTTCCAGCTCCCAGGCTCAGTTACACGGGATCCATGGAGGGCTGGGCAGGTTTTTGTCAGCTGAGAGAAACATTTTTGGCACCCATACTGTTGGTGCAAGGTTGTAACTGGCAATTTAATGATGTAGTCCAGTGAGACACAGATCCTTGTCCTCTCTCTCCCACTTTGCCATCTTTGTGTATGTAGGGCAAGGCCCCTCCATGTGCTGTGTAAGGCAAGCCACCAGTGTGTGGCCCTGGAGATGCTAATGCAATTATCCTACTATTACTGCGTTTCCTTCATGGCCTCTTGTGAAGGACACGTCTGAAATCCTTTTTGAGCATTCTATGAAAAGCCATCAGTAAATTCAGTGTTATTCCATAAGTTGTAGCAATTAAATCATCTGCATCGGCCCCCAAAGTGGCTGTCAGTGGAGGAGTTTTTAAACAGATTTTTTCTCTCTGGTTTCAGGAAGTCTCACTCGGTGTGGCAGGGGCCAAGCACTGACCTTGGTTGTGCCACCAGCCCCCCAGAGCTGCTCTGCTGAACTCCTGGCTTTTATACAGTGGTGGAAACAAAGCCAGACTTTGACCCAGAGAGGTGTTGAGGGCAATCTGTGCCACACACAGGACTTCACTCACCTGAAAATCTGCTTTGTGTTTCTTATTTGTGGCCAGTGTTAGGAGAGCAAAGAAATCCAGTGAGGAAAAATAGTAATAATTTTTTTTTAAAGTGTCAAATAACTGAGGCTGCTTTTTTGCTCCCTCCCGGTACCTCTGAGCTGTTTTTTTGTTTCTCATTTCAGCCGAAATTTTCCTGTGACAGAGAATTGCCCACGGGCTGTTCAGTGCTTTGTGCAATTTCCAAGGCATTCCTCACATTTGAGCAGTGACTCCAGCCCCTTGGTGACACTGTCCCCAGGACCAGGAGCAGGGACCTTGGTGGCACTGTCCCCAGGAGCAGGGACCTCACCTGCCCCCACAGCAACATGAATCCGTGTTAATGGATTCTCCCAGGCAGGGTGCCAGGAGCCAGAGTGCTTAGGAGGATCAGCTCTCCTGGGAGGGCATGTGGCTCTTTGGAGGAGACCTTGTGGCCCATATTACCTCTGTGATCTTGGCCATCAAGTGAGCAAAAGGCAACCCCACACCTGCTTCCCTCCTCTGGAACCACGGGCAGGGTTTCTGCTCTCCCTGAACACTCACAAGCACAGCTGGGCTGGCTCAGGAGCTGCTGTAATTCCCTGCTATCTTGCCAGGCCAGCAGCACGTTGCTAGCTCATCTTTCTCCCATCCTGTAGAGAGGGGAGAGCAGGCAAGGAATAGCATTTCATCCATCTTCCCATCCCTGCTCCCCTGATGGGGCTGCTGTAGAGTGCTATAGGTGGTGTGAGCCAGGATCCTGGGACTGGCTGAGAGGTGCCATGCTGAAGGACCAGGTTTTGGCAAATAAAAGGCAAGTGGAAGGTTGACAGTCTCTGTATGAGCTGGCTCCTCTCTTCCCTAAGGGGCTGACGTGGGGTTGGACCCACCAGGGTAACTCTGCCTGTTGGTTACACCCCAGCTCTTGTTCTGATCTTCCTGCCAAGGGATGAGCCCTCCTTGTCCTGCATCTTGAGGTGCATCAGCCCCTCCTCTTTGCATCAGACCCTTCAAGTTCAACCAAATTCCTCCCTTCAATCATTTGCACACGACAAATTTAACGAAGAGTAATTCTATGCTTACAAAATGGTGCTGCACAAGTTAGATGGATTCCTCTGACCTTTCGGTGTGCTTTACTTGAGTTGGCTGCCTCTTCAGTCTGCACTCCCTGCCTCCAACAGGAAAGACAGCTGAAGTACAGACTCTTGCAGCAAATTCTGTGGCATCTTGCCTTCCAGCAGTCACCAGTAGTTTTCCCAAAGCCTAAGCTATTTGTTCTTGGTGATGCTGTTTGTGTTCTTGTGTCTGGGAGCTCTGCATCATGCTTTCTGGAAAAGAAATGTCCTTTATCCTTAGAATCACTGTAGTAGAAATCTCTGGTGTGACATAAGGGATGAGGCAGGAAATGTCTGGGCATGTCCAAAGGACAAACCCAGAGCCACTCCATGCCAGAAATGCCATTGAGAAGCAGGACAGGTGACAGCAGTCAGGCAAAACAATTTTGCCATCACATGTAATTCAGGCAAGGAAAAAGTTTTCAGGCTTAGTAATCCAGGAGGTGGAAAGGTCAGTCTGGAGCAGAAAGGGATAACAGAGGGTTGAGTCAGATGCTGGCACAGGAAAGATTTGTATCCTCCTTCCCAGCTTCCTGTCATTCCTAGACAGCTCTCAGGGTGACATTCATTATTTGTGTTATCTTTGCAGCTAAGGGAGTGAGTCAGGGATCACAGTGCTATATGAGAAAAAAAAAAAAAAAAGAAAAAAAAAGCTGTCCCTTTTCCATGAGAACTTAAAATGCAACTGTGAGAGGAGCAGGAGAGCTGATACAAACCCTAGAGAAGGGGGAGGACAAGCAAACAGTGAGACTGCAGCCCAGGGAATGGCATCAGTGTAAGTGTGGCCATGGCTCATCCCTGCAAAGGGAGGAGGGAGTGTGAGGAGATAATGAGGCAGGTTTGTGGGTGTTTCCAGAGAGCATGATAATGCTCTGTGACAACGATGGAACAGAGGATGACACATTAAGGTAATGTTTGGGCACTGGCTAACATGAAAACTGTGAGAAGTTTTAAGTCTGCAAAATTTACAGTGCTGCCCAAATAACTGCATGGGGGGGGGAGGCGGGGTGTCACGCTTTCTGTAACAGGGGCACAGCCATGGTATGTGCCAGTGAAATGAGGACAGATTTAAAACAACGTTGGAAAGTCCCCAGCCCACCTTTGGCTTGCAGAGGGGTCCAGATGTCAGGCTGGGAGCTGCCGTCAGGTTGAGAAGAACACAGGCAAGCAGGGGCTGTCTCTGTGCTCCACAAAACACTAACGAAACATTTTGGATGTGGTTTTGTTGGCAGAATTATTGGCACAGCCACGCTGAACCTGCAGATGACACCAAAGTGGATGTGAGCATCAATGTGAGTGTTCCATCCTGCTTTCCTGGATGGCAGCAGAGGATCTGCAGGCACACAGTCACATCTCTGCGTCTCTGTCAGAGAGGTACCTGACAGCTATCACATTTTTCAAGGGCTTATTCCTAAATGTTTAATACTTGATAGATTCTCTTGGGGAGGGAGGAGAGAAGAATGGAGGAGTATATTTGGCACAGTGGGAAAGTGGACTCGGGTCTTTTCCATCCCTTGGTGCTGTGATGTTGCAGAGGGAGAGAAAGCCTCCTTCCACAGCAGCACTAATCCTCCTCCACAGCGAGCTGAACGGTTTGAACTTGAACAACTCCTCTCATTTTCCCCCCCATGTGATTGTGAGTCAGGCTGAGCTTCTCTATTCTTCTCCATAATTGAGTAGGAGATTATTTTGACTGGAAATAACCAGACACAGGTGTCATGACTGTGAATGCCTCCGTGTGTGCCACCTGCTAAAAGTTCTGTAGCCTTCTGCAAAGGGAGCTTGGCTTTAAAGGCTCTGCTCAATGGAGAGGGAAGAAAAGCAGAGGGAAAGAATAGCTCCTTCCTGTTCACTTCTGTCACTGGCTCTGCTACACTCCCCCCACTGAGTTGTTGCTGACATGCTGTTCTTCAGAAGAAGCTCTTTTGTGGAAGAGCTCCCCTGTGACACAGGGAATAGCTGTAGTGAGACAGGAAACATCCCTGACATTATGGCTTTCCACAGGAGCTTGTTGCTGCCATTCAAGTCCCACCGACGTGCAAAAAAAAAAAAAAAAAAAAAAAAAAGAAATTAAGAAACACCATTCCTCTCAAATCGCCAGGGGAACCTCCCCAGGCACAGATTTTCCTGTTCTTCTTTTCCTCTCATGGGATAAATTGGCTGCTTGGGCTTCCCAGCCCTCTGCCCTGGAGGCAGGGAGTGGGCAGAGCAGCTCAGGGCAGGGGGGAAGCAGATGCAAGCTCAGGGCTGTGTTTGACCTCTCCTATGTGGTCTTCTACCAGCAAAGCCATCCATTGAGGAGCATTTCCCAAGATCAGGCTTTCTCCAGTTTATACATGGATGGGATTGCTCCAGGCTGTTGGACCAGCCTGCTGCAGACTGGCCAAGCCCAGAAGGCTTTCTCTGTGCTTTAGCAACCTCAAGCCACTGCTGTTCTGCTCGTGCATCTCATGTCTCAGCTGCTTACTGAGGAGCTAATGAGCTTTTAGAGATCCATGGGTGCTATAAACTCCTTAGGCCAGAGATAAGCAGCTTATTGCCTTTAGGAGCACTGCCAGCTCCTGGCTCTGCTGCTCTGGTGCATCTCAGACCCCAAATCCCTCTTCGTCAGGAGGAAGGGTTGTAATGTCATGCAGTATCTCAGTGTGTTCCTAATTGTATGCATACACACGTGCACTGCAGCTGTCTCTGGGAGCTGAGGTAACACCTGGCAGTGGGACAAACAGGTGACAAGAGGCTTTACACCCTGTGCTGTCACATCTCCCTGCATGGCTGAATTCAGCCCTCACAAATTGCCTGCCCTGCCCAGGGGATGTTACAGCTCATCAGCCTGGGACAAACCCACCACCTTCTCATAGCAAAAAGGCCTTTGGCATCCTATGCCAGAGTCACCCCAGGCAGCAGGTGCAGCTGCAGGACAAAAGGTGACTCTTTTGGTGAAGAAAAAACTGATTTTCCTTGCTCTGCTCTCGGCTAGACCTACCTTGAATGCCTGTCTAGGAAATTCACTGGATTAAAAAAAACAGGGTAACGTACAACTGAAAGTTCATTTTCAAAGTCACTGGGAAATCAAGATTTTACTTCCTTAGTATAAATTTGGCCCTTGCTGGTCTCCTGTTGCTGTCTACAGTGTCTGTCATCAAAAGCAATCCTGGTTCAAGTGGTCAGCAGGACTTTTCCTGACAGCAGCTGCTCTCTTAAGAGCCTTCAAATGAAATCTTTTCAGCTAGTCATAGCATCTTCATCTTTATTGTGTATTTTACTCCCCCCTCCTTCCTTTATATATTACCCAGGTATAAATTAGCCTAAAAGCATTCTTGCAAGGTGTGACTTGGAAGATAATTTGATATTAATCTCTAAATTTTTTGTTTAGTTGCTGTGCGTGGAGCAGTTTTGGGATTAATCTGATCATCGGGGAGAATTATTTGAGGTGCTGGAGGTACTTTCTGATACTGTCTTTTAAGTTAAGTAAATAAAATCTGAAAGCTGATTTCTTTACTGCTATATTGTCCTTAGATGTTACCATTCCTGTTGGTTTATACCTCTGCATAGCTTAGGCTGAAGCCAGAACTACTCTCACTCATCTTGGCACTCTGTGCAGATGGATGTCCCCTCCTTGCTTCCAGCCCCTTTTCCCCTCCAGAGCAGCTTGAAATGAAAAGATGAGCAATGCAAACACCTTCAGTGCAACTAGACCTGTGAGAGTTAACAGTATCAGAGTGTCCATGAATGCCAAATTATTAATTTAATGGGTGTTGTCTGTTTAGCTGAAGCCAGGTTGGAGAGGGATGATAATCCAGCAGGATGTTCCCAGGATGGAAAGCAGTAATTTGGGGGTCAGCTCAGGATTCTCCCCCAGCCCTGCAGTACAGACAGCTCAGTCTGCAATTCAAATCAATCCATCACCAGCTTCATGTTCAAGGGCTGCAAGTGGCTAACTAACCCCTCTGTATTTAAATTCCTTCCTCAGCAAAGGTGTTCTCTCACCTCTTCCTCTCCAGCTGTAGAAATAACACGGAAAAAGGTTTTGCCATTTAGAAGCCTTTGTGGGTCTCAACCATCTTTGTAGGCTAAGTAAAAAGTGAAAAGCATTTTTTACCATATTTTGTCCTATCAAATGAGCTTTTAAGGAAGGCTGATGAAAAGGAATCTATTATTTTAATAGCACTTTCTCTCTGGTAAAAGGTCTTGCTAACTTACCGAAGCGGAGCTTGAAATAACTGATAAAAACTGTCAGAAAAGCTGTGATGCAATTTGGAGCTAAGTGGAAATTGTGACCAAAATCTGAGCCTACCTAAACCCCGAGTTAAATGCCAAAATGCCCCAGGACTCTTCAGATTATCATGCAAACTGTTAGGGATAAGAAACAGCTTATTTGTTTGGGGTTGGGTTAGGTTTCTTTCTTGGATGTTCCTTTAGTGCTCAAGGTTTTTCTTTGGGAGGATGTGTGGTTCATTTTATATTTATGTGGCTTTTTGCTCTTGTATTTTATCTAATGAAGTTCATGAAGATGATTTCTGCCTGGCTGCAGAGCTGTGTTGAAGCTGAAGGCTTCAGACCTGAGAGGAGCAGGGCAGGGAAAATCTGGCAGGATTATTTTTTTTTTTTTCTTATAAAAAATAGTGTGGTTAAACAAATCAAAGATTAGGGGAAAAAAGAAAAAAAAAGACATTGGTTGTATGCATAGTACAAAAGCCTTGTAGAAAAACTCTGTATATCATCTGAATGCCAATTGGATTACCTTTATGATCACCATTACAATAAGGATGTGATGATTTGGAGGAGCAGGGGGGGGCTGTGTGCATTTCATCCCTGCACAGTATGAGCCCAGCCTGGGAATCAAACCTCAACTGCCTCCTCAAAGGAAGGACCCAGCTCTGCTACCAATAAATAAAGTGGGAATTTTCACGTTGATTTCAAAGGGAGCAAAACCAAGCTCCATAGAAGGAGAGAGGTAGCATGCAATGCTGCTTTTCTTTTTTTCTTCTTAATGTGACTAATTAAATGTTTGCATTTTTTAAGCACTAACCTGTTTTTGATGATCGTTTAGAGACTTTGAGAAAGTCAATAATTTTGATGAAATAAGGCTGTAGACTCCAGAACAAAGTCCACATGGAATCCGTGGTGTTGCTAGGATACAGCTATTAGTATTTTTAGTGGCTGGAGTATTTTTTTTCGGTATGTTGTATGTTGTTTTTTGTTTTTTGTTTTTTTCTATAGAGCTGAGTAGATGAATAGGTGACTGCCTGATCCCATTTACACGATACTCTCTTAATTCACAGTAACAAAGCCAAACTTGACCCATTGGTTTCAGCCATTTTTATCTGTGAAGAAGACACACAAAGAGGAATTTTGACCTGAGCTGTAGGGAGCACATTTTATCTGAACCATTTTCGGTGCTGTGCAGGGTTTTCTCCCTGTGGATTTTCCATTGCTGAAGTCAGTCTCCCTCTAGTGGTTTATTTCCACAGGGGCCCTTGGTTTTACTGACTTGAACAGGTACCAAATTGGTTAAGAGTGTGATGGAGAAAGTTGAATGACCCTTGTGAGCTGAAGTTGAACTCATGATTTGCAAGAGGGGAACATAAAACCTAGAAAGAATGTTATTTTATGTGGTTTTATTTTACTATTTTAGTATTCATTTCTATTTTACAATATCAATATTGATGGTTTCCAGGCTTTCTCTGCAGTAGAGGCTAATGTGTTTTGCTTGCTCTGTAGGATGTGACTCTTGCACATTGTTTCCTTCACCTGTATACTGAGATGCCTGTAAAAATAAACAAATAAAACCCCAAAAGATCAGTATTTACACTTACGTTCCACATCAAAGCCAATGCCAGATGTGGTGCCAATAACATTCTTTTTTATTTAATGTAACACAGAATAGCATTAGGGATGGTGCTATTTTGGGATCACCATGTTTGGGGAAGAGATACCTAAGGGAAACCCTCTGCAGATACTTTACTGGGGAATAAGGAAAAGAAAGCTCTTTGGTGTTTGTTTCCAGCATTTGACAGATTTGAAGCCCATCAGGTTTCTTGCATTTATGGTCCTGACCTCCCCTTTGCTGGGCATCTCTTCCTTTAGCACCTACAACATCTCTGCTGCCCTACAAATACGGTGAATGGGGAGGTGGAGGGGTGAGAGCAGGAACCCAGTGCCCAAAGCTAAGCAAAAAATTTGTCTTCTAACTCAGTGCTTGGATTGGATGTGGAGTCAAGTCAGTTGGGCTCCCAGAAGATGGCTTGGAGGAGAAGAAAGGTCAAATCTAAAGGATGTGGAATACATGCCTTTAATTATTTTATATTTTTATACTCGCACAATGCGTATGTAGGAACTTCTTTAGTAAAGAGGGACAGAATCTAGTTGAAATGCTTTTTTTTTTTGGATGAATGAATGGTTCAACTGTAGGAGCTAAGGCAAGGTTCCTCTGCTTGTTTGACTTTGGTAGGTTTGTGCATTTGAAAGATGACTTCAAGAAAGAGGAGCGTGCAGGAGCCAACTGTGTGAGGTGCTCAGTACCATGCATTAAAACTTTTTTTTTGTCCCAGGCAGGACTGGATGCAAGCCTGCCAGCAAAAGAGGGGCAGTGAGCCAGTTTGTCTTTAACAAAACAAAGTTATGCAATATCATTTAGTTCTGACATGTTCCAAATGCAGCAAATGAAGAACTCACTAAATACAGTATATCTCTGGCCATATCATTTGAATAAAACTTGTTGCCATGACAACCTCTGCTTAACAGCTTGGCTGATATGAAATCATTCCTAGATGAGGGTGCTTTTGCCAAAAGCATTGGGGATTCAACACTTTAATATCATGTTTTAGGTTTTAAAAAACATTTATTCAAGACTCCAGAAGCAAATATCAAATCAAATCCCTTTACCTCTGCTTTGCCTCTTGGTTGATCAGTTTATCTTTCTGGGAACCTCTCAGAAGCAGTTACTTAACTCAGAAGTGTTACTTCATATGCTTCTGAAGTCCCAGGCAGTGTTTTAAGAGCAAGTGATAATGACACCAGCATTTGGTTGAGAAATTGCATTTCATGGCTCTTGACTCAGCCTGGGAGGCAATGGGGCAGCATCTGGGCACAGCAGCCAAAGTTTGTGCCCAAGCCATCCCTTAAGTCTGGGGAGGTTGATGCTTCAACTAACTCTGCCTCAGAATCAAAAAGAGGAGCTTTGTCTGGAGAGAGGGCTGGTCCAACATTTCCCTATCAGGAAAGCACTGAACAAATAAAATCTGAGATGTTTACTCAGGTGCCATACCTATCGCCTTGGAAATGGCTGTGAAATGCTTCCAGTGTGGAAATCAACATGAGTGCTCCTCTGATGCTTGTTCCCTTCCTCCCTTCCAGGTGCTCCATTGCATTAGAATGCAGCTAAAATTAGCTTAATGCTTTCCTAATATTTCTCATGCACGCAGGTATTGCCGTTGCCACAGTGATGGTACCCAACTGATGGCCCCGAGGGTTTCAAGAGGTGATCTTCCCCTTGCTTTTGGCTTTATATCCCAGGGATTCCCTGTGGGGGCTCCAGGAAAGCCTAGCAGATCAGGCAAATAACATTTCAAACACATGTAATGTATCCACTGCTCTCAGGATTTGGGGATCAGCAAGGATTATGAGAGGAGGGATTTAAACCGTGGATTTACTGGAAATGGAAAGAGTTGTGAAGTATTCCTTGTCTCCCTGGCTAGAAGCTTCAGCTCCAGTGTGGAGCCAACTGGGGCTTTGCTGTGGCAAAGAGGCTCAGGTGCCTGAGATACAGGGCCAGGAAACAGTGCCAAGAGCAGACAGAACGGGGCAGAACATTATTTCCCATTCCACTTTTCTCCCCCACTCCCCCGGTTGTTACCTGGGAAATTTTCAGCTGTTACCCGTATGAAATCAGCTGAGCTAAATCTACCACCTGACTTTTGCTTTATACGAGCTTTTCGTGGCTTGACTCAGTTCACTGACTTGGCAGAAAATTGCTGGGTTAACCCAGAGAACTCTGGAAGCCAAGGGAGGATGAGGCCGGGAGAAGGAATTAAGGGATGGAGCCACATATGTCTTCTGCACTGGTGAGCTTTAAATCAACACATCTCACCTTTGAGGCACCTCAGAGCACAGTTTGTTCATGATAAATCTGCTTGAGAAGGTATAAAAGCACAGGGGATGTGATCACCAGGGTTTCTTTAAGAAGGAACCTTCTAGCTACATAGCAAATACCAATAAAATACATTTTTAATCAAAGCCCTATAAATACCTCTTTAAAATGCTAATAATTTCCCAGGATTTTTAATCTCTGAACTGATTTTATTTGAGGTGTAGTGGCAGGGTGGCTAAGCAGATCAGGAGGCTGTTCTCACCATTTTTTTTTTTTTTTCTTGTGGGAGTCATCTCAGGAGATTCATTTTTGCCTCTGTGTCACGACTTCTTAGAAATTTCTGTAGGCAAAAAAGGCTCTAACTCAATGCATCCTGTGATTACCCTTCCTCCAGAAGCAGATGAAATTACTGTTAGCTGAGATTCCCACAACATGCTGTGTGCCACTGTGAAGCCTGGTATTTACTGATGTAAACAAGAAATAAACGGAGGCTTTAGGTGTCTCATTTGGAATAATGACAGAAGTACTTGCTCTGTGTCTCAGAGGTGTGGGGGCTGTACTTCTGTATTGTTCCTTGTTTATAACAGAATAACTTGTTTTTCAGCCTGAGCTATAATATTTTAAATGCTGAGCAGCTCTCTAATAATGGGATCTGGAGCCTTTCACTGAAGTGTGTGGTCCCCATCAGGGGCAGGTGCTGGGCTCAAAGTTAATTTTTTGTGATTCCTCCAGTGGCTTTGGCCTTGGTTCCTTGCTGCATATCCAGAAATTAATACCACGTCAGAGGACACCACAAATTTATCAGGTGTAGAAGCTGTCAAGGGTAGTCAGAGGCAAGATGTAGCCCTTTAGGGCCATAAGAAATTAGCATTCTCCTCATTTCCTCCTTCTGAAAAAGTCTGTGATTAGATACAACCATTTATTGGGGTTTTTTTTCAGGATTAACTTTTTTGGTGGGCTCACCATTAAAACAGGGAGAGCTTGGAGTGGGCATATCAATGAGTATTTAGATTCCAAGCTCTCCCAAATGGTCATTATCTTGCCTTCTATTTAAAGAGGAGTAAATTAAATTGCAAGAAGAGGTGCAACTGGTTTTGCAGATTTTATTCATTTTAGCCTAGCAGTGAGCATTTTCCATCTGTACAACATGATAGCTAATTCTTTTTTTCTTCCTTGTCACCACCCAGGCTGCCTTTTATGGATGATCTCTGCCCTTTCTTACTGTTAGATTTTTATTTTTTTAAAGGAGTGTCTCTATTGATTTTTCTTTTAGGATAAAGTATATAAAAAATTATTCATCCTACTAAATGTGCTTGCAAGGAAACCTATGTGATTCATGGTCTTTGATCCTGCTGTCACTTATGTGGGTGTTTAACTTTACTACTGTGCATAGTCCCACTGGGGAAAACCTTAAACTCAAAAAAATACTATCATAAAAGTAATGTGAGCATTTTAGCATATGTCCATGCTGGCTTCTGAGGAACATCTCCCTGTAAAACCTAGCATGTAAATTAAATAGGCTGTAAAGAAGATGAAAAGACAGATAAATTATATAAAAATATATATTATACTTTTATATTGCACTGTTATTATCAGTGTGCTTAGCTCCTCACCCATCCCTCTGCCCTTCCCACCACTCCTTCAGCCCCTTGTCCCTGGAATGGTTTGGGATGGGATGAACCTTTCAGGGATGCTGGGACATCCGCCAGCTCTCTGGGCGACGGGGACCAATGATTCCAAGCGTAAAACCCAATTTATTCCTTTTATCCCGGCTTTTCTCCCCCCCCTTTACTTTAAACCCAGCCCCCCTCGCCCATCTATCCCACCCCCCACCAGAGGATGGCCCTCGCCCCTCAGTCCCACTCAGCCCTTTCCAGCCTCCCTCCCCTTCCTCTGCTCCCTGTCCCCTCCCTGTCCCCTCCCCGTCCCTGTGTGTCCCCCCCCGGCCATGGCCATGGCGCTCAGCCCCCCCGGGGGAGAGGCGGCAGGGGCTGGGGGCTGGCAAAGGGGAGGGCGGGCGAGTGAGCCCGGGGGGCTGCGGCTTCACTCGCCTTGGACCTTCTGGCTGGACAAGTGAGTGGGGCTGGGGGGGCTGGTGAGAGTCCGGGGGGGAAGTCAGGGGGAAAAAAAAAAAGAAAGGGGGGTAAAAAAAAAAAAAAAAAAGGAAGAAAGGGGGGGAAAAAAAAAAGGAAGAAAGGGGGGGGAAAAAAGTAAGGGGGGGAAGAAAAAAGGAAGAAAGGGGGGAAAAAAAAAAGGAGGAAAGGGGGGAAAAAAAAAAGGAGGAAAGGGGGGAAAAAAAAAAGGAAGAAGGGGGGGAAAAAAAAAGGAAGAAGGGGGGGAAAAAAAAGGAAGAAAGGGGAAAAAAAGGAAGAAAGGGGGAAAAAAGGAAGAAAGGGGGGAAAAAAAAGGAAGAAAGGGGGTTAAAAAGAAAAAAAAGGAAGAAGGGGGAAAAAGGAAGACGGGGAGGGAAAAGAAAAAAAAGGGGAAAAAAGGAAAAAAAAGAAGAAAGGGGGAAAAAAGAAAAAAAAGGAAAAAGGAAGAAAGGGGGAAAAAAAGAAAAAAGAAAATAAGAAGGAAGAAGGGGAGAAAAAGAAAAAAGAAAATAAAAAGGAAGAAGGGGAAAAAAGAAAAAAGAAAATAAAAAGGAAGAAGAGGAAAAAAAGAAAAAAGAAAATAAAAAGAAGAAGGGGAAAAAGAAAAAAGGGGGAAAGGGGGAAAAAAGGAAAGAAAAATAAAAAGGAAGAAGGGGAAAAAAGAAAAAAGGGGGAAAAAAAGGGGGAAAAAAGGGGAAAAAAAAGAAGAAAAGGGGGAGAAAAAGAAGAAAGTGGGGGGGGAAGGAAAAAAGGGGGGAGAAAAAGAAAGGGAAGAAAGGGGGAAAAAAGAAAAGAAAGAAAGGGTTGAAGAAAGAAAAAGAAAGGGAGGGAAAAAGAAAAAAGAAAAAGGGAGGGAAAAAAAGAGGGGGAAAAAGAAAAAAAAGAGGGAGGGGACTCTAAAAAAAAAAATTAAAATGCATATATATATATAAATGCATATACATATATATAAAAATCAGTCTGCGGAAAGGGTCTTTGTGTTTCCTCGGTTTCCCCGTCGCAGAGGTTGGAGAAGAGGAATTGGGGAGGGGGCTGGGGTTGGGTGGGTGAGATCCGGCCGGGAAGGGGTTCCAGTTCGGGAGCTGGCACTTTGTGTCGAGCCACAGCGATAGTGGTTTTAAAAAAAAAATAAAAATCTAATTTTAGCCGTGCCTCTTGCCAGCCCCAGGAATAGCAAGCTAAAGGCTGTGCTGGGCTGCTGCGGTGTTTGTGCATCTGGGGTTTGAATCTTGGGGGTGATGAGTTCTTAAAATCCGAAGCGATGTGATGTGGAGGGTTAGGTGCAGTTTATTAATTAGCTGCCATCTGCATATTTGCATTTCATGTGCTGGAAGTGTTGGTCTGGGCTCTGGAGGGCTGATGGAAAGGGAGCTCAGTGCCTGCAGGGAGACAGAGGGGAGAAGTACCAGCAAAGCTGAAACAGAAAGTTTAAAACCAGAATTTGAGGCTGGTTTTCTAGGGTGTATTTCCTGCTATCCTGTTTTAAAATTTTTACATCTCTCTTCTCGATTTTATCTTGTATTTCTCTTCTCCCTCAGCCTCAGAAGGAAAGTTTTCTCTCCTTTATAAACCACTGAACAAACTACTTCAGACTATTACTAACATTCTCCTCTTCCCCCACCCTCCCCCTTAACTTTTCAGATAAATAGCAAGAAACTGTTGAAAGCTCTCAAATATTGTCAGGTCCTGCAAATCAAATCTTACAAGTAACCCCATAAAATATTTCTGGGTAATCTTTTTGAACTCTTGGCAGTTAGGGTTGGGTTCAGGATATGAGCTGCATTTTCTGTCTGGTTTTAAAAACACCATCTTGGTTCCACTTTAATTTAGACTCTTAAAATTCAGTTAATCTATTTCATTTTTTTCTTCTTTCTCATCACTTATAAGTGCATTTAATTAGGTAGCTTTGTTGTTCCTTCACTTTTAAAACTAGTAGTGTATGCCCAAGAAAAAAAAAAAAAAAAGTGGGACTGTGTGTTCTCAAAACACTGTCTTGCTTATCAGCAAAAGTGGCACAAGAACAGCAGAGAAGGGCAGCAAGCAGCTTATACACATAAAAACCATTTAAGTCATTAAAGAGCACACAAGAGATGCAGCCATGAACTTTTATTTACTGCAGTGTGAGGAGGTTCAGGCTTCTCCTGAGTCTCACAAAAGTGGCTGTGACATTTATTGGTACACCCAGGCAGATTTGATGGAGGGCTTATGGCTTAGGCTCACATAGGGTGAACATTCTATAGGACATTACTGTGGGCACTATAACTTCAGAACCATGTGCTGTGGAGCAGTGATGTTTCCTTGTGAGAGGCATTGATTTTTGACTGCTGCCACATTTTGCTTGGACTTAAAATTGTGAAGAAGTTATGCTTAAGGATAAATAGATGTCGAGATGGATATATCGTTATCTTTTTCTATTAATTTATTGCCAGAAACATTCATGAAATACATTCTAACATCTCCAGAATGTATCTTTTCATTTAGTCACACTGTTAAAATAATATCTAAGTGCTAAGCTGCACTTTTTATAACAACTAGTGATATGCTACCAAGGGATTCCCTTGGGGTCCATGACCTTGCTTTTATCATCGTGTCACTTGATGCATCCCCTGCCTTGGAGGAAATGCCTTTGTTTTATCCACATCAGCACTTGTTTCTGTAAATGCCTTGGCAAAGGCTTCACATCTGGAGCCTGGGATCCTGTGCCCAGGTTCTGGTTCACTGCCATTATCTCACGTGTGTCATGGGGCATTTCCCTTAGGTGCTAAGGTGGTCTGGATATGTGTGTCTGAAATAGTCACCCACTGGTATCACTCTCTTGTATCTTACCCTGTCTGTGCTTTAGGAAATTGATCATGATGGAAATGTTTGGGAGAATGTTAGACATCAGTTTGACAAATAAGGTCTCATCTGTGTTCTTCAAATACTTGCAGGTCAGCAGGTTCCTAGAAGACAGAGGGAGCTGTCAGGTATTTTAAGAGAAATGAGGCTTCCTCTTTAAAAAAGTTCTAAGCTCAAGTGATAAAAGTTTTGAAACCAGGGCTTTAGATCTGCAGTTTCCTTTGCCCGTTCTGCAGTTTCCCAGGCCATACCTGCATTTCTCATTCATAGTATTTTTGCATACAGGTATTGCAAATGCCTTTGGTGCCACCTGGGGAAGGTGATCCATGCTGGTGGCTCTTCTGCCTCACATGTAACTCAGTGAGGCTCTGGTTAGGTGCAGAGTCCTGGCCTCTGCCTTTGAAATGGAAGGTGCTTCTCTAGATTTTGCTAGTACACTGTCTAGTCATTGGTTTTTTACAACTGTGTCAATACTCATCACTGAATCTAGCATTAAAAACACTGATTACAAATCTGGTCACTATAGTCATGCATCACAGTGCATTCAACACAGTGAGTACAAAAGGAGAAGTCAAGTGAGATGACTATCAAAGGCAGGGATGTCCTGGATGACAAACCGTGTTAGGCCCTTAAAACCATCCCTTAACGGGATTTGGAGTTGTGGGTCTGTGTGCAATCCTTGTGTCTGTGAAGCTGATCGTGCTTTTTGATTTATGTTTAGGCATGATGCAAGTATCCTGCTTTGTAAACCCTACAAATCATGCCTGTCATCTAGCCTGTGTACTCTATCCCATGTTTAATGCTACACCTTTCCTTACCAGCATAACAGAGGGAACATACCAGCAGCTGATTTTTCAGCCTCACAGTGGGAAGCCTGAGGTTTTGTCAGTGCAGAGACTTCTTGACATAGCAATGAAGATGTTGCCTGTCCTTGCAAAAAGGCCTCCTTTGGAGAGCTAACTGCACCTCAGCTGCCAGCCTTGCTGACAGACTACTTTTAGTTAACAGCAGGGAAAATATCAGTTCCCCTCTATTCAAATCAGCACAATCAGAAATTGAGCACAGATCACACAAAAGCCCAGAAGTTTCATTTCCAGATAAATCTTGTCAAAGATTCTCTTGCTTCCGTGAGAGTCTTGAGTGTGCAGCAGTGTGGATCTCCTTGCAGGATCCTGGCCTGCCTGCCTTGTCTTCTTGCTTGACTTCTAAGTGTTTTTTAAGGTACTTTCTAATGCAAGAATAGTTTAACTCCTCTGTATCTTTGTGAGGAGAAGAATACACTAATAAACACTGTCAAATATAATACAAAGTTATTAGCCTGTTCCAGGAAAGCAACAATATTCTTGCATAACCATATCTTTATGTGCTGATTTTTCTCTCTGCACACTGATGAGTTCCATTATAAATAAGGTTTGGTAGATAAATTCTGATACCAGAACAATTTTCGTAGTAATTGTGAATCTTCATAACTGAACACACACTGGATGTTTGAAACTAAGCTTCATAATTTCTCATCTTCCCTGTAGCAAAATCATATTTACAAGGCTCATCTATTTAATCTATTAAAGCTCATGAGTAGGTGGCTTACAATGAAAAATGATGGTTAATGTTATAAGAATGTTCAGCTCAGTAAATGCATTTTGACAGGCTTTGATGGCTTGAAATCAGTCTTTGTATTCAGAATGGATTACCAGATTTGTTTAGTTGCCAGAGCATGTTTTTGAGTTTATGCTTTCTAAGTAAATATTTTGCTTATTTATACCAAAAGCAGTTGTGGCTAAGTACTTAGAGGAGTGTTTTCAAAAGTGCTCAGCAGCTTTTAAAGCTCCCGCTAAAGCTGTGATTAGATTCCCTCTGGGAAACAAAGCCCAGTGTGAGCACATATAAAAAACCTTCTATCCTTAATTCTTCACAGGGAAACAGAAGAGCTACAGTTCAGCCTCAGACATTACCATAAGCACAACCACCTGGAGGTTTATTCATGGAGAAAACAATGGAATTTATCTTTGTACCCTCTGTTTTTTATTTGTGCTGGAATGCAGATGGAGGAGTGAAATAAGCCAGTTGGTGGAGGTTATTCCTGTTTCTACATCCCACTTTTTAACTGATGCCCCTGCAGTTTACTATGAGGTGTATGGGGGGTCTGGTCTGATTAGACAACGTTGATTATTCTTGATACTGCACTTAAAAATTCTGAAGATGCAGCAAAGGGGCATCACAGGGTACAGAACCAGGAGATCTGTGGAGTATTTTCTGTGCAGACCCTCCAAGGGAAACCTAAATGTGGCTTGGTAGGTGTTGTGACACATCAGGAATGTCCATCCCCAGAAGATGGTGGAAGGTGCTGTGACCCATTTGGGAGGACCTGTCCCCTCCTGTTAATCTGCTGGTAGGTTGGATGGGGCTCGTTGTTCATTAATTTCATTGTTAGAAATGAATCAGATTAATTTCATTATTAATGACAGTGAAATTCTGCAAAAGAATCAGTATTTGCAGGGTTCCTGTTATGTGGTGGCATCTGTGATGTATTCAGCAAAATATACAATGGTCTTGGTACTCCTGGCTCACAGTGTGTTAGTTGGAAGAGTTACAGAACTAGGAATTTCTGTAGATTCCTTCACTTGGAAATCATCTGCCATTTCTGCTAACTTAAGCAAAACTTATTCTTTGTACTCAATTTTAAAAAAAGAAAAAATCTCAATTTCACAGATTTTCAAGGCTCAAAACCCATTCAGTTGTCATTTGTGCCTATCTGCTGAGTATAGGAGTGGCTACTGCAGAATCACCGTGGTTCAAATTTGGAAGGAATTTGTAATTTTGCAGGAAATTCTGAGATTTTTTCCTTCTTGCTGTCTGGCTGTGATTAAAATATTGCCTCTGCCTTATCCATTAAAGCAAATTTGTGCAGGTGTAATTTCATCAGCAAATGATCCTGAACGTTTGAATCGATGCACATCATAATTTTCTCATTTGCAGGCCCTTCAATAATTTTTTTTCAATTAAAAAGTTTGTGGGTTCATGCTCATACCTATAAATCAATGATACTTTCCAAAGGTGGATGAAAGGCTGAAATAAGATGCTGTTTAATCTCATGGGCATGAAGCACTTGCCAAGCACCTTACTGTGAATAAATGGCCACTCACCTTAGCTTTGAAAACACAGAATTTGTTGCCAGTTGGTGTTTTGTGCCAGCTGGTCACTTACAGTTTATCTGGAAAATGTTATCTGCAACTAGCAAAATGAACCATTTTATGACCTGGGAGTGGACTATTCTGTATGTTTTACGTGCTCTTTTAAATGGCATTGACTTTGTTAAATGGCTGCTGTGATCAGTGAGATAAATTTTGAAGGTTATAATTAGAGAGTAGATTTTAATCTTGTATTTGAATAGACCTGACTGTCACAGTGACAGTATAAGTGTGAATATAGGGAGGGATGATACTAAATACTGGACATCAAAGTTAATCTCATGTCTTGGTAACTGCTAAGTTGGCAAATGGCAGAAGCAGGGACCAAGAGAAGAAATTTCTTGGACGATGGTGTGAGAGACCCAAAGGCAATCTTATCTCAAGTTTTGCTTTTTTGAATTCTGTAATACATGAAACAAAGCTGAACAGAGGGGTGCTATTTCTGTCAGCAACAAGCTAAAAACAACAAGTAGTTGTTGGGAATCCACTACTCCCTGCTGACAAACACAGTTAAATCATCTCTGAAGTTTTCTGTCTTTTTTAACTTGTTCTTTTTTGTGCATCTGACTGACTGTTTTGTTAAATGCCTTTTTTGTTGTTGTTTTCACATTATCAGCTTTCCCGTGGGAGTTTTCATAGCTCATGAGCTCATGAGCTATGGGCTATGAGCTATGGCTAGAACCCACATCCTAGTGATTTCTTGGTTGTTTTTGTTTGGTTTTGAAACCTTCAGTTAGAGTGATTCTTGAAATTTGAATGTGTAACATTTTCTCATCAGATCCACCTTTGCATTGTACTCCTGTGTCTAGTGAACAGGCAAATTGTAAAGTATAAGTTAGTTTATAACTTTCTCAGAAAAAGCTGAGAGGGATTTCTCTGCTGTTTTTCTCTGGACCTTTAAAGTAACTTACTTTGATAGGAGCCTTCAAAAAACCTTGGATATATTATTGAAGTTTCAAAGATGTGATGCTGTTTCAGTAGTCTTGCATATGAAATTTCTTCCTTTACACAAATATCTGGTTTTTGCCCTAGAGCCTGAATTGTATCTGTAACAACTGAGAGTTATTGCTGTGTTTTCCTGGATATATTTCATGCTGATGAGATGTTTCGGGGCACACAGCCACATTAATGGCAGGGTTACTGAGATCTGGTTTGCTCTTATCCTTTCTTCAGCAGGTACCTGAGCAACAGCTATTTTTTTTTCCTTTGTTTCCTTAAAATTGCTGTTTCTATTTCCAGATTTAGTAATTTTGCACATTTGTTTCCTCTTGCAAGATGCAGTGGGAGGTTGCTTTGTCTTTGATCTTAATTTTTCTTTAGAAATCCGACTTAAGATACTGAAGAGGGGAAAAAATGTTTCCAGTTCTAAAAAAAATTACTACATCTTAGCAATTTTGATGTCATTACCCCCAGATTGTGCCTGTGAGTATATGTGTTGAGAATTGTACAATGGGTGTTACCATCTGCTATTATTGTAGTGGCAGGAGCCAAGTGGTGCCTGGGCATGTGGCTGTACCTTCTCATGTCACACACCCTGAAGGGTTGTCATGCAGGTTGTAAACTAACTCATACAACCACTTAGGTTGGAAAAGACCTTTCAGGTGATGAGCTGCAAAAAAGGGGAGCAGCTCTGGTTGGGAATAGGCAGTGTGAGGGAGTTAGAGAAACTAAACTGTGCTTGGGTGTACATCAGTACAACCCTGAGGTCTGGCAATGAAACCAGCCCATGGACCTCTTGGCTTTATGGAAAGTGCTCATAGTAGACATGGCTTGAAGAAATAAATGTTGGTGGAGGAAGAGCTGCCTGAAGTCTTCAAGGATGCTGCATGTGTTAGGTTATATGGCTCACTGCACCAGCAGAAAGAGCTGTCCTTTGGGGCTTGGTCTTCTGACCAGCCCATATGTGTGCTTTTTGTGGTTTAATCCCAGCCAGCAATTTGGTCCCACACAGCTTTTCCCTGGTGGTATGGGGGAGAGGATCCTAAAATGGTTTGGTTTGGATGGGATCCTAAAGCTCATCTAGTTCCAAGCCCTCTGCATGGGCAGGAACATCTCCCACCAGTCCATGTTGCTCAAAGCCCCATCCAGTCTCTCCTTGAGCACTTCGAGGACAACCTGGGTGGATGTCTCATCACCCTCACACTGAAGAATTTCTTCCTCAGATTTAGTCTAAATCTGCCTAAATCTAGTCTAGACTGGGTGACAGTGGGACAACTTGCAGACGGGTCAGCAGGTAAAGCAAAAGCCATATTGTTGGGATAGAAAGAAAGTAAAAGAAATATATTCCAAATCTGATTATTTTAGGATTGATTATTTTAGAATTAGAGGTAGAAATAGAAGTGTGGAAACATGTAAAAGTTTTACCTTGTAAAGAATGGTATAGAAAACCATGTATTCAAGATTTATTGGTACCTCGTTAGGTAGCAAGATAAGGATGGGACTGTGCATACCAGAGTGAGCTAAGTAGAGATAAGAGAAAGTTGGCAGTAAAATTCACGTTAATCACCTTGGAAGTTGCCCAACACCAGATGGACATTATCCAAGACAAAGAGGTGAAAAGGGCACAGTAAGGAAGACTATTTACTTCATCAGAGGAAGACTATTTACTTCATCCTGACGACCACCTAACGACCACCAGAGGGAACCACGCAAGCGCAAAGGGACTGATGCCGTAATCCATCGATGAAGTAATCTACACATGAATATGTATTAAGAAATGTTGTAACCTGTTGAATATGTAATTAGACTGTGAAATCTTCAGGGATAAATTACAGCCGCACTGTATGGTTTTCGGGAATCAGATTTGGGTGCTTACCCCTGGTTCCTGGGGCCTCAAATAAAGCACCACATAGAACCTCTCCCGAGTGGTTATGTGTTTGTCTTAATGCTAACAATATGAAGCAAAAAAAAAATTCATCCACCACTTGCCAGCAGCTGGCAGGTGCTTGGCCATCTCCAGGTGCCTTGGCAAGACAAATGCCATCACTCCAAATATTCCCCCTTTCCTTCTTCTGTCCTTCAGCATCCCAGCATATATCCCGGGACATCCCTCGGGATCAGCTTCCCTCCAAGGCCTCGGCGCTGGGCAGTAACCAAAGCATCCCGGCCTTATCAGCTCTTTTGGCATCACAAAGCTAAAACGCAGCTCCAGACCGACTGCTGCCAGGAGAATTAACCCTATCCCAGCCCAAACCCCTGTCCCAAACTCCCGGGGCCACTGAGGAGCCTGTGGCGGAGGTGGCCCAGTCCCAGGCCCCGGTAGCCCGCCCGCCGCTGCCACCTGGTGGCCTCCGCTCCGACCGGCGGCTGCTGGGGAAACGACCCTAAAAACACTGTGTTTTTCATAATCTGGAAGATTTAGGAGTATCTTAAAACTCTCAGGGAAGGTTCTGGGTCGTGTGTTTAAAAAGAAGGCCGGGGCAGGAGCGTGCTGGCCCCTCACAAGAACCCCTTCACCCTGAAAGGCTGTGGGGTGGCCATTGGAAGGGCTGTTATTCCTGGTTTAAATCTCCCAATTCTGATCAAAATATTGCATGAAACACCTGTGGAATCTCAAGCTGCTCAAAAGCGTAAAAGCAGGCGAGTTCCTCTCTTTATTTGATCCGTGGGAATTGGCAACGGAGTTCATCCCACCACTCCGATATTTCAACTCCACTTGCCCTTTCTTGCCTGGATGAAATCAAGATTTTTACAGTTCCCTACTTTGTTTTCAAGGTCACTCCCTGGGACGACAGCGGCTGAATGTGCCTCAAATTTGAAGAAGATTTATACAGTGCAAACAGTGCAGGTGAGGTGGATGGCCATGCTGCCACACGTTACTGACGGGAAGCTTCACATCTCCAGTTTTGGTTTTCCTCATACAAATGGGTCCCACTTATGGCTTTGCTTACCTGTGGTAAGAAATCTGAGTTTTGTTGGTTGTGTGTGGATTCACTCAGTCATTGTTTGACTTTCATTTGGCTTTCAGGGAATGAGGAAGCCTATTGGGCTGATCAGGCAAGCCCCTCTTCTTAAATATCCCCCTTGTGCCTCCACTGGATTGTTATACTTCATGTATTTTAAATAGTTTATATTATATATAATATAAATCATTTATATTATGTATTTTAAATAGTCTTCCTGCCTTTTCTCCATTTTTAGTACAGAAAATTGTTACACAGAGACTAAAAATTACAGTTTGACGTTGTTTTGTTTTTTTTTTTTAATTTCTTGAGGAACAAAACCTCTAGCACACTGATTTAAAACACTTTTAAATCATGCAGTAGTTGAAGCAATGAGAAATTCTGCCAGTCTGTGTCATCTGCCAGTGCTGGGCAGTGGGCTTGCAAGTAAAATTCTGTTTCTGTTTTGAATACCACAGTCAGCATGAAATGTGGTGAATTGCTGGTTGTTTCACCTTTGATGCTAAGCTAGCTTCAGTTCACTAAATTCTCTGAAATTCTAAGGGAACGCCATAAAACTTCTCTTTGAAGGAGCTCAGTTGTAGTGATCTGCTGAAGTTTGAAATAAGGCTTTTTCATTAATTCTGCACAACCTGTTACATAGCATGAGCTGTTTCTTCCCAAATATTTTTCTTCCACAAAATTCTGTCACACGGTGTTGCTGTCTTTCTAAATTTGTGATAATAGTAAAGTATTAGATAATATTCAAGGAATTGTACTAATGCTTAATATTGCATCACTGCATGTTGATACAACATAAGCCTTTAAAAATCCTTTCATATTCATAGCTGTTGGATAAAGAAGAAAGGGGGCTGCGATATTTTCAGTCATCCTTCCCTGTTGCTCACTACAACTTTTAGGTATCTTTTATCCACCCATAACACGTATGAAAACTTCTGCTTTTGCCAGCAGAGAGGCTGGGAAGTAATCTGATGATTCTAATTTCTCCCCCATTCCTGTATTAATGTGAGCATCTCCAGGCTTTTTGCAGCTGCTTGAAACTTCACTGTGATCTAGACAAAGTAGTGGATTAATAAATGGACAGGTAGGTGAATGGAATTGTTTGTGGTGGGGTTTTTTTAACTCAAGGTGATCATAACAAACTTTAGCCTAGCCTTAAGCCAACCAAGGTGGATATTTGATACAAGTATTTATTAAAAATTTATTTTAAATTAAGAATTTATTAAGAAAGTTTTACATTCTGATTTGTTATGATATACTTAGTGTAACTGTCATTATGTTGATCCTGTTCCTTTCTATTCCTAAGGACTAAAGTAGTCTACAGTTCAGTTGCTCCCCTTCTTTCTACCTCTGCTTTGTATGTCATCTGGAAAAAAAAAAAAAAGTAGATGTGAAATTGCAACAATTTCTTTTCATAACACTTTACTTCACTGGAGAAGGTGCCAGTTCTGTAGGAACAGCTTTTGTAGTAATTAAAAAAAAAACCAACCAAACAAAAACAACGAACAAGGAAGAGACTCTGGATTAAACTTCCTCTCTTGCATTAATGCAGCTAGTATTTTTTTTTTCTTTTTTTTTCATTTTAAGGATTTCTGGAGTGTCTACAACAATATTCCTCCTGTGACAAATCTGCCTCTGAGGTGTAGCTACCATTTGATGAGGGGAGAGAGGCGGCCACTGTGGTACGTGTGTTGTCATGGAACACCTCTGGGAATGGGCACTGAAACAACCTGAAGTGGTGAAAAGAGGCAGATGTGAGCCCTCAGTGTCTTGCTGCTGTTGCCTGCAAATGCCTGAACTCAAAGACTTAGAGAGAAATACCCCGAGGATGTTGTTAAGCTTAAAAGTGACTTGCCCTAAGGAATCCTAATTAAAAACATGGACTGTAATTTAATTGTCCTCCTCTGAACATAAATGGAAGAAATTAAATTATGATACAGAAGTTAAGAAATTAAAATATTGCTCTGAATTGCAGTTCAAGAACACTCGGAACATGTTACTCTTATAACTTACAATTTTTTTCTTTCCACTATAGAAAGTGTAATCATGATGTGAAGAACTGATGGACTTTAACTGTTCTTTACCTGTGTAAAAATATGCTTCATGCATATAAATGCACATATACCTTGGATAAAAACTAACTTAAAACATTTTAAAGTGTTTTATTACAGCAAATTCCTACTTGATTGTAGAACAATAATGGAAAAAAAGTATAAATGGAGGTTTCCTCTCAGAAACTTTGCATACCTTCTTCCAGGTGTAGTTCCATCACATTTTTATTAGAGAGCCTCAGCACTTCCTGAAGAGTTTTGATCTTTCTTTTGGCATTGTCTGTGTGGAATGTGATTGGATAAGAGTTAACAGGGAACTAGAGCTCTTCATTAAAATATTATAAAAAGAATGGTGACAGAATAAACTGGAAGCTCACAGCTATGTACATTATGCCTTTATCATTATGAAGCAATTTAATGTTCTGTCTGCCCTGACCTTGGCACCTTCAGCCTTTCTTTTAATAAGGGCAATTAATTCCAAGCTGTCACAAAACTGAAGGGAAGTGCTCTCATGTTCTTTTGTTCAACTGGATAAACTTGAGAGTAATAAGCTGGTTCTGTGAAAATATGCCAGAGTTTTTCCAAAATAAAAGGTTACCATAGTAAAACACAAAATTGCTTTGTGGCTTGTTCCCCTGTAGTGTGCAGCCACTTGCAAGATGGTCTGTAGTCAGGGAAGTGTAACTATTTTCCAATACACAAAATTTAGGAAAGGGATTAGGAGTTGAGAGAGACACTTGATATGAACAGTGAAAGAATTGCTTCTGTTGTCTGAAGTCATAGCCTGAGTCCTGCTACCTGGAGTTTGTAATTGCCTTCCAAATGAGATTTTGGTGGGAAAGCTAAAACTACAAACATGGCTTTATCTAGAAGTGGATTTGAATGTTCTTCTGATCTGTCCCATAACCAGGGAAGAAGAAAGCAATGCCAAAGGAGGTGTATGGAAAATGAAGGTCCCTAAAGATAGCACGGTATGGTATATTGATTTCATTTTTAGACTGTTCATTAAGGGGGTTTCTTTAAACTCCATCCAATAAAGCTGTTGTAAAGCTTTTTAGTTCTGACGTGACCCACTTCAACAACCAAACACTATTTAAACATTTATGCTCCCACTGAAAGGGGGAAAATCTTGCCCATTTTCTCCTGATAACTTTTGCATTGGCTGTGGTGCTCTGTAGACTGGTTTTTGAGCCAGCTTAATGTACCCTGGTGTCAGAAAAGTCTCCTATTTATTTTATTTTTAATTTGAGTATATGACCAGGGTAGTTTTTTGATGAGTATAGGGGGCAAAGGAGAAAAGAAGAGTTGTACCATCCCCTTTGGCAACAGTGAGTTGTCAGATCACCTTGTGCATATTTTGGGGAAGCCGTAGTGCTGCTCAGGTTTTCCTCTCTTTTTTTTTAATTTAAAAATGTGAAGGATAAAATTGCTTTGGGCATGCCATTGTTCTAGCCTTGCTGAAACACTTTGGTTTCCCTTGGTGCCTTTAATCAAATGCATGTGAGCAACTTTTCCTCTGAACCATCAGAGCAAAGGACTTGACCTCGTCACACGTGGTGTTTATGTGTCTAAGTGTGTTCTGGATCAGGCCTCTAAACATGAGAAGTGAAGTGTCAGAAAAATGTGACAGCCTTGCAGAAGGCATTAAATGCTGAAAGATGTTACTTGAAATCTCAGCCAAAAGTTAATTGATTTTTGCCTGTGGGCTTTTTCCCTGCATGTCAATTGCAGCTTTCCTCCCCTGCAGTCCCAAGGGATCGCAAGACTGAAATTTTCTTTTTCCTCTTATAATCCAAGGTGTGAAGATTGTCAGAAGTGACAAGTGGTTTGGGAAGCCTTCATTATTGGGTGGTGAATTTAGGGACCTCAGAGGCCTCATTTTTCAGAGGCTAAATGATAGGTAGCCCTTTTTTGATATGAAGGTACTTTTTGATCTATCAAAACTACATACTGCATGTCCCAGGTCACTTCTGAAAGGTTTAATTGCAGGTTAACTTCAGTCACTTTTTACTGCCTCTGTAAGTAGCCTAAATAATACCTCTATGCCTGCTTCTGATTTTTGGCTTCTTTCTTTGTCACGTGTGCCCACCATATCTCCTTGGCTAAGAAGCAGCATCTCATGCAGACCTAACTCAAAAAGGTGACTTTTGAGATTGGGGCTTTTTAATAGTACTAAAAATCAACCTATTGAAGAAGCAGAAAAGACATTCTTTAAAAGAAGTATGGAAAAAAAATCATTATGGTGATGTAGACAAAAACACATGTTGATTTGTTATTTTTAAATAAATACATAAAAATACTCTGTCCCTGTAAAGCCATACCTGGGAGCATCTTCCTGAATGTGCTGGTCCAGGTGCATTTGCAGTTTTTGTTTAGGTTTTGGCTTGGGTGATAACAAGTGTTAAAAGCAAATAACAGTGTAAATAGTCCAACAGATGAAGAAAAGTGGCTGAGAGCTTTTTCCCATTTTAATTCTCCAGTGAGCATTTGAATTTGTTGAAAGATGGACTTAATTCCTAGTCAAGGCAAATCAGAGATGATGTTTAAGTCCATTTAATTTACTGGTAGGTTTTTCAGGTACTTTTTTTAAAGTGGATAATAATTCCTTCCTGTAAAAACAAATGCTCACAAGTGGAGCCTTCTGCTCTTTTATCATGGGAAATTCTTAGGAGAAAACAACTTTCATGCTTTGCATAAGCTGCTACATTTATGAGTCATGGACACAGAAAGAGAGAAGGTAAACTCATTGTTAAATATTTAAAGTATTTATTAGAAAAAAATCTGTGTGAATGTGTATTCTTGCTTCAGCTGTCTCGTAGAAATGAATTCTGTAACACAGTGTACTTACAATATTCTTTTTTATCTAAACAACCTCAGTAAGGGAATACATTAAAAAACGAGCAGCTCGCAAACCTAACTTAAAAAATAATGATGCAAATATAACTTTTTTTCCCCCATCTTTAGGCTGCAGTTTGGAAAGAGCTACTGTTAGCAACTATTGGAGAGCAGTTTGCAGGCTGTTGTGCAGCAGGTAACTTTTAAAAATGATTGAGGTTGGCATGACAAACACTGAGTTGAATGCAGAACATGGAAACACTGCTATAAATATGGCCCAGGGCTGGAAATGATATTTATACTTTTGATTAAGAAGGGGATAAGGCATTGTAAGTGTCTTAGCCCAAGACTCAAGATCAACAGCTTGCATCCCTGGGAAGCCAGCAGGTTTTCTAATTACTAAATGTCTATCTGTTAGCCAACATTTAAATTATTAATATTAGTTCAACCACGCCAGAATTCTGAATCCCCAAATTACATTTCCATACTGGATTGTTCATACCAGCACAGTTGGAAGCATATAAATTAGCTGGAAGCCCCCATTAGCCCTCATGGTCCCTTCTGGTCCTCCTGACAGGAGTAGGAGCTGGCAGGGAAAGCAGTCACACATAGGGAAGCTGATGGTTCCCCTGTGGTGACACAAAAAGCCCATAACACAAACCTGGCTCTCCTGGATCCCAGGTTAGAACTCTGCCCAGAGGCAATATTTTCATTTTCACTCAGAAGTGCTGCTTGGGTCAAAGTCATCTTTTGTGTAATTGTATTTACATAAATCATCTTAAAATACCTTGTTGGTTTACTGGAAAACAGATATGAATCATCCAGAAGCTCATGTGTGACTTTGGTCAGAGGTAATAATTTAATGAAGTGGCTTTCAGAATAAATTCCTTCTCTAGGCTTGCCCATTCCATTTGGAAATGGACTCTGGGAAAGGAGTGTGAATGCTCAGTGGCTTAAGATAAATCAGCAAATGCTGCTTTCTAGTCAGGAAAAGCAAGTGAGTCTCTGACCATTTAATTTGTTACAAAACTGCTTCTTGCTTCTGGGTGAAGCAAATAATGAACCTGAGGATCCATTGACCTGGAGGGAAGGTGTTCTGGGAGCTGGTTACTGAACTCACTTTTCAGTCCAAATGGCACTTTTCTATAATTTTTTTGACCACATTTCCTTTTCCTAAGTGTGAATATCTGATTAAACTGGCTGTTGCAGTGATGGTAAATATCCCATTAGGGGTGTTCCTGCCCTGCTTTGGCATTCCAGAGGTAAGGAATTACATTTCTTGGGTTCTGTGGCTCCGTGCTCTTGAACCCCCCCTTTGCATGAAGGTTGGTGATCCCATTCCCTGTGTTAGCAGTGCAGCTGCATCCAGGAGATCACTGCTGGAGGCAGAGGAATGGCTTTAGGCTGAGCTCTCCCTAAAGCTTCATCCTGAGAATTTCACACCAAAAAGGGTGTGAAATACATGATGTAAAGGAAAAAGAGGGAAAAGGCTGGAAAAGCTGGTGTCTGATCTCCTCCAGGTACTGTTGTTTCACCCTCAGCCCCAGTTTTGCTTATGGATATTATTGTAGGTAAATTGCCTTTAGTAGTTTGTATTGCTATCCTCTGAAGGGAGTCTTGTGATTCCTTCCTAATCCAGGATAAAAGTTCTAATAGCAAAGATGCACAACCCTATGGCATTTTGTTGAAACCACCATGAGGTAATATTTCCAATAGCTTCTATAAATACAATGTTTGTTTCTTTCTGGTAACTATTTTGTCTGGTTTGAACCTTGGTACTCTCCTCACCAGAGATTTCTTTTTTTCTTTTTCTTTTTTTTTTTTTTTTTTTTCATTTCTTCAGTTAGTTCAGCTTTTGGGCACTTTTTCCTCAGACCTAAGTATCAAATTAGACATGTCTCATTTTGAAAGTATTCCTTAATGATGCTTCCTCTTCTGTGCAGATGATGAAGTCATAGGGGTGAGCATCAGCATTCGTGAGCATGAAGATGTTGTGCAAGTCTGGAACATGAATGCCTCCTTAGCAAGTGAAGCAAAAGTTTTAGAAAAGATCCAGAAACTTCTGCCACACACACCTTTTAAAGCAGTCTTTTATAAATGTGAGTGTTTTGTACTGCTCATTTCCATCTTCATTAGAGAAGCAAAATGCAGGGGGGGGTATTTCCATGGGAGTAACTGGTCTGATGCATCATTAGCCATCTGGAAATGTGGCATCTCTCACTGTTAAAATTATAGCCCTTCAATCTAAAAGTTAGCTACCATTCAAAACATGAGATATTTTTAGTTTAATTGTAGAATGTATTTGATTTGGTGTTTAATCTGCCTGATTTGTAAAATGAGTGAAACGAATCTCTAACTCTCAAGACTACATGCTATTTAATTTAAGTTTTCATTCAGAGGAACCATTTACAGTCAGAATTTTCAGGGATCTCTCCTTTTAGCTCTGTATAAATGTATTATCAGAAAAGATCACTCGTTGGCATGTCATGTTTGCCCTGTTGCTTCATACATCACCGTCTTACCTATTTTTTTACCTTTTCTACTCTTTGGCAGAGTTTACATGTTCTTTCTGTTCTTTATTTGAATTCTCTCTTCCTTAGCACACAGAGAACGTCATGCTTTTGAAGGCCAACTGGGGAGATACTAAGTGCTGCCTCTGCCAAGCTCACTGGTTGTTATTTGGAGTTTTGAGGTGGTCTGGAGAAGGAAAGGAGAAGGATGGTGGAAGCCCTGCAGAAGCACTGCAAGGAAGCCCTTGCAAGTTTCTAACATTTCAAACTGGAAAATGAGGAAAAACAGTTACCACGGCCACTAAATGCTCAATTCATTGCTTCTTGTTTAGTTGGTTGTTTTGTTTTGGTTTTTTTATTCTTTCTTTAAAAAGGCATTTTGGCCACTTTTTTTTTTTTCTTTTTTTTTTTTTTTTTTTGTTTTCTATCAGGATCTGGTTGTTCCTATTTCATGGAGACAACAGGCTCTAATTTCTTTTGTACTGGGTTAAAAGCAAGTGTGCACCCAGAGGGTGTGCTGCTGCTTTTCCTGGATGTGCTGCATGTAGAGGACTCCTGTCTTGGTGAAATGTGCTTTCAATTTTCATTTTGAAACATTCCTCTCGTGTTAAGACTTATTCAATGATTTGGACCCAAGAGAGAAAGAAACTGCATTGCATTTATTCTAAGACTCAGTGTAATCTGGTCTTGCACTGACAACAGAACACGTGCTCTAAGTGCCAAGTGTTCACTAGATGAGTGACTGAAGAGAACACTTTCATCTTGGACCTAACTCTCTGTGGGGTGATGTTAACCTGTTTTAATTGTATTGGTTACCAAAGAGCCCTTGTTCAGGCTAGAAAGAGATTTTCCAGACCTCCACACCTCTTTTTTTAAAGAGGGGATGGGTTTTTTAAATGTTGTGTGATAAATATCCTTCTGGTATTTTTCTGTGTGTACATGGTAGTGTCATGAATCATGTCTAATGCCTTGAGCTAACTGGATCCATCCCTCCTGTTTCTGTGAGCACTTCAGGCCTGTGCCTGCACCCACAAAGATCAGTGTCAGAGCTGCGTGGACTGCAGTGCCAAAAAAGAGATCCCATCAAAAGTGGTTTCAAGCCATCATGACTTCCTAAGTGACCTTTTTTTTATTAAAAAAAAAAACAACACAAAAACTACAGGTATGTATTTTGTGTTGCAGCATAAATATGAATACGAAACCTGTTAGTCTTTATTTGCTTATATGAATTATTTGAGGTGTTAGTTTGTTTTAATAGACTGCCAAAGATTGCTGTAGTTCCTTTTACAAGAAGCAGCTGCAAAGTAAAGAGGAACATACACTCCACTGAGCATTCCTTTGTTACTCAGAGGTTTTTTGTTTGGCAACTGAGTTGCACTGATTTTCCACATCTTGCTTTAAGAGGCAGCCATTATATTAAAAAATAAGAATAGCACATTTGTGACTTTTTATAATTTTATCTGTATTTATAAATTAAAACTGCAGTTAATGAGCATTATTAATTAAACAAATTTTCTAAAATCTGAATGTCTTGCCTTCTGAACTTGCTTTCTGAGATTAAGTGGTAGCAGACCTGCTTTTCTAAACCTGTGTGTTTTTTCAGTACAACTTTTTTTCTCAGAAGTGATCTGTTTTGTTCACAATTTCTTTTTTTTTTTCTTTGTTTTAATTAAGTCAGAAAGGAGGCAACCAGAATTGACCAGCCCTGGCTAATACCTGCCCACACTGGGCCTGTGTCCTTGGACTTCATCTGGTGGTTACTGGTGCACTCAGGCTCCATAAATAAGCAAATTGGAGTATCCTGGAAGCAAAAAGCAAAGTGGGTGTCATTCACCATGCAAGGCAGCCTGGAGTATATTCCAGCTCATGGTGTGTAAGGGAGAGTGGTGTTAGGAATAGGAATGGGATGAATCTCCTTCTTTTTGGATCTTGAGTCTGTGTAATAAACATGCAAGACTATTTGTATAAAATAGTGAGGATTCTTTCCTAGAGAAGTCATCCAAAGCTGTGTTTGCACATCAGGGAACACTTTGTAGGAATGTTTTGTAATTAAGTGTCCAGACAAGTGTTTCAAAGAGAAAACAACTGGGTCAGTAAGTGATGAACAGGGCATGTAAACCTCTGCAAAGCTCTGCTCTCCTTGGGCTGCTAATTGCTTTGTACAGCCTCCCATGGTGCCAGGGGAGCATCCAGACTGGAATTTTATATTCCTGCCTCCCCCTCCTGCAGCCTCCAAGGCATGGGATAGATCACATCATAACTGCAATCTAAGGTAGAAGGGATTTTTTAATTTTTTTTTTTGCTTCTCTGAGTGTCATGGTCACAAAATGGGGTTTTTTGAGTGGGAAAATCCTGATCCAAATGCATTAACACTGCTGGCTCTTAGCAGCCTTTGAAAATAATGTTTTCCTGTAAAAGGAGAAGCTGACCTGCCAGGTAAAATGTGAAATGATCCCATATTGTGTGGTGCAGGCATGGCCTGCTGGCTTTTTTTTTCCACCTCCCCTTTTTCCTGTGGTGTTTTCTTTGGAGGCTTTGTTTAGTTTGCTTTTAGTATTACCCAACTCTCTTGTCAGTCTCTCTGCACACCCTGCAGCAGCAGCTGCACTGCTTCTGCCTTCCTGTCTCTTGGGTCACCCACCTTCTCCCTGTGTTGTGTGACCTGGTGCCTCTCCTGAGATTTTCCCAGCTGGACACCCAACTGGAGAGGCCAGGGGCAGCCTCATCTTGGTGTTTTTGAAGGCAATCAGGGTGATTTTCCTCATTCTAGGAATAACCCAAGGTGTGAGTATCCTTATTGCTCTTGCCTCCATCCTTCCTTCTCCTTTTTCTACACAGCCTTCATCCCCCCACCAGCATCCCTCTCTCCCTCTTTTGCACATTTCTGGAGTCAGCCTGAGCTCTGTGGGGAGCAACGTGGCTGCTGCTCCAAGGAGCAGAACCTTTTCCAGACCTTTACCTTCAGGATTAGGCCCTCCCTCTGATCCTCCTGCAAGCACAGGATGAGCAGAACCCTGGAAGAGAAGGAGGAAGAAAAGGTCTTTGGAAAGAGTGGCTTTGCTGGCACATCTACTGGGCTTGCTGGCATTCCACAGGGCAGGGAACAGTCTGGTTCTGGTGTGCTCCTTTCCTCCTCCTCCTGCAAAGGACCTGATCCCAGCTGCCTGGATGGAAGTGCTCCTGCTGTGCACCCAAAGGTGCTGGATGGAGCTGGGCTTGTTCTTGGTGTTTGGTAGCCCCAGGCTTTTACTGCCTGAAGCTTCTCAGAGCCCTGATGAGGAGGTGGGAGGGGATGTTCAGCATTTGCAGTACTTTCACTGTTCAAAGCCTGCAATGGCTTCCAGATTTAGGTACACTTTTTATCTTGTGTTTTTTTTTGTGTTTTGTTGGTTTTTTTTTTTTTTTCCTGTTGAAATGATGGAGCCATTAAAGATGGTCTGTGCTATGGAGGACACGTGTTTGGGTAGTGTTACCATTTATAAAGCAGCAGTCTGGACTGGAGAACTGATCATTTTCTGGGAAAATAAATTCTCTTTTTAGCTGACTGTGCTCTGTCTCGGAGCTCCCTTTGAAGGCTCTTTAGTTTTGGACCTAGAGCTTTTGGCCATTAGAAACATTTAATTTTGTGTGTGTCTCTTCGAAATCTAAAACCTTAACAGCTCGACAAGAAAACACCTGGAAAAGGTTGGTAGAAAATGTTATCTCCTGTTCCAAGTTGGCATGGAGCTGCCAGGAGATGGCACTGCAACACAAAGCATGGAGCAAGCTTGGGATTTACCGGGTTTCTCCCATCCCATCCCATCCCGGGCGGGCAGGGGAGCACCTTTCCTGCTGGGGAAATAAAATGCCAAGGAAAAGAAAGGACTTGTGTAAGGATAATTCTGCTATTAGTCAGGGAGAGCTGTGTCTGGACTGGACTTTTCCTGCTTACCTGAAGTGCATAATGCTGCAGGAATTCGTGTATAAGCAATGCAAATGGGGTGGGGGGGAGACTAAATTCTGAAGAGCAGTGAGGAAATGGGGTTTCTTCATCTGGTGCTGGTAAATTCAGAAAGTCTTTGATTTCTGAGGAGTTTCCGAGTTTTAACTGCACGTTAAAAATCCTCAGGGTTTAACTTGCCACTAGGCTTGTGTGTTTCTCCACTTCTTTGAGCACACACAAAGTTTAAAGCAAACTGGAGGGGCAGGGCAGAAGCAAAGCAGCCTCCTCATCAGAAAGTGCCATGGAACACATGGCTGCCAAAGCTCCATCACTCTGGGGACATCTCTGACACTGTAAATGAGGCACTCTTTGAAAAAACCCTTTGCCAAGAGTTTTGCTCAAAGCCAGACAGAATGCATGGGATGGAGCATGCTACAATTTCTAATTAATTCTAATTAGGAATACTAAACCACAGAGGCAGCCTCTGTAAGCAGATTTTTTCCCTTTCTGAGCTTTTTCCCCCTTCCTCCCCCCTGCTTTTTTTTTTTTTTTTTTTTTTTTTTTTTCTTTTTTTTTCTTTTTTTTTTTCCTTTTTTTTTTTTTTTGGTGCTCAGACAGGGCCTTGGCTGAGTCTGACTCTTGGAGAGTAAATAGCAAATCTGCATTCCTGCAATCAGTGAGGAAGTGTGGGCTGCATCTCCATGGCTTCCCTATGGCACTGATGAGGGAAGGAGTCATTCTGGGAGAAACCAGCAAACCCCACATGTGAGTGGGGCTAAGGGTGGTGATCCCCTTTTCCTGTCCCATGGCACGGGGGGGTTTGTTGAGTGGGAACAGCAGTGGGATTTTTCCCTCCTTCTGTGTTAAATTCTCATTCCAGGACAAGAGGACAATGGTCTCACGTTGTGCCAGGAAAGCTTTTGGTTGGATATTAGAAGAAACTTCTTCACCAAAAAGGTAATAAAGCACTGGAACAGGCTGCCCAGGGAGGTGGTTGGATTGCCATCCCTGGAGGTGTTTAAAAGCTGTATAGCTGTGGTGCTGAGGGATGGGGTTTAATCACTGAGCTTGGTAGAGTTAGGTTGGTGGTTGGTGGAGTTAGGTTAGGGTTGGACTCAGTGATCTTAAAGGTCTTTTCCAACCATAACAACTCTGATTAGCTGGTGGTGTTAATAACCTGCTGTGCTGCTTGGGGAATCAGCAGGGCTTGGGTGGGCAACCAGCCATGTTGCATGGATGTTTTATAATGTGGTTACATCTTCAGCATCCCCCCAGGCTGCTACCAGCTCCGTGGGGCCAGGCAGACCCCCTCCACCTCACACAGCCCAGCAACACCCACCCTGATACACCCACCCTGATGATACACCCACCCTGATACACCCACCCTGATGATACACCCACCCTGATAACACCCACCCTGATAACACCCACCCTGATAACACCCACCCTGATACACCCACCCTGATACACCCACCAAGGGGCACCCACGCAGACCACACCAGGGACCTGCATTTTTCTTGGCCCCTGCTAGGAAAAGGGCTGTGGGAAGGTGTAGCCCAGTACAGGAACTTGTCAGCAGGGTAGGAATATTGTGGCTGTTGCAGGTTACAGAAATCCACCTGTCCTCAGAGACTTTTTTGCTGTGAAGGCTGCCTTAGGTCTGCTTTTCCCAGGCACCACGACCTGTGTCATTCCTGCCTGTTGCATAAAATGCAGCAAATAAAAGCAGCTTCTTATCCTTGACCCACATTATTTTCAAGGTCTCTTGTCCTTCCTTCCATTTACACTCCCCAAACCTACATTTCTGCATTTTCTGAGGCCACTTCTACTTCCAAACTATCAGCCAGCACCGGGCTGGCTCCTTTGGGCACTGCTCTGCCATGCAGGCAACAGCTTTGGAGCTAGGTTGTTGTGGTTTTGGGTTTGTTTGGTTTTTTTTTTTTTCCTCTCCAAGGGCACAAAACTTAATTTTTAAGGGTGTTTTTCAAATAGGACTTTGGGGGATAATTACCCTTTTATGCTACTTCAAAGAAGTCCCCAGCACACTTAACACTACCCTTAGAGGACAGTAGGAAAATATGCTGGCTTAAGCCTCCTGGAAGGAATATGAACTTTGACTGATGGTACTTAGTGCAAATGGGCTAGTGGTCACATGGCTGAGCCTCCTAAATGCCATTCAGGGTATTTTTGCACCAGTTGCAGCCTATTCATCAAAATAAAATTGCCACTAAGTAAAGCATTACAATGCTTTCAGGAGGGAGTGCGAGAAGGAAAGTAGGTGAATTCTGCCCCCAAATGGATATTCAATCTTATAACAAGTATTGTGTTTTAACAAAAAAGGGAGCACCTTGGCTCCTGGCCATGCTGGCTAATGCTTTATCTCCATTTATCTTTTGACTGCTCTCCTGCCTCCCTTGCATGTGGATACTGAAATGAAGTAACTCGTGGGCAGCTGATCAGGTTCTATTTCATTAGGTGGTCCTCTAAAAATGGTAGCCTGCAAGCAGGGCTTGGGTGAGAGCAGGGCAGGATGCTGGAAAGTCAGGAGCTGGGCTGCAAGGGCTGAGGGAACACCCTGGGTGTCTGAATTTTCCCGGGAGGAGTTTTTTATTTAGGGATTGCAAAGAGCAGGGTGAGTTGGCAGGGCTGTGAGGAGCATCATCCAACCTGCTCTTCCCCAGGATGTGCTGGAGCTGTGTCCTTCTCACCCCTCTGGTGAATGGATTAATTGAATATTTCTCCCCTCCTTCCCATACAAGCAGCCAGACACAGTCCTGGCAGCATTTGCTCGTGCAAAGCATCCTGAGATATCTGGTGGGAGCTCCTGATGGTGCAGGGAGCTGAGGGTGGTGTTTCCCCAGGAATAAAGAGTTTTTAAGAGGGTGAGTTTTTTGCTGCCTACTCCCTGAGCTCCTGAGTTTGTTTTCAAGCTCTTTCTCCATGACTCCAAGGCTGCAGCAGGTAACCCTCCTAAGTTTTCACCACCCCTCCCAAGTCTGTTTAAGGGGAAGCCAAGAATTTTGGCCATCTGACCTCAGGACATGGTACTTTAAAGAAGCCATTTACCTGCAGGGAAGTCTGTAGGAGCTTGGTGATGCCACAGCATGGTGGTGGCAAGTTGTGGGGCTGGGATTCACCCATGGGGAGCAGTTGCTGCACACAAGAGATCTTTGGCTCTCACAGCCAAGCTGCTTGCATTGCATTTTCTTTCATGCATCAGAAGTTGGAAGGGGGATTTCTGGCCCCTGTGACCATCCTGTGGAGCAGCTTATACCACTGCACAAAGGTCAGGTGTGGAAGGGCCACCAAGAGGATAGGTCTGGCATACATGGGTGCCAAAGGCAGAGAGATGCCACACATCCCGTGGTTGCAGGGATGCTCAGGGAACACCAGAGTTGAAGCCCTCGAGGCTTTTGGATGGGAGGGCAGAAGTGCAGAGAAGCTTTCCCTTCCTCCAGACTGTTTTCCATCCCTGTCAGTCCTGTCCCTGCAGCCACAGCAGGGCCCTGGCTCATCACATCCCCATCGGTGTGTGTGTTTTTTCTGTTTAAACCATTACAAATGTAAATGATCTTTCTCAATTACAAAAGCCTGTGTGAACTGGCATCTTTAAAGGAAACTCTGAAAGAGCTCCTGGCACCGTGCTTCTTCAAATATTTGGCAGCTTTGCTAACTCTCCTGAAACAAGGGCAGGCCCAACCTCCTGCTCCTCCAGCACCTTCCCTGCCAAGCCCAGCACTCTGCCAGTGCCTGCCAGAGGCTGCTGGAGCAGTAGCTGGGTGACAGGAGTGGTGGACAAGGGACAGAGAAGCCACAACCTGCCTGGGACAACAGCAAGGGCTGGAGCTGCTCCACTCAGACCATCTCCTGGCTGCTCCTCTCACACAGTGCTGCCATGGAGCAGCACCTTGTAACTCATCTTCCTTGCTCCAGCACCCAATTTCCTGATTTTCATGCTTTTCCCCTGCTGCTAGAGCCTGAACCTTTTGCTTTCCTACTCAGGGAGCTCATTGTGCACTGAAGATGCTTCAGCTCTTCACATGCTGGTTCCTTCCCCTCAGGCTGGAGGGATGGTGGCCAGGGGCTTGAGCTACAAGGATGCTCCAGCCATTTGGGCAGCAGATCACCTGGACAGACTGGACCAGCTGGAAATGCAAGGAATGGCTAAATAAATGCAGCAGCAGCTGCCTCTCCACACTGTGATAGCACTCCCAAAAGAAGGAAACAAATTATTTTGCATTTGATATCTGCTATCAATTGAGATTGAAGGCATTGATCCGGGCTGATTGCTGGGGACAATCAGAAAGTGGAAGGGTAATTGAGTGCTGTGGCCCTCATTGATCGGGCACTGCAGTCTGCAGCAGCCAACCTGATTTTCAAGCACTTTGCAGCATCTCCTCTAATAAAGGAATGCAGCCTTTAAGTAACAAAGTGACTTCGGTGGGCTGCAGTTTAGAGGGGCAGAAATCTGTTCTCAGCCTTCCCCAAACTGAGAGGCTCTCAGCTGGAGGGTGTCAGGGCAGGATGGATGTCTGTCTGTCTGTCTGTCTGCACATCTGTCCCTGCAGCAGATATGAAAGAAGGGCCTCAGGGACAGTGAAGCCACTGCACAGGGCCATGGGCCAGGAGAGTGGGAGCTTCTCTCTCTAGGTTGTTTAAAATCTTAAAGCAACAAATATTTTTGTAGCATGTGTTCCATGAGGGCTTGCTAGCAGCTGATCCAGAAAAAAACTGTCCTGAGAGAGGTGGAAATTGGGAAACATCCCAAGTTGCTGCAATCAAATCCACTAAAAGCTCATATAAAATTTTTACATATAATCAGAAGGATGGAAAAATTATCTTATTTCCTGCTGTGCACTACAGATTAATACAGCCAAATATTATTCAGTCCTAACACAGTGACCATGAAACATCTTCCTGTACTTACTATGAAAAAGGAGATAAAATGGCTTTTCTCCTAGAGGATATTGTGTCTGCCCTTGGTTTTTAGTAATCTTCTGAATGTTCTGTTGGTTTTTAATAATCCATTCTGCCTGACATTCCTGCTCCTCACCTGCAAGCTCTTGAGGGTCCCTATGAACAGAGGTCCAGGGAAATCAATGGGATTAAGTTCTTCAAGGAGAATCTTTTACTTAAAAACCTCAATGAACCTGACCATGGAGTGGGATCAGGAATAAAAGTCCTAAGTCTGACTCCACAGAACCCCAAGCCTTGGGGCACCTCGTGCAGAGGGATGTCTCAGGTGCTGCTGGTTTGGAATTGTGCTTCCTCAGGGATGCTCTCTCCCAAATCCCAAGCCCAAGCTCAGAAGGAGGACCCAGTGGGAGCATTTTTGACCTGCAGTGACCACTGCTGTGCTCCTGTGCAGGACCAGACACACAGAGCACAGGGGCTGCTGAGGTTTGTAGCACAAAAGCAACACTTGGCTGGTCCATCATGTTCAGCTCATGAGATTTCTGGGTCCCAGCCCAGCTCCCAGGTGTCCAAGCCCATTCCAGGACCGGTTGCATTTCAATCATGGCTAAAGCAAACCAGCTTGGAAGGTTACTGTATTTACAGGTTTTCACAGACATTTCCCACCTGCATGGGCAGCTTTGGAGGCTTTTATCTGTTTGTTTCAGATTTCCCAATGTCTGGCAGCCAGTTGGGAGCTGCCAGGTGTCCAGAGACACTGACCTTGCCCATTAATCATGCATCAGCCCTTCCACTACAGGCCCAAAGCCAGCCCAGTGCCTCCAGCATCCCTTTCATGTGCTGTCTGGGCTTTTTCAGAGGTTGTAGGAGGGTTTCTGCCTTCACCCCATGCCAGAGGTACAGCTGTCTTGGGCGAGTGTGATGCACCCTGAATCTTGTCCTGGTGTGCAGTGCTATTTGTTCAACCCCTTTTAGCAGCATTTCAGGAGCAAGTGGATATATTGCAGGAATATATTGCAGAAGCCATGCAAACACATGCCAGGGCTTTGTGAAACAAGAGTTAAACAACATCAAATCATTCCCTGTGATGGATCATTAAGAATGTGGAGTCGAAACGTGCAGTTCAGATTGCAGCACGGTGCAGATGTTCCTATCCCAGCAGCTTATTTTGCATATTGCAAAGTGTACAAATAATTCTGAGGAGCAAATGCAGGCAAAGACTAGCCTGTCCTGCAGGGAATGAACATTGGGATTGCTCTGCAAGGTGAAGTTTTTAGGGTGAAAAGGACCCTGGATCACAGCTGCCTTTAGCTGGCAGTGGGATGTGGCTGCCTGAGCCCAGGTGTGGTTTGCAGGAGATAGATCCCAACATGGAGTGAGATGGGCTCAGTAAACCAGAGAGGGGGACTAAATAAGTAAGTGCTGAAGATTTCTATTTTTCGTAAAAAAAAAAAATAAAAAAAAAACCAAACCCATGTTTATATTGTAAGAAAATTTAAGGCAACATTCCTCCTGCCAATTAGTGTTTCTACGGCACTGCAAAAACTACAGCTGGAGGAAGAATTCAGGAAAAGTAATCAGCAGCACAATTAAGCAATCTGCCATAATGACAGAACGCAACACTAGGGTGGAATAATCACAGAATCATATATTTTTTTTTCTTCTTGATTTTCATTTCCCACCCAACGAGTTGCTTTTGCAGGGTGTATATAAATCCATGCCAAACAGAAATGCCTGTGTTTATCTGCCACAGCCTGCAGATTTGCTTCAGCAAGGACACCCCTGGTAATTCTTGCCAATCACTTGCAATTTTTTTAATGATTTTTTTTTTTAACCCAGCATTTAACTTGCTTTTATCCTAATTTTGCTACCCTGTCTGTCTCATGTAAACTCCTTTAACTTAAAGGGTCCAACTCCTTTGCCTAGAAGGTATCACTCCAAGCCAAGGAAGCCCAGAGCTGAGGCCCCTGTAGTTCTGCCAACCATCCAACCCTGGGAAGCAGAGCAGGGAGATGGTGCACACATCATTCCTGCAACCTCCAGCTCCTGTTCAGGAGAGGAAAATGCTGACACCTGGGAGCAGAGAAGGAGGGAAGGGGCCTGACCTGCTTCAGCTGCACCAGCTGTTTTCCCAGAGCTCACCAAGGCTATAAGAGCCCATGAGGAAGGTAAGATCTTCTGAGCCACCTCCTTGGAATGGGAAAGGGTAATACAGCCCCTGAGAAGGGGGTCCCATGCACTTCATCTTTCTGCTGCTTGATCTGAAGCCAAGGGAAGGAGAGAAATTCTTGTGATGCTATGAGAGGTAAGTTTGCTTGGGTGCTGTTCAGAGGGGCTTCCTGGCTGCTAGGAGGGTCCTGCCATGGAATACCTGGAGAGGAGAGGCTTTGGTGGAGCAAGGTGTGATCTGTGTGCCCTGAGAGGCTGGAGGGGTAAGCAGTAGGACTCAGTGAGTTTTGTGATGGTACTTCCCAGGTGGCTGGGTGTTGATGCTGCTGTAGAAGACCAGCAGCAGGAGGTGGAAGGGTGGTGGTGATGTTGCAGGGTCCTGGAGGTCTGTTCCATGAGCATCAGGGGCTTGTGGCTAGGAGATCCTGTCCTTCCAGGATGGTGGAGCATGTGGGATGGCTGCTGAAGGTGTCTGGGTGGAGTCGTGGTGATGCCCTGTTATCCTCCCACCCTTGTGTTTTACCCCTCTCCTTCACAGAAGGAGTTTTGCTTATTGGTTCCCCTTATGGAAAGACTTTGTTGGCTTCAGAGGTCCTTTATAAAGGCAATGCTTGTTTTGCATGCTACGTAATGTAACAAAATTTCAAGTGTAAAGTTATGGATTTTGAGAATTTAAAATCTCATGATAATGGGGTAATAGCAGTTGGGAGCGTGGTACCTTTAGAACTGAAAATACTATTTTTGCTTTGAGGAAAAAGCTTAGGGTAAAAACTGAGGAGCACAAAACCTCCTAATGTTCAGGGAAGTGTGGGTTCCAGCTTCTTTAGGCACTACTGAAAAAAACATTAGTGCCACTTAAATCAGTTTCTGATACTTGCTTTTGCTTGGCCCATACAGCTCGGGTGTCTTGGTGGCCAGATTCTGCTGTCACTCCAGCTGCTGAAAAGCCACATTACCACTGCCCCTTCCAGAAGAGCTCTTGTGAGTTCAGAGCTGCTTTAATCCTGCATTTTCCTTTTCATCTGGGAGAGCCTCTCTTGCTGCCATTCCTGCACACACACACGTGCAGAGCTCCTTTTCCTGTGTGTTCAGGACAGTGAAAATCACTGAGAACATCAGGTCCAGGGAGCAGAGATGTGCCTGCAAAACCCACTTACAAAATCCCAAAGCATGGAGGAATGCTGGGTTAATTTTTCATCTGAGTATCAGCTGAAAGTAATGTATACCCCAAATTAATGCAGACAATGCCTAGTCTGGTCTGCAGGCCCTCTGTATTTTTGAATTCTTTTCTACTAAAACTCAATAAAAATATGGGGGTGGAAGGTGCTGCTGGAAATTTGCTTTTTGTTCTCCTTAAGTGCTGTACTTCTCAGCAGTCTTCAAGTTTCTCAGCATGAAGATATTATTACATCAGAACTACCGTGGGTTTAACACAATTCTCAATTTGCAGGCAAATGGATGTATTGTGTTGGGGCTTATCCACAGAGGACTGTGAAACTACAAATTACAACCCAGCTGCATTCTCTTATCTGGATTTATTTTTTTTTTCCCCAGCCATGTGCCTGAGTCCTCCCCTGTTCACAAGTAGAAGGTGCAAAGAGAATCTTGAGCAAAAGAGACATAGACCCAGAGCCAAAAGGGATCCTGACAGTGGAGAAAGTCCTGCCCATGCCTGGGTGCTGCATTTGATGGGATGGTGTGGCTGGTGCCTTTTGTGAGCTGGATGGAGCTACTGTGTTGTATATTAGTGGAGGATATGATGCCTCTGGTTTTCCTGTTTTTGTGACTGCTTGTGGACTTTGTTTCTCTAACTCCCTGGAAAACCAAAGCAGCCAGGGATAACAGTCAACACATCCACTGAAGGTTTGTCCACCAAGAAGAAGAGGGCTGCCCTTTCTCAGATTACTAAATATGGCAGCAAAACAGAGGATCCACACATTTAAACTTCTCAGCTGTTCTTCATCCTCATTACTTCTCCTTGAAGGAAATGATCAGCCACCAGCAGATCCCTCTGGGGGAGGCAGGCAGGATTTGTTCTCTCCCCTAGTATCAGACAAAGCTTTCCCACCTCTTGCTCACCCCAGGTAAGTGTCCCCTACCTTGTCACAGTCCCAAACTGATGGCAGGTTGTCTACCAGAGCCCCATGCCTAGAAATGTGGACCCTCAGGACAGTGCTGGAACAATCCAAGGCTGTCTGTGCAGAGGTGCTCTTGGCCTCCATCCTTGGAGGAGAAGCACTTGGCCTCCATCCTTCAAAGGAAAGAGCCTCATTACCTGACCTGAGTGACACTCTGGACACCTGCTAGCCAGTAATAGGGTGAAAATTCAATGGTGCCACAATAACATCATTATTTTTATTTGCTTCCTTTTAAATGGCCTTGGATTTGCAGGATCCTGGCAAACAGGACCTGAGCTCATGCATTTAATTGACCAGGAAATAAATATATCAGTGACAGTACTACTTTGGACTCTTTTGAGACTTGCTGGCCGTTCTGTTTGCTGGCTCAGTTTAAGCAGCAGAAATGTCCATGTGTTCTGTCAAAGCACTTTACTTGTGACAGGCAAAGTGCTGCCCTGAACTGGAAGACCATTGAGAGCAAATAAATGCATTAGTTCAATGCAGAGTATCTTATATTTGATACACACCACTTCCTAATCACTTTACTGAACATCTGGATTGCCTTGAAATGAAACCAGTGCTGGTGTCATCTTCAATTTGGACATGGGATCCATTTCTGAAGCCTTTTCCCAGGAGAGTGCCTGGTGGATCTCGGTATCATTTAGGCTGGGTCCTACAGGTCTAATCTAGAGTAAATAAAATTAAGGGTTGCTTCAGTATTAAAATAGGACAGAAACCAGCTGAGCCCTTTGGTGGTTGGAGTCCAAACTGTAGAATCCTTTGAAAAAGTGCAGATGTTGCTGAGGAGTGGGGATTTTTCATGTGTCTTTGAACCAGGGGCTGTGGTTCTATCTCTTTGGGAAGCACCAGTACAGGTGTGTTCCTGGAGAAGAAACAAGAACCATTGATTACAACTGCTAACACAGTGTTAACAAGAGACTGAAATTAAACCCATTGTGCTGGGAAAGGAGGTGAAAGAGCACACAGCATGCAAAGACACTGGGTGCTCTGTGTGAGGGAGGGGAAAGCAAGAGCAAAGGGAATGGCAGGGGGAAGGAGCTGGGATGAACAACAGCAAGAATGATTTGCAGCCTCTTTTTGTCAACATCTGTTTGTCTTCCAGTCCAGGAAAGTGGAACAAAACTCATCAATATATATATTTTTTTCATGCATTGAAATTTTTGCATGATTGTTTCTGTTATTCTGGCAGACAAAATGATGCTGGAATATTTCACCTTTTTTTTTTTTTTTTCACAAGTTTTTGAGCTGAGTTGTTCAGTTGAGGTTTGTCACGTAAATCATGAAGTTTTCTGGTGCTAGCCAAATCGTAATACTTATATCATAAGCCTTTTACTGTTGGGGGGTTTTGCCCTTTAAAGCTCCAGATTCTGAAATCATGAGAATGGATGAAAATCTTTGCTTCACTATCTATCATGGGTTTGTTTTTCTTTGAGTTTCATCGAGAATTGTGGAGAAACTTTTGGGTGTCACCTGAAAGATGAAAAAAACAGAATTCATTAATTTTTTTTTTTCTTACTTTCTTTCTTTATTTTTTTAAATACCAGTTAGATAATTTTTGGAAACTATGACTCATGAGTTTGAGTGTTTAGATTTGGCAAGGCTGAGGTTCTCCGTGCCTCTCCCCCGTGAGCAGGAGCGTCGGAAGAAGCCATGTGGAGTTTGTCTCCATGGACAAGTCACAGCACAGAGAGCTGGGGTGGGAATTCACCATGCCCTAGTTATGTTGCACAGATTCCCCACGTGGTTGCAAAGAGTGCAGTCTCTGCCCTTGGAAAGCATTCTTAGGGCATGCCCCTATGCAAGTAATGTATGGTGTGTAGCTTGGAGACCCTGGAGTTGGCAGCAATGGGCTCCAGCTCAGGCAGTGGAAGTTAAGAAGGCTATTTCATGCTTCAAACTACACTTATGAGCATGGTCACAGCTCTGAGGTGGATGGTTGGGCCATTCTCTGAGCCTCTTGGAGGCAAAGAGGGTGAGGACCTGTGGTTCTGGAGCTGGCTTTGATGCTCAGTGGAGAAGGGTGCTCAGCAGCACCCAAGGCCATGTGTGGGAGAGCAATGATACCTGTGTGACTTCCAGGGGGTTTTCTGAGCCTTGGGTGACTTGGTTTAACATCAAAATGTATCTGTGGGTCCATATCTCCAGTGGCTGATTGCCACGAGTGTTTCTGAGCTCCTTGGGACTACAGGGTAGGCATCAGTGCCATGGGGAAGTCTTGGATGCTCAGCGAGCAAGACGTTGAACAAGCTTGAGACAACCTTGAGAAAGGAGTTCCAAATCCCTTTTGGCTGTCCTCATCAACTACAGAGAGAAAAGTGAAAATGAGCCATTGGGGTGGACCTGGTAGGGGGCATGGATCCTCCTGGGAAGGGCACTCTGCCATGGGCAACCAGGGCCCCTGTGGCAGGGGGTGGCCAGGAGCAGGCTGAGACCTCTGTCCCTCAGGAAGCTGTAAGGGATTTGTGTGTTTTCCAAAGCAGCAGAGACAGGATGCTGAGGGGTGGGAGAGGCAGATTTCCTTCTTCTGTGAATAGGCTGGGGGGTTGGGGGATGGTGGCTCTGATTTAACCCTTGCCTGTTCCTTTCATCTCCAAAATGCAATGGTGTCTGAGGAAAGCATTCCTAGAAACTGCAGGAATTGAAGGCACAAAAAATCCTGGGTTGTTTGCACTTGAACCATGAGTTTTATTGTCCCCGTTCTCTCACCTCCAGGCACATCCCCCTGGCACTGGCATTGCTTTTTACTTTGAAGTTTCTTTGTTTGGTGGCATTGCTATAGCCAAAATTGTCCACAGGAGATGCCAGAGGGGAGGCTTACAGGACATTAACTTGGGTCAGATAGAAGCAACTCATGGAAGACAACTGGAGGTTTGGGTGCTGTGACCAACTTCTGTCAGAGCCTGAAAAAGACAGGATTTCATTTGTCCCTTAAGTCAAGGGAGTGGGAGAATCTTAGGAGTAGCTCCTGAGATGGCTCCCACTCCTGTTCAACAGTGAAGGCTCTTCTGCATCTATTGCAAAGTCAGTACCAGGATGACCCAGAGGAAGGGGAGGAAAACCCAACCACCATCAACTCCCACCACCCAATCCAAGCCCCTGGAATGCTGCGGGAACAGGACCTGCATGAACCGAGTGCATCAAGACCTTTGGGAGAGGTACCTGGTCCAAGGGCAGGCAGGGAAGATGATTTTTGTTTACTGCACTGGAGTCTCCCAGGGCAGTGGAAAGTCCACATGGCTGAAAGTTGGCAGCCAGGCTGCAGGTGTGGCCAAAGAGCTGTGTTTTCTAAACACAATTAAATACTTCTTGCTCCGTCCTTTTTGTAGATAAAGATCAGCTTTGACTTTCAAAGACATTACAGAAGAAGTGCTTGCATCTGGGAGGATGAATACCTGCTTCCAGGTTGGGCTTTGTAGAACTGAACTTCATAAACAAATTATTTGATGTGATTAACCAAGTCCAAGAGGGCTGATGGAAATGTGCCTCTCGCAATAGAGGGGTGGGAGTTAGCCAGAGAATTACCCTGTGCAGGAATAAACAGCCAGGAGGTTCTTGGGTGTGAGGTTTCCCATTTAAATAAACCTTTCTTTGTCAAAAAAAATAAAAAAACAAAAAAAAAACCAACCAAAAAAACCCAAACAAACAAAAAAACCAATCAAACAAACAAAAAAACAAAACAAAAAAAACCCAGCAGAAATAATAGCCCTCCTGAAAGCCTGATTTTTAATTTTTTTTTTTTTTCCTGAGATTTAAATCATTGTCTTTGCACATCAAACATCTGCAGAGTAAAAGTGGCAGAGAGCAGTTGTGAGCCACTGAAAGCCAAAGAATTTCTAGCAAAACATCTGGTCTCTAGTCTGAGCAGATAAAGAAAGCTTTTGGTAGCTCTGATAATGTTTCTACCCTACAGTTGTATTAATTTCTCTAGGAAAAACAGCCCTTCTACTGACCTCACTAAGTTTTACCCAGTTTGAGGGTTGTAGTACAGAGATAGGAGCTTATTTTCCCTATGGTAAATGTGATTTAAAAAAAAAAACAAAACAAAGTGAAACAAACAATCAAAAAATGAACATGTGGATTATGATGCAGGCAAAAAAATACCAACAACAAAATGGAAAACCGTGTGAAGTCTGAAGTGGATAGCATGGTGAGCTGGCCTTGGAGCCTGCTCCTGGAGCTGAGTGCTTTTGGTCTCAGTAGCTTTGCCACTTTTGACCAAAAAATGCAAAAAGGAAGACGATTTTCTAATAGGATAACTTTAATTTTATTTTTTTTTCCAACTAGGTTATCAGCTCCTTGCCTGGTGTCAGAGTTTATTCAAAAACTGGGCTAGGCTGGGCAAGTGCTCCCTGCTGTCATCTTGGTTTTGCCTGCTTGGTCTGTGTCCTCCAGGAGCTGGGCAGCATGGTGCAGAGGTGACAACAGCCAGCTGAGAGCTGACAGCATGGGCAGAACCAGTGCTATGGAGGTGGCTGTGGGGGAGATGTGGCTGGGGACACCTCTGGTGGCTGTGCAGAGGGGACAGTGGGTGACTGGGACCACCCATCCTGGTGACATCCATCCATTCCTCCCTCTGGTGAGCACTTTCCTGCCTTTACTCCCAGGAGCTGGAATTCCTACCCCATCCCACTGCTCCAGTTAGTGCTGTGGTTTGTTTTTCTTTACTAAGAGGGATGCTTGAAAGCTGCTTGGGTTTGAGTTCAGCTCCCTTTAATCTATCCCTACCACCACTGAGGTTTAACTGAGCCTCCTGCCCAGCACCTCCTTTGGCAAATTAGAGAGAACCAGCAAGATGCTGCTGATAAGTTTTCCAATGTCTAGATTTTGGAGCCTGAATAAATTAGGTCATTCTGCCATATGTAATCCATGCACTTAAGGTCTGACCTAACTCCTGTGAAAACCAGTGGGCAGGGATGTGTCTGGAAGCTGGACTGGAGCTGTGGTGGCAAGAGCTGAATTTTGAAAGAGCTGGGGTGGAGCTGTGCCCTTCATTTTTGTGGGCCAGTGTCATGGCAGAGGAAGAAGTTTGCTGCCTTCCTGTGGGAGTCTTTTTCTGGAGTGTGTCTCTCCAACAACCTTGCCAAGATACCTTAGGGCTGGGCTAGGTAATTATATTGCAATGAGAGGCTGAAATCAAATAAATAAGTTAATTGTTGTACAAGTTGGGAAGAAAATCCATTTTTTTTCTGTCTGAAAATTCTTCACAATGGCTCCGTGTTGCTCTCTCATCTCTGCATGACTTTTCCCTACGGTCTGACCATTTCCCACCAAACGCCTTGCTAGCTTCCCATGACCCTGGTGATGCAAAGGTTCCCATTTAGGAAGGGTCAGGATGATTCTGCTTAGATTTTTGAGGCAGTCTGGTGTCCACCCTCCAAATGCTGGTGATGGGCCAAGGTGGTTAGTGCCACATCACGTTTGATATTTGCAGAAGGGAAACAATTAATGCACCAACAGGAGAGACTCCTCTTTTGAAAAGGGGTTTTAAATGGTGTCAAGAACCACTGGGATGATATGTTTTTTACATAAATAATAATTAATTACATGTAAATCAGACTTTTCCCCACCCCTTCCATTAGTATCATCTTGGCTAAGCTCTCTGTCTTGTTTCTGTCTGCTGGCTTTGACTGGTTGAATGGCAGCAGACATCATTTGCAATGCTAACGTCAGATACGGGTCAAAATGGACAAGAAAACACAACCCAGGGTTTTATCAATGCAATAACAACCAGTTCTGTCTGGAGATGGCAGTGTACTGGGGCTTAACCTCTTCACTGCCAGGTAGGGAGAACCACCAGGAATTTACTCTTCTGGTCTCCTCTGCTATTTCTAACTTGTTTTCAGCTCTTTCCTTCTTCTGGCTGCTTTTTTTTTTTTTTTTTGGTGGTTGTTTTTCCACTCTCCCCTTTCTGGTGTTTACTTGAGCATCTGGTAGTGTTTATCTCCCAAGACACAGGAGACTGCTGTTTTCACAGATATGTAACTAGAGTAAAAGCTTTAATCTTTGTTGATGTTGGACCTTTGGATTAAAAAAAGTAAGTCATAATAATGGAAAAATTAAGATGAAATAATATTTCAGCATAGTACACTTTTGAGACAGCATCAACAGCTAATGCTTCATTAGGAAATTTGTTGTTCCTGCATCTCCTTCCCAGTGAATCTCTGCAGAGGGGTTGCTTAACTCGTGTGAAGAGTGGGACAGGGTGTGAGGAGGTCACCCCATTGAGATGGGGCCAGGCATCCCACTAGAAGCTAAAAATGCAGCACGTCTTCTCAGGAGTCTGAGCAGTCCCAGAAATACCAACAAGATGTGAGAAACCTCTTTCCATCTCTGTTTGCTTCCAATGCTGCCTGCCAACATGGACAGGGAAGGGAGGAGCTGGTCTCACCTTCAGCAGAGTCAGACTACATATGACTGGGTTCAGAAGGTCCTGTGGAGTAAATTCTGTCCTGGAATTCAGAGGAGGTCTCTTGCTCTAGAGAAATATATTGGTTTTCTACAGAAACTTCAGAGATGCTGAGACTGAGTTAATTAGAAGTTGTTGTCAAGGTACAGCAAGAAGCAGTGCTGTCATCAGAGAGATGCAGAACCAGGAAAAAAAGTGTTACAGAAATCTGGTGTCAAAGGCAGCTTGGTAGAAGCTATTATAGACCCATGGTGCTTACAGCAAAGAGCTTGAATTTTTATTTTCCTTAGGGGACAAGGCAGTGTCCCAAACCTGCAGCTAAGTGGAAGCAGGCACAGAAGATCCAGGTGGCTGCTGGTTTCATAGCAAGAACAGATTCAGTTTGCAAGTACTGTAAATGCTTTGTGGCAATTTTTTCCTAGCAATAGCACTCAATGTAATTCAGAGATTTTAAACTAAATGCTGTGTTTTGGGTGTTATGTACTATTTCCACTCCTGCCCTCCATTGGAATCCTGTCTGCAACCTCCCCAAACTTCTCAGGAGAAAACACCTACTGGAAACCCTCACTTTGGGAAGGCAGTGACCTGATGAAAGGAGCCTTAGCAGGTGACTTGGTAAAAGCTGTAATAGGCCAGGCTAATGAATTACCAAATGTCACCTTAGAATAAATCTGTGGCAGCCTGTCACCCAGCAGCACATCAAGCTGGAGATGCCCAGTTGATCTCCCTCAACCTTTGCACCTCCTCCTGCAAACCAGGGAACCAGTTCTGGAGCAGACCAGACCTGCCAAGCCCTGCAAACCCAGTGGTAAAATATTAATAACCCAAAGAAGAGATGAAAGGTATCAGTGAGGTTCCTTTGGCAGCTGTTGGGGCCTCTACACAAAGAGAAGGGCAAACAGGGCTTCTGTGCTGCAAATTTTGCCTGGCCATTTTTTTTTTCTTCTTTTTTGCATGCAAAAATGCAGATTCAGCAGCACCAAAATGGTTTGTGCACACTTGCCAAACTTGTCATTTATAAAAACTCAAAAAAGCTCTGACAAATGCTGAAGCTGTTAGTTTTGACACTTCTGACATGAAACACTTTGATTTTTCATTTTGAAACTACTTTGTGTTCAAAATGTCCTTTAATTTTATTTTCAAGCAACGGAGGTGTGTGTGTGTCTTTTTTTTTTCCTTATTCCCCCATAAAAATCAAACTTGAAATGAAATCTTTGGACTAACTCAGAATGAAATTGTTCTTAGATTTTTGGTTTCACTAGTTTCTTAGATATTTGTGTTAGGCTTTGAGGCACTTCTTTTTCTTTTTATTTTTCCCCCCCAAAATTTGCCAGTTGGTTTATAAGAACCACAGGAAACATCAGGCCCTTGGAGGGGGCACAGCTGGCACAATAGAATATTTGTTTCATGGCTGTTGGTTGCAAGCAAAAACAAAAAAACCAAAAAAAACCCCAAATGATCCTTGCTTTTGCTTTGCAGGAGATTGAATCAATTTTCTATTTGACTGGGATAAATAACAAACAGGGTTTTTTGCTGGTTTTTTTTTTTTTTTTCTGTGAAAGAGTTTGTTATGTATTTAAACATTCCATTATGTTTTAGTAATGTGAATAATGATTATTCCTGTGCTTCTGAGCTCTCCCTTTTGGCCCGGGTGCAGGAGGCTCAGGAGACACCTGGCATTGTTGACAGAACTCTGAACTTGAACGCCTCTTGCTGTGACAGAGCAAGCCCAAATATTTTGGGAAGAGTCCTTGTTATGTTAGGACAGGGGTTGGTAGCACTGATGGGGTTTGCTTCAGCAGGGAGCTGCTCACTGCTTGGGTGTTGGAGGGACAGGGTGAACTTTGGCAGGCAGGAGGCTGGGAGGAAAAAGGGCTGGGCTTGGGCATTTCTTATCTGTAGGATGTGCTGAAGGTTTTCCAAAAGATGCTGGGACTGAAAAGAGACTGGGAATAGGAGGCCCTGAAAGATGTTTTTTCCAAGGGTGAGAAAAGGAAAAATTAATGCTCTTTTGCATTAGATAATACAAATATTTAGCTTTGTCCCTGTCTTTATTCAAAGATGGGGAAGAACTTGAATTAAAATATCTTTTAAATCATATTTTCCATCCCCCAAAGCCTTGTTTGTTTTCCATGGAATACATATTGCCTCTTTCATTAGCTTCCCCTCTGTCCTATTTCCTCTGCTGAAGTCAGGCTGCATCTTGGTAGTTCTTTGTGCACCTTCAGTACTGCACGAGTGTCCAGCTTGTGGTGTTTCAAATTAATTGGTCATAGACTCTCAACAAGATTGGATGTCTTGTGGTGTTTGCCAATTCACGTACAGCGCGTAATTATATTCAGGAAGCAATAGGAATTAAATGACATTAATTCCCATGAATATTCATTTAAGAAGCTCTACCAAATTCAGGCAGATTAATGGTCCAACACAAATACAATGGCTATTCATTGCCCCCACAGGAAAAGGAAATATGTATTGGCTGGCAGCTTAGGACAAATGGAAATGTGCTATAGAAAAGTTATCTCTGGGTGGCTTCTGAGAGAGCAGTGGGTGGAGGGACACCTTGAGGAGTCAAGAGGATTAGTGTGGGTAGAGATGTGGGGAGCCTATCCCATGCACTGAGGATCCCCAAGAAGTCTGGGGTGACCCTGAAGCTGGGCTCTTTGCACTTCCAGTGCAAATCCAAAGCAACTTGGACTGCAGCAGAGCTCCCCTGGACCTGCAGCAGAGTCAAATGCAGTTTATTTTGTGCCTGCCTCCCTCTGCCCCGTGTGTGATGCCAGCCTCCACCCTGCTCTCCCTGCATTGTGTTACCACGGGGCAGAACAGCAATTTTTTATTTCCTTGAGAGCATCCTTGGGAGCAGCCTGTGCTGCTCACTGCCTCCTCTGCCATGGCCAGCCTGGCACCAGCCTCAGGATAGTGATGGGGTGGCCCTGTCCTGAGGGGCACCGTGTGCCTCCTTGGTTGGCTCTGCTCCAGTTTGTCCCCTGGCAAAACTCAGGACACAACTTCCACTGGGACCATGGAAATCAGGGAAATCTGATAGTAAAAGGGTTGTGAATTTCCAAAGCAGGCACTGGAGTCTGGGATGCCACTTTGTGTTGCCTGAAATTTTATTTTTTTATCTAGGTCAGATGACAGTCCTCGTCGGGGAGGACTTCTTTCTACATTTCCTTTTGTGAGATGAGCCAGCTTGAGACCTGAATTGTGTGACCTCATTTTTATCTTTTCTGGGATTTTCACGATTTGGAGAATGGGTTCTGCTTCCCGTTAAAGTTTGTGCAGGTGTTGGCAAGAGCTAGGATGGCTGTACCTTTTGAAATTCTCCCTCATTGCCAAGTCAACCCTTCCTATCCTTAGAGTTCTCCGGGCAAAAGAAATGTTGGGCATTATTCACCTCACCTGTGTGCCATGGGATGGGCAGAGCTGCATCTTCTGCCTCTGAGGGGCATTTATTGCCAGATTATTCACATAGTGAGGGAAGGCAGAGAGCAGCACCTCTCCAGACTTCCCCAGAATGGGTTTTGCCATGAGCTGCAGCTCAAGGATACTCACAGGTTCCTTTCTCTCACGAAGCACTGTGAGAACATTGGACTTCTTTGAAACCCAACCCAACTCCTAAAACCAGACAGAAACAGAGGTTGGTTTCTCTTTTTAATGTGTTCACCAAACTTTCGAGGGAGACTTGGTGTACACCTGAGCTTTTCATGCCTGATGTAGAAGGCAGCATAAGTACCTGCAAGGGCTTGGCACCTACGCAGAGTGGCCTGGGAACCAGCCATACAACCTGGTGATGTGTTCCTCAAAGCCTCAGAAACCGGTGACTAAAGCAGAAAGGACTCCAAGGCCTGGCTCCTGGGACACGGGAGGTGTGGCATTCCAGTAGTTTGGAAAACATTCTGACTTTAAACCAAGGAACACCTATAATTATGGAGGCGTCATCACCTTCTTTTATTTTTTTTTTTTTTTGTTGTTGTTGTTTAGCTAACAAGCTGTAGTTGTAGCCTGTGTATACCCTTGCCAAAATTTACCAGGCATTTGCTCTCGGGATGGTTTTGCTGGTGGTGGGAATATGGAGGATCTTTCTCCAGGCACTTGTAAACCAATACAGCAGTAAACAATTTGAGTACAATTAGCAGCTCCATTGGCAGAGGGGGAAGGAGAAGTCCTGCTGCTGGTATTGTCTATGGAATTAATGATGTTTTAGAGTTTATGTGCTGGCTTAGATTTCTGAAGTTAAAAACAGGAGGCAAGTTTCCAATGAAACAAAGTTTGTTCCATGTGTAAGGAGTATTTTTTAGAAGAGGAAGGAGGGGAGTGTTTTAAAAAACGCTGTTTTAATCGGTTCATCTCTTGAAGAAACAAACGACCCGATACATCTCAACAACAAAGTAAGAGGATGAATTTTTAAAGCTGGTGGTGGCACAAATCCCGGTGGTCTCTGAAGCTGCAGCAGCTCACCGATCCCGGGGCTTTTTCGGAACAAGCCTCATGGTGACAATAATTTATTTGCAGCCATTTCCTCCCGCCAGCCCCCTCTTAATTATTTCAAATCCAATGCGTGAGGCGTTGAGTCCATGACTGCAGTTCCAAGCGGGAATTGCTGCCGGAGAACTCCCCCGTTCTACCAAGAGGTGGCGCCACGGTCCCGGCGCTGCTATCGGAGCCTCCGGGCCGACCGGACCGGGCCAGGACCGGCGCCGGGTTTGGGGTGGGGCCGGGGCGGCTGCGGGGTTACGGTTCTCCCGGTTCGCTGCCCGGTATCGCTTTCTGGGAGTCTTTAAAATCTCCGGAGCCGGAGCTTGGGTAGGAAGCCCGAGGTGATGGTTCAAATAGTACCAAAACACCCAACAAAATATCAAAGAGTTTAAACCCCCTACGGTACCGGCTGCTCTGTCACCCCGCGGCTCGGTGCCCCCCTCCCCCGGTCCCGGTGGGTTCCATCCCCTGGGCCGAGAAGCCGCGGGTGGGTAGGATGCTTTCCAGCCGGACCCCTTCCCACCCGCGCAATCTCCGCGCTGTCCGGCCACCTCCGAGGGAGCCCCTGCGGCCGCCGGTTGCTCTTTATCCGAGCCGAGGCCGCCGGTGAGGTTAAAACTTTCCGGTGCCGAGTGCCGGGGGCTGGGAGGGCGGCGGGCGGGCCCGGCACTGGCCCCCGGGCGCTTCCCCCGCTCCCTCCCCGGGAGCCCCGACGGCGCGGCCGCTCCGCGCACCCGGGCGGGATGAGGCCCCGCGGCCCATGCTCAGGCTGTCCCTGGGCTCCGGCACTCCTGCTCAGCGGCCGGTGCGCGCCGCTGCGCACCCGCGCAGTGTTTCTAAGCGGTGTTTGCGCCGCGCAAAGGGCGCGCAGGCAGCGCCCGCCTCCGCCGCTCCGCGCAGGTAAGACGGGCTCCGCGGGCACCCGCGGAGGTCTCCCGCGTCCCCTCGCTCCCTCCCCTTCTCCCACCCCGGGATGACAGAGCTGTGGGGGCAGCCGCAGAAAAGTTAACGGGGGGGGGGGGGGGGGGGGGGGGACGCGGCTCTGCCCTCCGCCGTCGAAGCGGCCCCGTCCCGCCTGTCCCCGCGCTGAACTCTCCTCGGCGGCGCGCAAGGGCGCGTAGCGATGCGCACCGCGCTCCGCGGCTACTTTCCCTTTCCCCGCGGGGCTGCCCCGCCTCCCCCTGCCCGCCCCCCCCCCCGGGCCGTCCTCCGCGGAGCTCCGCGCCGGCGGGTCTTCCGCCCTTCACCCCTTTCCTCGGCGTCTCCCCCCCTCTCCCCCCGTCCCGCTGCCGCGCTTTTTATTATTTTATTTATTTTTTTATTCTTATTTTTCCCTTGCACCGAGCCTTGTTTACCCAGCAGGTGGATGTGACGTCAGAGACTGACAACAGCAAAAAATAACAACATCTCCCTCCGCGGGGGTGTCGCGGGCCGCCCCCCGGCCCGCCCGCGCGGGCGGCGGCGCGGGGTTTGCGCGGGGCGGGGAGGGGGGCGCGGGCGGCGGAGCGGGGCGGAGGCGCGGTGGGGCGGTGTGCGGGGCCCGGCGGGCGCGGCGCCGAGCGGAACGGAGCGGAGAAGAGCGGAGGGCTCTATTGTTATTTACCGAGCGGCGGAGCACGCCGCCGTTTGCCGCTGCCGCTGCCGCCCGGGCTCGGCGTGCCGGAGGGACGGGAGGGAGGGACGGGACGGAGAGGCAGGAGCCCCCGCTGCTCCCCCGCGCTGGGGCCGCGGCAGGCCGAGTCCTGCGGGTGAGTCCGCCGCCCCCCGACACTTTCCCCGCTCCTCCGGGGCTGTTGCACTTTATCCTCCCCCCACCCCCCTCCTCTCACCGGCCCCACGTGCCCGCCCCCCCCACCCCCACCCCCCGGTTTCACCCGCCGCAGGGTGGGTGCGCGGCGTTGCGCGGGTGCGGACCCCGTTCGGCGGGCTGCGGAACCTCCCGTACCCCCTACCCGCCCACTTTGGAAACTTCCCCCTCCGCCCCGCGTTGCGCGCAGCCTCCGCGGGGAGTGGGATGCTGCGCCTCTTGCCCCCCTCTGTTCTGTTCCCCACCCCCTCCCCGCGCTTTCCTCGTGTTCTCCGCCGGGTCCCTCTGCGCCGCCGCGCAAGGGGCGCGCAAGCCTCAACTTCGGCACTCGGGGCAAGAAGTTGCGGCGGGGCCGCGCCCCCCCCCTCCCACCGCGCCGGGCCCTGCTCCCCCCTCCCCCGGCACCTGTTGAGGCTTTCCGCCCGCGCAGTCCCTTCCGCAGGCGCGGAGCTCCGCGTCGCGCATCCTCCCCCACCCCGGGTCCTTGGGGCTCGCTGCGCCCATCCTCCTCCTCCTCCTCCCCCCACTCGCCCCTTTTTTTTTTTGGGGGGGGGGGGAGACGAAGTGTTTGAATAAACATCCGCGCCTCCCTAGCCCGGCGCAACTTCTCGCTGCGCGGGTGCGGACCGCGCATCCCTTACGTCTTCCCCATCCCCCGCGCAGACCCTCGGGACGCTCCGCGGAGCCGGGGGGGCGGCCGCCAGTGCCCGGTAAGTAGGGCCCGCGCTGCGCCCCTCGCACCTGCCGCCCCGCGCGGCGCCGCGCATCCCCCGCGCAGCGGAAGACGTGCGCTGCGTCCGCGCCGCCTCCCTCCAGCCCCCGCCCCGCTTTTTTTTTTTATTTTTAAATTTTTTTAATTTTTTTTTTTTTTTGGGGGGGGGGGGAGGGAAAGCTACACTGCGGGGCTCCGGCAGGGCTGCGCGGGTGCGGACGGGGCATCACCCTCCTTACCGCCCCTCAACTATTAATTATCCCCAGCGCGGAGAGCATCGCCGGGCTGGCTGCGGAGCGCCTGGGTTGTAGCGAGTCTTCCTTTTGCCGCTTGGCTGTAATGATTTTAATTGCTTCTTTTTGCTTTGGGTGAATTAAACCGAGTGAGAATTTTATTTTTTTTTTTTTTTACTTTTTCCTTTTTTTTTTTTTTACTTTTTCCTTTTTTTTTTAACTTTTTCCTTTTTTTTTTTTACTTTTTCCTTTTTTTTTTTTACTTTTTCCTTTTTTTTTACTTTTTCCTTTTTTTTTTACTTTTTCTTCTTTTTTTACTTTTCCTTTTTTTTTTTTACTTTTTCCTTTTTTTTTTTTTTCGTTATTTCCCCCCCCCCCCCGATTTTCCCCCAAGCAGCAGCAGCTCTCAGCCCTCCCATCCCTACCCGAGGCACCAGCGAGCGCTCTCAGCCGCTTCTCCAGGAGAAGCTGGAGCCCAACTTCTGTGCTCAGAAGTTTGAAAGGTTTCATTTTTAGTAACTTGTTCTTTGAGTGAGTAATGTGTGTGTACTGCTCGTAGCGTGTCGCCTGCTCAGTGCAGCCTGCCGATTTCTAGGGTGCTTGGATGGGTTGTAAATATTAAAGCGATTCTTTAAACTGTGTTTTCTTCCCGTAGAGTTTTTCCAAACTTGAGTTTTTTACCTGCTTTGGCCAAGTGTTGGTGGCACGAATGACAGCCGCTTAATTAGGCAAAGTTTCAAGAATGTTGTCGAAGAAACTTAGGCTTGTAGTCCACGGTTTGCTTTAGTATCTCAGCGGAGGGAAAACTGGCATTTCACTCCATTTACTGTTTTTTTTTTTTTCAGTTTCTGTTACTGCTGAGAAGTTCCCTACTTTTTCTAAGTTTGAAATAATTTCAGTTATGGACAAGGAGGTACCGTGCATCTTTGCAGCTAGATTTGGGGGGAAATCAGGGCTACTGGTTTCAATTTTTTTCCTCCGAATCCCTTACACTACTTTCCTCCTTTCCCTTACACTATTTGAACTATCTCACAACCACATTCAATGGACCAGGGCACTGGGGAGGGGGAGAAGGAAGCTCTTCACTCCTTACCATTCAAAAGGTGTCGGCTAAAATCTCATTGCAAAAAGGTATTGTAGCTTTAACATCTTGCATTGGCAGCATTCTTCCCCCTTAGTCTTTGGATTAGTCATTGTATGAGAGACAGAAAAAAAAAAAAAAAATCACTTTTTTTTTTTTTTTTTTTTCTTTCCTCTGGAAAAAGTAAAGTAAACAGCCTCCAACAAGTGAACCTTGACAACCCAGATTAAGGAAGGCAGGAGAGATCAAACAAAGCTGCTGCTGGGCTGTTGTCAGGAGCTGCCTCACTGAAAGCTCTGGACTATTCGATCAGGCAGCAAGGCTATATGTTCACTTATGCAGAAATGGACCATTACAAATGCTGATCTTTGTTGTGAAACCAAAGGATAACTTGGAGAAAAATAACTGCTTTTCCAAACGAGGCTTTCTGTTGCTTAGTATTTGATTGCAAAGTTAGGGTTTTTTGTTCATGAGCTGGGTTTTTGGTTTGTTGGGGGTTTTTGTTTGTTTTTTCTTGTTTTTTTTGTTGTGGCTTTTTTCTTTTTTTTGAGTGATAATGACTTGGAGTATGTTGTATGTATACACTTTCAGAGGGACTTAGGATTTGATTTTATTAGAGCTGCAGAGAAGAAGGCATTTCACTAGTGTAGTGTTGAAAACCCCAAAAGTTCTGTGGAATTCAACTTTTATTTCTGGATCTCTGAATTGTAAGGAAACATGGATTTAATTTTACTTTTTTTTTTTTCCCCTCTGTGTGTATGTGGTGTGCTGGTGTATGATAGAGAAGTTGGGTTGTGATTAAGCACTGAATGTTGTACAACTGACTGTGTTGTTAGAGTTTACACAACTTTTAAGTGTCTTTTCTTTAAATGTATAACCAACCAGGCAGGATGGCATCTTGCTTTTGATATGCCAGAATTTTTGCACAATTCTGTGTAACTTATCTTCGTGGCTGTATTAGACTCTGTTTCTCTGTAGGTTTTTTAGTGAGGATAATAGTAGCGTATAAAGAGATACTTGGTATTGCTTAAAGAAAAATATTTAGGATTTGAGTATAAATCAAATGTAACTAGTGGGTGTTAGGTTATTTTTGTTGCTTTCATGTTTGTATTCAAGCACTTCACTGCAAACTCTACAAATATGCCCTCTCTTTCATTTCTTTAATGTATTTCAAAACACTGGAAATGTCAATTTAAAAAACAATAAGGTCTGAGGAAGAGGCTGTTACCCTAATGTATATTAATCAGGAGGCAGACCAAGTCCACATCTACTGAAGAATTAAGAAATCCCAAACCTTTTTGCATAAGCATTTCTTTAATTAGCCGTGCAGATCACACAATAAGTACTTTATACTTTTTATAAGGTAAGGTTTCATAACCATCCTGCATAATTTATTACAAAGCCTGTAGATTTTTATGGTATATACTTTAATTAGACAATAAAAAGTACGTGTATTAAACATGCACATGTATGCTATTAAAGCGTTTTTGAGTAATGTGTAATGTTTTTTAACAACTATAAACATTTTCTGCTTAAATCAGTTCCACAGGTAATCGTAACACAGCTCATTTTTGTACTGGTCAGAGAAGGAGCAGGAAAGTTGAGCAGAGAATTATGGCTTGGACATTATTGTGCATCATATGCGGCTCAATGCTTTTCTCTTGGTGTGGCTCACTTTTTTAACAGTTAAAATTTGCATTATAATCCTTGGTGTCACATACTGTAAACATTTGTAGCTCTAGAGTTATTCTTGTTTCATGGCATTGTAAAAATTAGGAAAAAGGCTCCTAGTAAAAAGGAAAATTTATGGAATGCAGCTTAGCATTTAGTATTTATACTGCCTATGGTCATCTATGTTGAGAGATTGAGCCACGTAATGTAATTGCTTTTGTGATGTATCTGTTGAGCATGTATTTGTATATTAAATGAAATAACATATGCACACACATATGTAGGGTATGTATGTAAAATAGAGTTATTTCTGCGAGGCCGTCCAGTTATTTATAGGGCATAATGATACTTCTGTCACCTTAAATTTTCTCCGAGAAGCCTTAATAAATTTAAATAGATTATATGCTGTCAGGAAATAGTATAAATTTTGTTTACGATTCACTTGCTTTAAGGTACTTATACTAAAGAAGCTCATTTAACCCCAAGACTGAGTAGCATTAAGTGGTGAGAGGAGTCTGCTGAAGAGCCGCTACTGCCCTTTGCTCTCCTGATAATCTTAAATTACTACAATTTAATTGCAACTTCAAGGCACTGAGCTGAAATATTTTCATGCAGCTGAGACGGGGCTGGGGAAGATTGAGTGAGATTTTTGCAGGTAGCTGGGTTTCTCTTTGCAGCGTTACTCGGGCCTTTCCTGCTTTGCTGAGTGCATCCAGAGCAGCAGCATCTGTGTGCAGGGACCTGGTGCCCTGGGTGGGAGCTTTCCTAGGGGATGACCACCCTGGAGGGAGCAGGATCAGGCCCTTTAGTAGTTGGGCAACACACAAGTGTTTTGTTTGCTGTTGGTTATTTCAGCTTATGTGTGAATGAAATAGCATGTTGTAATTATTCCTCAAGCGAGCCTTGCTATCAGGTTGCTTCCTAGAGCTTTTCCCTGGGCGTCTGCTGGGTAGGCAGGGGCTGGAGTCTGGAGGCAAAGAGCTGGGAGTGAGGAGCAGCACAGGGGCATGGGTGACACCTTGCTCTGAAGGTACAGCCCACTGCCATGTGGGTATGGCACGGTCCCCGTGTCCCCAAAAGGCAACTTCAGGGCCTGATCCAGAGCACGCTGGCAGCAGCTTCTGCTGTTGTCTCTGCCTTTTGGGCTTGGCTTTTGATCTGTGTCACTTAACTCATATCACTGAAACTTTCTTTTTTTTTTTTTTTTTTTTTTCTTCTCCCCCTACGTCTAGTAGCATGATTTCACACCCGGCGAGCGGTTCAGCAGAGCTATGACATGCTATAGGAGCCAGAAAGCATTTGCTAAGTGGAATTTAGAACCATTGCACACTAGAGATCAGCAGTGTCTTTGCAACCATTCTTAGAGGTCTTGGCAACCAAACTTTATTCAAATGCTTAGAAAGATATGGCCGGGCTCGGGCTCCTTGCCTTCACACCACTGAGGACACGCGTAAGTGCTTGGCCGGGCTAACGCGCGGCGGTGTTTAAATCGTGAGTCTTGGTTGTTTTTGTGTTGGCCAAATCCTTGTGATACGTCCTGTTGCAAGAAGAAAGGAAGGAGAGCTCGTGTTTGCTTGAGCTGCTTGCTGTTGGGCTGGCAAAAAGACTGCTCGCTGCTTGCTGCTCTGACAAACTCCTGCGCTGGCTGATTCCCGCGGCTCGCGGTGTCCTGGGAATTGCAGCTCCTGGAGGTAACGAGGTGATGGCAGTGTATAGGGAGAGGGGGGGGGAAAAAAGTAGGATGGAATAAATCATGGAGTCATTAGAGGAAACACTTAATTGTGGGAAATGTGTAGCCTTTTACTTTAAAAGAAAAATAAATTTTGGGGGCTGTGGAGGAATCAGCTGTTCTGTTTTTAGGAGATCAGATATTTGTTGGTTGGGATGTCTGGAGTGTTTTTAAAAGTGCTCTTTTTTCCTTACTTCTGCGTTGGAGCTATCAAGTCAGAGAAACTGCTGGATCTGTTCGTGTGCAGTCTTTGCAAATATGCTCTAGGGTTTTGTCTTTCTATTCTCCTGGCACCGTTCTCTGCCATGCATGCAAGTGAACAGGCTTGTGTCTAATGGCTTGTTTGTATGTGGCAAGTAGCCAGAATAATCTTGATAACTTTTTGTTCAGCCCCGTCCTGAAAATGAAGATAGGATTCTGTGGAAAATGAGCAAAAAGGAGAGCGTGGGCAAAATCAGTTTCTTTCCAAGAAGCTTCTGGTACCTGAAGAGGACTAAATAATTTTTCTCCTCTCGTTGACCCTCCCTGTGCTGTTTTTAAAACATCTTCATTTCGGTGCCTTGAAATTGCAATTAAGTTGTAGTAATTTAAGATTATTGCAAGAGTGCAAAGGGCAGTAGAAGCTCTTTAGAAGTCTCATCTCAACCCTTAATGGTACGCAGTCTGGGGGTTAAATGAGTTTCCTCTATGTGAGTACTTAAAGTAACTAAATCATAAACAAAGTTTATACTATATTCTGACAACTGATAATCTATTTAAATTACATTAAAGGATGTGTGTGAAAATTTAATTAAAGACAGAAATACTGTCAAGCCCTCTAAGTATCTTGACAGATCTACTGAAATGGAACCCATATAGTAGAATATTTACATATATCTGATAGGCTACAGTGTTTTGGGGAGCGCTATTCTCAAACTGTTCATGTTTTGTTTTTTTTTTTCCCTCCCCGGTTTCCCGTTCAGTTGCAATGGTCTCGGAAAACAATACCAATAAATACCCAGACTGTTTTATTTGGATTATTCTCTAGTGTATTGTTTACTGCTAATCGCTCTCTTTGTGCAATACTTGTTATTGTTGTGCTTTTATTAGAAATGCTTTGCTCCTCAGTAAGTTCGTTTAGCACTGCTGGTAATTTGGGTGTACACCAAAACCACCGGCTCCTCGGGCAGGGGCTGATGTTGGGGAGGGTTTGCAGTGTCTCTCTGCTGGATCTGCCATCTGTAAGTCAACTTCTCTCTGGATGTTGGCCCGGAGCATGGTGCTGCAGGGCCTCTTGCACCGTTGTCACTGTTTATTTAATTCATTTTTCAGGTAGAAAGCACTTATGGCACTTTTTTGCAAATCTAAAAATACCTATATGAAAGTGTTCCCCGGAGTTCTGGAAGTGTACTTGCTACACAGGACCCTTTCTGCTGTGACCATGTCTTTGCAATTTGTAGTTCAGGCAGCTTTCAAGAGGAGGACTGCTTTGCCATAGGTAAAACTGGCTGAAACTTCAGCCCAACTTTTGTCCTTCTTAAACCTCCCTAGCTGGGATTCCACACGTGGCCAGAGGTGGGAGATTTTTCTGGGAAGGTGCTGGACAAGCTGTATTTTCTCATCGTCTGGTCATGGATTGAGACAAACTCCTGGCTCTCCTGGTCTGGGATGTAAATCCCTGGAGCTGCAGGGTCACAGGAGGAGGGTGAGGATTTGAACACGGAGAGAAGGATGGGGTGGGAGTGATGGGTGCTGGGGAGTCCTTGCTGGGATCTTGGGTGCTGAGCCCTGACAGAAGGTGGCACAGTTCAGCAGGTTGGCTGGAGCTTCTAAAGGCATTGTTATTTCTCCCCTCTTCACCAGACATTTCCTTTCATGTTGGATCTGAGTTTTAGCTGTGCTTCCCGATCAGTCTTGTCATCTTGTTGCTAACAATTAGGGTCAAGTGTCTTTCCTAGACTTTGCACTGGTGTCCCTCCCCTAGCTCCCAGCCTGGGCTGTTTGTTCATTAATTAGGAGATGGGGCATATTAACACATCAGTAAACTGGAGTAGTCAGACTTCCCAAGGCATCTTGGGAAACTCTTTCTGGTTTTGTGTTGACCGGACAGGCACTATTGCAGATTTAGATAGCGCAGCCGATGGTGCCAAAGTGTTGTTAACAGAGAGATAAATAGAGAGAGCCCAGCAGTAAGCAGAATGTCATGTCTCTATTAAAAAGCTTGTGATAAAGGAAGATAAAAGGGTGAGGGGGGTTTGCTGGTGTGTTCAGAGCAGCTGGTAAACACCTGATGACAAAAATCAATGCTGAATTCCCCTTCCTGTGAAACACTTTCCCGCAGAATTAATGCCTGAGCCTGGGTTTGATTGCAGCGAGTGCTGGAGCCCTGAAAGGACTTTTGTTCTTGGCAAAAAGGGCGGACGGGGTTTCTCAGGGCTTCAGGAGCTGTCTGAGCTGGGATTCAAACATCTTTCCCCATCGGTTCCCTTTGAAGTGGCTGCCCCTGTTCCACAGCCAGACGGTGTTCCCGGGATGCTGATGAAGTTGTTCCGGGCTTGTACCGGGGCTCGTTGCTCCGTCCTGCCTCGTACCTTGATTCTCCTGGCACCACGGCCACCTGCCTGGCTGTCGGTTCCCATCCAGAGGTTGGTCCTCGGCTTCATGGCAAAATAACAGCGACGCAGATTTTGAGACTGCTCTGCAGAAGTGAAAAATGTAACTGATTATAAAGAAATGAGTGGTCGCAGCAGAAGAGAGGGGGAGCGGTATTAATTTTACCGGTTCTGTAATGAAACACGCAGCAAGATATTAAATCATCACAGCCTTGTTTGCTGAAAGGATGTTAATCATTCCATTAAGAAGGATTAAGTAATTAACTGATAATTCTTTAGGAGCCAGTGTCAGGTTTAAAAAGCATCTTCCTGATGTTGCACAGGGAATGAGAAGTTTGTTTCTTCTTCTGCCGCTGGAAAGCTGGGAGGTGAGCGTGAGTGGGTTACCTCTTCCTGAGAAGCTTCTGGGGATGCCAAGGGAGCAGAGATTGTTTTTTTATTTGTTTTTTTAATAACCAAAATGTGGTGTTGTAACATTCTTTCAATGGCAAGATTGTCTTTTATGACTTTTGTCAACTGGGCCTGTTGCAAGCCATGTTTTGGGATTAAGAAGTTAAAACCTTCTTGAATTGTTCAGCTTGGTGCTTCCATTTTTTTTTTTTATTTTTTTTTTTTTTAAATAATAACTTCTATGTTGTAATAGTAAGCTTGCAGACAGTGAGTCACAAACTCTCCCATGAACCTCATGACAAATTTTTGTTAGCCGGTCAGCCAGCTCGCTCAGCTTGTCCAGCCCAGTTCCCATGCTTCATACTCGAGCTGGAAAGAAAAATCCCATTAAAATCCATAGTGCAAATCCTTTCTACCTTCCCTCCTGTGGCAGAAATTATCTTAAAAGGAGTGGCAGTGCTGGGGCATTGTGGAGCAGCTCCTGGCTCTGGGCTGTTGGGAGGATGTTGAAGCCAGATTGAGTCGGGAACCTGGGGGAAGATGCGGCCGGCGAGGCTCTTGATGTTGGCTGATGCTCAGTAAGGTCAAAAGTGTGTTTTGGAGAAGGATGCATATGCAGCTGGAGGAGCAGGTGGGCAGAAGAGAACAATGACAATATTTTTCTCTGTTTCAGTTTTGAAGGATCAGATTGAAGCCCCCAGACAGGGGGAAGCGCAGGGGCTGTGGAAGCATCTGTGATAACGCTTCTGCATCCCGTGCTCCCCAGCTCCCTGCCTTTCTTCCAGGGCTTGATCCAGTGTTTTGCCTCAAATTTTGGCAATAACCTCATCAAATTGTTGCCGCTCCTCATAGAATCACCCTAATTTCTAATACCACAGTGATACTGAAGCTGTACTCAAACTGAAATTTTCTGTGGGTGACATGGATTCTGCCTGGCAAACACCGTAATACGGTGGCACCAGGTGTGTTGGTGTTGGTACTTTCTGCTCTCGTAACTTCTCTGCTTTTCAAACAGGGCTCCTTCAGACTGTGGACATGTGTTTGTGTCATGCAAACTCTGTTGATCAGTGTACTGTAAATTAGTCCTTCCCCTCGGGTGATTTTAATAAACAAGTGTATTTCTGTGTGTAGTATATAAGGCAGCCAGATTTTGCTTCAGTTATGTGGCCCAAGCCCTAAATATCTCTGCAGAAATCACAGGAGCTTCCTTGGGTGGACTGGGAGAGTAAATAAAAGTAAATAAGAAAAATACAGTTTGGCTCGGGAAATAAAGTCTTTGAATATTCCTGTGTGTAACATATAAGAATCTATCTAGAACATCATAGCCTATATCTACCTTAGCAGATTTAGAGGAGTAGTTTTCTTGGTAAGTTTTGTAATAATAATAATAATAACGATAATATTGTGTTAACAACTTCTGTAATATATTTTAATCAGAGAGTTGGGTCAGGAGCCCCATCCTGTTCTGGCTATTAAACCAGTGTGGCAGAAAGAGGCTTTGAAATAGCTCATAGGAAGGTTTTTTTACTAGTTTTAAATGACATGCCTGTGCATCAGTGTTCAGATAATGTGTATTAGGTTTGTAAAGCTCCCGAGTTCCATGTTTGAAGAAGTGAAAATGTATTTTTCAGTGATAAATTATTTGATACTGAAAAGGCTTTGAAAGAGGAATGTCCAAAGTATGCAGCATAATTATTGTTTGTACAAGTATTTTAAAGTTATTCTCTGGATAACCCATCTGAGTTTTTGAAGGCCAGGGTTTAAGGAAAGGGGCTCATATTTGGGAAACCTTTCAAATCTGTCATTTCAGTTACAGGATTTAACTGAAAATGGGAGAAATTCATCTTGATATATTTTAGCTGATGCCGTACCGTGCACATTTGTGTTTTTTTTTTTTTTTGCTTTGCTGCTCAAAAGCAGTATCCGCAGCACTGGAAAAGTAGTTTTTCATAAAAGCTGAAATGGAACATTACCTGTGAATTAAACTAAAATATCTTAAGCCTATTCAGCATATTCCTAGCATTAATCAGTGGGAGAAGACTAGGTATTTCCTATTTATTTTTCAGATTGGCTGGAATACGGTCTTCCTGGAAAAGGATTCTTGGGAGGTCGAAGGGGAAATCTGATTTTTCAGTGAGTGCTTTGGATTTGCTGAGGAATTCTGGTTGTGCAGAAGCGTGTTCTATGGAAATGGAAATTTCTCATCTAGGATTTTTAGGCATTGTAATAGATGCCATTAGATAGAGGCACGCTCACAGAGAGGTAAACTCAGAAATCTGAACAAACTGAAAAATAGAAGCTCTCGGGGTCTGGCTCTGTTATCAAACTTGCTGCATAAGCCAGAGTTTATGCACTGTGATAATGCTAATGACCAGCAGAGCCAATGATGCATGACTGGAGGAAATCAGTGGTATAATCGGAGAAAGTTATCAGGTTTTTGTCATTAAATATTAGTGATAAATAATACACTTCATTTTGAGCAGATAGGATGTATTTAATTTGTGGATGTGGAGAGTTTCAATTAAATAAGGGGCATTGCTGAGTAAAATTATAATCTTTTGTCATTTAAAGGGAATAATAAAAATGCATTTGTTTCAGCATAATTCCCTGGCTGCTGCCCTCCACTGCTGTTTGTCTTCACTGGTGTCTGATAGTGAGGAATCTTTTGAGATACTCCAGCCATATATATTGAGATACTGTTTGAGATGAAATATATTAAGTTTCTGGTAGGGTGTTTTACCTAAATTTAACTTTGTGCAACATTAGAACTAATTACCTGAGACTAGAATTGAAGGCTATCTGTTTAAATACAAACTAGGTATCTTCTTTCATTTTCTGCTTAAAAATGTGACTTGCAGCAAATCATGAAGTGGTTCCCCTAGAAAACAATAACAGGAGGGAAGGGATGAGGATGAAAGATGCGAATAAATTAGATTTCATTTTGCAAGTTATCTTTTTAAGTCAGTGGGAGAAGAAGGAAGAGAAGTTTAGCTTAAAATGAAGTAAGAGGGATATTAATAGTCTCTATAAAGGACAGTTTGCACCGGGAAAAAAAAAAAAAAATTAAAAAAATCTGCTTGTCTTTTTTTAGCAAAACAGGCTAACACCCAGTGTAAATCTGTGTCATTAACTGAAGCAGTGCCTGGTTTTTAGAGCATCCCTTTCCCTCTTGTGAGCCTGCGGAGGCTGCTCCCCTGGGCTGGAGGCAGATGCTGTACAGAGTCTGCCTTAGGGGGATGTTGCTCACCAGCCACAGGACCTCTGCCTCTGTCAGCCCCTTTTCAGCAGACCCCACCAGTTTTGCCCGACGAGTGGGTTTGTATCGTGGCCAGGAGCTTCCCACCACCCCTTGGAGTCGTGCTCGAATGCCGAATCTCAGCTGGAGTTTCCAGAATTAGATGGCACAGTGAGTAAACACAGCGTGCTTGCCAGTTCTCACATCCTCTTTTGCAGCGAGTATTGCAGCAAATCCTGCAGGTTTGACTCATCTCCAGAGTTCTTCACTGATTTGGAACAAATCTTGTCTGATTCTTCAGAAAGAGCTGGAAATCTAGCAGTGACTCCTGAGCACACAGTCCTGTGTGTGAATGGAGGGTGCTTGAATCAACCTCTGCATAAACTTGGGCTGATCTGAGTAACTTTAGCTGGAGTTATGTGCCTGTATCTAAGGGTAAAATTTGGCTTGCAGTCATCCTTTATTGCAAGCTTTATGGAAATACTTTGTTCTCGCTATGCACAAATATTTACATTGTGATGGGAAGACTTTTTTTTCCCTTCCATTTTTTTTTTTTTTTTTTTTTTCCCTGCTCTTTGCCTAAGCACAAGGAGGGGGTGGAAGATATTATGCATAATGCCCTGTCAGTTACAAAATAACATTCAGCTTTTCAACTGGTATTTCTTAGAGGTCCAAAAGAAAAAAAAAAAACCAAACCATAAATCTGCCTGTACTGGAAGCACAGCCTCCTTGCCTGATTGCAGTGACCATCCTAGGGTGGGGATTCTGCTCGATGCTGTAGGTAAATTGGAAAAAGGCAGGGGCATAGAGAGCAGAAGACTTTCCTGGGTAAATAAAAGTAGTGTTAGGTACAGCCCCCATTTGAAGAGCAGCATGTCTGAACGTTTCTGTTCCTCGGCGTTGAATCACCTCCGCGTGTCAACCTCTGCCTGGTGGATGCTCTCAGCAGATTGAGGAGGAGGACACATTGCTCTGCAAGTGCATTACAATGGTCCACACGTGTGCCGTGACTCAAACGAGCTCACAACTTCATGACATGGATCATCATTCTGAGAATTGTTGCCTTGGAAAGCCGTTGTCTTCTTTGTGCTTTTTCTTCGGAGCTGAAGACTGATGTTGCTTTCACAGAGTGCTTGACAGTGTGCTTGGTGCTGTATAGAAGGAGGGTTTGGTTCACGTTGCAGCTAAGGAGATTGAGATGTGCCTGCTTGTCCCTGGGTGCTTCCCATCACAGCCCCCACTCTTCAGCTGACTCTGCCTGACCTCAGGGTGAGACCACGCAGGAAGCCAGACCAGCAGAAAACTTTACTTAAGCAGAAAAAAAAATGTTTTCTGCCAGTTGAAGCATCCTCATTGGGCTCTGGAGGTCAGAGGAGGGACCGAAGGGGTCAGGGCCACCCCTTTGATAAACCTCTGGGTTGGGTTTGCTGCAATGTGAAACCTCTGCCAGAGGCTTTGTAGCTGGATGTGCTCTTCTCCCTCTGGGCAGAAGAGTCCTTCTGGTACAGCTGCCCTGGGACAGATTCCCAGCAGGGCCTGCTGGTGGGACCCCCCAGCCAAAGCTAATGCCAGGACGGGTTTCCATTTAATCATTAATTTAACAGTTCTCCCTTAGTGCCAGGTACTAAAGTTCTTAACATGAACACACTGAAAAGCCCAGCACTGTGTTTTCTTCGTGTTTTTTTTAATTCCCTGTCGGCACTAGATGATGAGCTGGTCCAGAGGTTATATATTTTGGAGAAGGGCACTTAGAAATACCCAGGTAATTGCTTTTGTTGGTTTTTAGAATACCTTTTCTGTGCAATAAACAAATACAGCTGAACCTAAAGCTCAGGTAAAGCTGTGTCCCATGTGGGGACAGCCATGTCCATCCCCCTGCCAGCCCAGGTGTTGGCATGGATGGTTGTCAGAGTGGTGTGGGGCTTGCACAGGCTTACACTGGGGGGGGGGTTGAGTCAAGTTTTAAATCTGGTTTGTTTTAAATCTGGTTTATGCTTCTGAAACGGGTGCAGGTGCATGTCAGCAGGAAGTGAAACTGGAGGAGCCCCGAGGGAGCCTCGCTCGAGCTGTGCCAAGCAGGTACAGCCCCCGAGTGTTATCACCTTGCTGACAGTCTGGCACAAAGTTGGCATTGACACGTGGCACAGGGATTATGGGGATGAAGTCACATCACAGTTTGGTGGAAACCCAATCCCTCTTCCAGGTGGTGTAGATGGGATGTGCTTCAGCTCGGTTTTCTTCTCCATGGAGGAGCATCTTCTTGCCCAGGAGAGCTCTGCTTGCTTGGCTGTCCCTGTTGGATCTTAAACTAGAGCAGGATAGGTTTAGATTGGATACTGGGGAGAATTTTTTCCCTGTGAGGGTGGTAAAACACTTGACCCGGGTGGCCCAGAAAGATGGTGGAGGCTCCGTCCCTGGAAACATCCAAGGTCAGGCTTGATGGGGCTCTGAGCAATCTGATCTAGTTGGATGTCCCTGCTCACTGCAGGGGGATTGGACTAGGTGGCCTTTAAAGGTCCCATCGAGCTCATTGTATGATTCTGTGTCTGCCAATGAGAAGGGTAAAGTGTTTCAGGAGGGGTTATGCATTCCAGGGCATCCCTGGCTGACTCCAGCAGCTGACATCTGCTGGTTAGGTGGGATGAGGCTGGTCTGTGCCCCACGTTTTCCTTCAGAGCCAATGGGTAGTTTTGAGGAAGGCTGGGTGCAGAGATGGTGTGAGGAAAGGCTGGGTGCCCCCACCCCACTCTTTCTGCCCATGTGCCAGAGGAGCTTGGCTGTGGTTTGTCTGGGGAAGCTGGACCCAGACCCACACCCAGCTGCCTACCCCGGGGCCTCCCTGGGGTTGCACAAAGCTGTCTGCCTTCTTCAGCTGACAGCCCATTCAGTACCCATTTCTGCATTGTCTTGCTGAGGAATTTGAATGAGCAGTCTGTGAAGTGAGGCATCAAAGCATTAACCCTCCACTTTTAATTATTACCTTTCTTTTTGGAAAGGCGTAGCAGTCAGAATCAAATGCTTAGCAGGAATGAAATACTCATTATCCACCTTTTCTTCCTCCTTGGTTTGTGCCCAGCTTGGGTTGCCAGGTCTCCCCAGGGGTGGCTGATGTGCAAGGTGAGCAGAGCTGCAGTCTGGAACCACTCCTGTCCTCACCCCATCTCTTTGCCCAGAGCTGAAGGTTCATATTCTTCATGTGTAATTATACATACACCTAAATAATGCTAACCTTGTGCTAGGGTTATTCACTGTTTGTTCTTAGGTGTCAACACTACATCTGATTGGAGCCTTAATAGCTCTCTCTACTCCTGTGTGTTTCCCTCTCCTCCAAGTTGGAGGGTTTGTTGAAGGGAGAGGTCAATCCCACAGGACTCTAGCAGGGTATGGGCTCTCCTGCTTAGCAGCTTGCACAGAGCCAGTGCCTGGAAAAGTGCCCCTCCAAGTCATCACGAATTAAGCATCACAGACAGAAGCAGAGATGAAGCTCTGTGAGAAGACCTGTAACTTGATCCAAGAATGACGTGATGTGCAGCGATGGAGAAAAAATGCAAACTTCTCATCCAAGCCATGGAGGCTGTGGTGCTCCTGCCCCAGGGTGGTCTTGTGCAGCTGTCTGTCCCAAGGCTGCTGAGATCTCCAGCATCCCACCTGAGCTCCAGCCAGTGCTTGTTACTGCACTGCTGTAGCCAGGAGACCCCTTGCAAGCTCTTGGTTGTAGTTGGTGAGGTTGTCTGTGGTTGTCAGCAGCTGAGGTTGGCTGTATAAGGCAGTAACTAGAAGGAAAGCACTGTGGGTCTGCATACAATTCCTACATCTGGGTGTTGCATGTTTGTTACCATCAAGGTAAACTCCATTTTTCTCTAGTATGGTAGAACACACAGTTTTAGACCATTTTTCAAAGCAAGGCAGCAGCAGGACCTCTGAAGGTGTAATGACAGCTGTAATGACAGCTTCTGCTGCATGACCCTATAGGAGCTGTAGGTTAGAGGGGCTTTGGTTGGTGGGCTGGAGCTCTGTGGTGCACCAGTGGGTCTCTGCCCACCCCTGTCCTGTGCTGGTTTACTTGAGAGTTATTTCAGGGTACCCCAGGGATGCATGGAGCACTCTGCAGAGACCCCAGGTGTCCTGCCACTTGTCCTGTGTTCCATGCTGGGGACACTTGGTGCACCGTGTGACACATTACATGAGTGGGAGTTTGCAGGAAGAGCCAGAGGTTTTAGAATGGCAGGAATTACTCTGAGGAGGAGAGATTATTAAAAGGCAAAGGCAGAAATCATGGTTCATCACCTAAACCTATGGTCGAGGCAAAGAAATGGGAGGAATCCCCATTGACAGCTGGGATGTCCCATGCTGACTGTGTGGGATATGTCTTCCAGTCTGCAGTGATATAAAAAATAAATAAGATAATTAGGCAGTGGTTGATTACTGTTTGGTTTTAAATAAGTGTAGTATGGAGTGCAAATTAAGAACAACCTTGAAATTACACAGATTCATAAAACTCTATGCTGGGATTTTAAAAATTACCTCCACTGGAATCCTGGAAGCATCTGTTACATAATTAATGCACTTAAAAATATATTCTATTTATGATTAATCCAGGACTGGAGTGTGTGCTAGTTAAGTGTCTGGATCCCAGGGTGCAATGCGAGTTAAGAAATGCACTTGTAATCTATTTGATGGTTATAGGAAAGGACATTTGCTACAAATAAACACATTTTCCTTAGTATTTTTATTTGTCAGGGACAAGCTTATGTCTGTTGTGCTGAGTTTGTTGTCTGGTAAACGTTTTGAGATTTATGCTGATAATTTTGTAGATCTACTGGAAAAAATAACTCAAGAATAATTAGGGAGATTGACCATACAGTAATGTACCACACATGTGACAATGTTACTGGGTTGATGGTCGTGGGTATGGTATCTGCAATTAAAAGTGCTAAGACTCTGTACTGTGATGCTTTTCAAACCCTCTCCAAGATACACAAGTGCTTTAGGGGATGCATTTTTCCCAAAGGATAACTTGCCAAAGTTACTGGATGCCTTGGGTCTTCTCTCCAGAGATGTATTTCATGCTGAGACCTCCTGGGTGAGGATGGTGGAGCAGGCACAGCAAGCACAAGTGCCACTTGACAAACAGCCTGCAGATTTTTTATTATCAGGAAGGTTTTGAGGGTGACGTAGCCTAATTTTTTTTTTGACGACCAGATCCTGAAACATTTTTGGGCACTGCATTTCCTGACAAATTTTTCTCTCTACCTTGTTTCTGTTCCCTTTTTCATCCCTCCCGTCTCACCACTGTCTTGTTGGGTTGGTGCAGGATCATGCAGTGTAAAACCCTGTTCTTCCATCTTATTTTCTTTACTCTCTTGTAAAATCCTGCAAGCTGTTGTGACTGCCCATCACCCTGTTGTGTTCCAGTGTCCCATGGGCCATGGGTTCATGATTTCCTTGCTTGCTGTGAGCTGCCTGAGAATCCTGGTGGCAGCAGCAAGAGGAGCAGCCTGCAAAAAGATTCCTTTAAAAAAAAAATTTTTTTTTTAAGTGAACAATCATCGTGTACATTGGGTTAGGAAGCATTTTGAGCTGTGAATGCTGCAGGTCTCATTGCCTCTGTATCACTGCTGGATTATCAAGGGGTTACCTGTATTGCAACCATCCCTGCTCTTGGGTGCACCTGGTGAGATGGGGCATGCCCTGGAGGGTGTCACCTCTGCCCCTTGGGTTCTGTCCTTGCACCTGCAGTAGGGACAAGACAGGAGTGAGGAGGGGAGAAAAGTTGTCTCCCATTTGCCTTCTGTGTCCCTGATGGAAAGAAGGAGGAGCAAGCCTGGCTTTGTGAGACACAGTGATGCTGCAGCTGGGGTTGGGGAAGTCCTTACCCATGGGCTGTGCTCTTGGCTCTTCCTCACCATTGCTCTCTATGGAAATTTTGCTTCTTTTCTCACTTCCTAATGTGAACCCCATGTTATTCTTTGCAGTACAAGAATGTACTCAGCATGGGTTTTTTCTTTAGTCCTGAAGAGAGATGGATGCTGAGGTACATGTACTCCGGACTGTGTTTCTAGCAAAATAAAAAAAAATTTATTCCCATCGGTAACTTTTTTTTTTTTTTTTTCAAACTAAAGATCCCCTGAGAGGAACCTGCTTCAAAAGCTCTTTGGGTTTTTCCCATTTTTTACTTTTTTAATTTTTTGACAAAGTTGTATTTCAGCAGTCTAAGGTTTCAGCCACTTTCTTTGATGTAGATTAGTCTGAAAGTAATTTGTCGGACAGAAGAAAATTGTAAAATCTGTGAATTAAGGCAAAAAAATGAGAAAGGGCAGCGGGTAGCAGGGTATGGAAATGTGTTTGGACCTAATGAGGGTTCTTACAAGTGGACCCTGGTTCCTCAGCTCGCTCTGGTCCAGGTTGTTGATTTTTGTCAAGTTTAATGGCTTGGGGTGAGAGGCTGATAAAACCAAAGGGTAAAATTTTAGGAGAAAGCAGAATCTGGTGACTGAAGTAGTGAAAGTTTATTTTTAGAACTCGATTGCATTTGAGTCGCTAGCATTAGGAAAACTTCTTAGCTCACATTATACTGCAAATTTCTTTATTTTTAAAAGTGGAAATTTTGCAAGCTGACGTTTCGCAGCATGCGTAGCACGATTTGGCTGACAGCATTGTCTGGCAAAAGAAATAACCGAATTATTATTCAGTCATGGGTTTTTAACAGCCGCAAAGCAAGTGGATGTTAACTAAATGATGCAATTTATTCCCTTCCTGCTTATTGCCAGCTTGCCTATTACAGAGAGACTGCCAGCTTTAAATAAGTGGTACCCAGATGGTAGTCGCATGACGCCCACTTGGTTACAGAACCTAAGCAGGGAATAACTCGGCAGCCACTACAAGCTGTGGGTCAATTGAGGGGGAATGCCTGTTGCTTCACAGTTTTGCATATGTAAATCTGTTAATGTTATGGCAGTATTGTGCGGTCTAAACACAAGCGTTGCCTTTCTCTGGGGCCCAGATGAACTTGGATGGGTGCCCGGTTCCTGAGGAGCCGGCAGGCAGAGGCTGAGGCTGCCGCTCGCTTCCTCACCCTCAACCCGCCCCATCCCGGATGCTCTGCTCGGGGGAGCGGGGCAAACACCCCCTCTATTTTTAACCCGGGCATGGAAGAAGTTGGTTTGGCTGGGCTGGCTGGCTTTTTTTTTTTTTTCTTTTTTTTTTTTGGCTTTTTTTGGCTTTTTTCTTTTTTTTCTTTTTTTTTTTTTTTTTGTTTGCTTTTTTGTTTTGCTTTTTTTGTTTTGCCTTCTCTCTTCTCTTCTCTTCTCTTCTCTTCTCTTCTCTTCTCTTCTCTTCTCTTCTCTTCTCTTCTCTTCTCTTCTCTTCTCTTCTCTTCTCTTCTCTTCTCTTCTCTTCTCTTCTCTTCTCTTCTCTCTCTCCTCTCCTCTCCTCTCCTCTCCTCTCCTCTCCTCTCCTCTCCTCTCCTCTCCTCTCCTCTCCTCTCCTCTCCTCTCCTCTCCTCTCCTCTCCTCTCCTCTCCTCTCCTCTCCTCTCCTCTCCTCTCCTCTCCTCTCCTCTCCTCTCCTCTCCTCTCCTCTCCTCTCCTCTCCTCTCCTCTCCTCTCCTCTCCTCTCCTCTCCTCTCCTCTCCTCTCCTCTCCTCTCCTCTCCTCTCCTCTCCTCTCCTCTCCTCTCCTCTCCTCTCCTCTCCTCTCCTCTCCTCTCCTCTCCTCTCCTCTCCTCTCCTCTCCTCTCCTCTCCTCTCCTCTCCTCTCCTCTCCTCTCCTCTCCTCTCCTCCCTTCCCTTCCCTTCCCTTCCCTTCCCTTCCCTTCCCTTCCCTTCCCTTCCCTTCCCTTCCCTTCCCTTCCCTTCCCTTCCCTTCCCTTCCCTTCCCTTCCCTTCCCTTCCCTTCCCTTCCCTTCCCTTCCCTTCCCTTCCCTTCCCTTCCCTTCCCTTTCCCCTTCCCTTTCCCCTTCCCTTTCCCCTTCCCTTTCCCCTTCCCTTTCCCCTTCCCTTTCCCCTTCCCTTTCCCCTTCCCTTTCCCCTTCCCTTTCCCCTTCCCTTTCCCCTTCCCTTTCCCCTTCCCTTTCCCCTTCCCTTCCCTTTCCCCTTCCCTTTCCCCTTCCCCTTTCCCCTTCCCCTTTCCCCTTCCCCTTTCCCCTTCCCCTTTCCCCTTCCCTTTATTTTTTTATTTTGCTGGCTGCCACACTCCTTGCTCTCCCTTCCTGCAGTGCAGATGTGGAACGCAGTTGCCTCCCAGGACTCACTGAGCTGTGTTGTCTGTGCCCTTTTTACCAGCCAGCATCTGCTGTGGCTGCCTGATGGGAGCAGTGTGGAAACAATTTGGGGAAGAGTGCTGAAGTTTGGCCCGCCAGATGATTATTTGATATTAATTGCATCGAGATAGTTAGCGTACAAGTCGGGTTTCAAGACGATCCCCCTCTCTCCTCCCCTCTCCCCCCGCCCTTTCCTTTTTTATTTTTTTTTTAATTTTTATTATTGTTTTAAAAGCAGCAGTTAAAATTGTTTAACATGGGAATGCTTTTTTATTGTTGAGCATTTCTGGTTTTGAAAAGTTTATTACAATGGGTGAAAACAACAACCAAAAAAAAAAAAAAAACCCCCCCAAAAAAACCCCAGCCCCATAAAAAGCTGGGGCTGTAATATGCTTAAAGGCTAAAAAAGTACCAACAGTGTTGATTTAACCAAAGAAAATTTTCCTGGAGGTATTGTAAATTTTATGTGCCAGATGAAAGGCATTGTGTTATTTTTCACGAAGGAAAAACATTATGATTTTTAACCATTTTGTAAATTATATTAATACTGTAATACAGCTTAAAAAGTCTTGGGCCTGTTCCAGGAGTACTCCCCCCAGTGACCAGGACCCACAGGGGTGCAGGTTGGGGGCCCTGCCTGGAGGAGGCTTGGGTGGAGGGACTCTTTGGGTAGAAATCTGGCTTTTTTTGGGCAAACCATTCTGTTGTCGCTTCCTTCCCCCCCTGCTTTTCTTTTTTTTTTTTTTTTGGAAATTGCAAGTGAGCATTTTAAATGCAGCAAGAATAAAACTGAGAGAGAAAATAAGCTGCTTTGGAATGTAGCGGAAAGCTGAGATGCTTTAGTATTTTATCTTTATTTTGCTAATTATTTGTCATGGAGATCTGAGTTGATTCCCTGAGATTTCTTTTAAGCCTCTTAAGAGTGATTTTTTTAGCTAATGGTAATTTTCCTCTGCTTAATGTTCTCCAGCTAAAGCATTGTGGTGCTGCTTGCTGGCACAGCCAAGGAAATAAGTCCAAGGTTCAGAATGTGGCTTGGCAAGGGGAAAAAATGATGAAGAAAACCAAAGTGCCCCAGCAACTGCATGGAGGGTTTATAACTTAAGAGGCAAGTCTGTCATCCCCATTGCTTGGGCTGGGATGAGAATTTGTCCAGCAATTGTCCTTTCCAATGGAAAATTAGCTGTTGTTGAAGAGCCTGTAAGAAATTCTTATATAATAAAGGTAAATCAAGCTAGGCATTGGTTTATATGTGATTTGTTTCAGTTTCTCATATTAGCATGAGAACTACAGCTTACCCTAGTGAAAACTTAATTAGGCAAACAGAATGCTATGTTAGCAGGCACTTACATACCCGGTGTGCTCAGGAACAGATTCAAATAAGTTAATAAGAGTTATATTAGGTGTTTCTAATGGTACTTTCAATTTTTTAAAAGAAATGCTGTCTTTGGTAATAAGCCACCTGCACCTCTTTGGGTAATAGTTTAATTGAAAGGCTTGATTGTGTCCATTTAGTCACAGAGGATCCCTTCTGCTCTGCAGCATGTTAATGCAAGGCTCTTCCTACCCTTTGTATTTGGATGCCTGATGTAAAGTCCCTGTAGGAGAAAACTGGGATGAGAGAGGGAAGCAATCTGTTGTGGAGTACCAGAAGAGCCAGCAGACATGAGCAGAACAAATCTTCTGAGTTAGTGTGGGTGTAGGGGTGCGTGCATGTTTGTATGTAATTTATTTAAAATGCCAATAGCTTATGCCTTTTGAGAGCTCCAAATCATAGCTGTCACATTAGCTATACCATTTCCAAAAATAATGCCAGGAACAGACTGATACTGATTGTTCAAAAAAAGCATCATTATTCTGTGATACTTTTTTTGGTTTTCTAACATCGCCACTTAAACCAGATGTTTCCATGCAATGTTCCACAAAAATTGCTTCCTGAAAAGATTTTTTATTCCAAACTGAAGGTATTAAGTTTTTTCCTTCTGGAAGACAGAATGACAAGGGGAGAAGGGAGAAACCTTTGTATTTTCTTCTTCATTTCAACGAATAGATTTTTAAATGAAGGACACTAATGTAAGGCACACAAATTTAAGCTGGCAGTCAGAAGTTTGGGACTTGTTTACATCTGTTGGGCCAGTAGAAGTTTTTATCTGTATTGGATATGGCAATCCGAGCTTGGTTATCTGAGGAAGATAGTCTTGCCAGAAAATAAATGGTACAGCAGTGTGCGAAAACAACTAAACAAGAAAGAAAAACAAAAAAAGAATGTAGAGAGCATAAAAATGCTGTCTTTTTACACCCATCCTTAAACAGTGGAAAACTTCAGCCCTAAGAAGGGTTCTGAGTAGAGCTTGAGAGGTCCTTTGTGAAGCAGAGACGTCCTGGGGATTCCCTAAGAGAACATCAGATAAGATAGTAAGTGGAAGCTTCAGGTGGAAAAGTGGTTTGGAATAGCAATCAGTGGTTTGCCCATAAGTGCTTTGGGTTGGCTGTGGTGTTTTCTGATCATATATTTAATTTGTTTCCGAAGAACTTGAGTCATTTTTTCACCCTCATCTTTAAGCTTTCTCTAAAGGATCCCGATTTTCAAAAGCTGAGGATGGTTGTTCACTCCAGAGCTCTGCAAGCTGATGTGAAATCACTGCTGACTCTATCCAAGCTCCTGATTTCTGTCTCTAATTGGGCTCTTCACTTTCCAGTGCTTTAGCACCATTCCTTGCTTTCTTGAACATTGTAGGAGGCTGAATAAATATGGTTTCTACAGTATGTATGTATACACAGATATATGTATGTATATATAAAGCAGTGAAACTTGGACATGCTGGGGTGTTAAGCAGTTTGCCAAAAGCAACAGGAGGAGCCAGTGTCAGAACAGGATTTAAATTTATCTGTTGCTTACTGGTGATCCCACAGCTGGGCAGGATCCAGCTGAGCAAACTGTGATGTGGTGACTGTTCTCTCTCTTCCCACACAATATATTGTAAAAGGTTTTATAAGTTTAATAAATCTACCAACACCTGGCTACAAAGAGGGGTAAGTGGGTTTGGAGGGGTTTGCTGTTCTTATCTATTTGTATAGCTTGGAAGAAGCAGGAGTAGAGTGGCTGGGTGGCACCAGGACATCATCCATCCCCACCACTGATAGCATGCGAATGGTAGACACAAGCAGCCTGGCCACCTGCATGGGATTTTTGGGGTTGGATGCTCTCAGGGAACATGGCATGTACCCCAGCAGAGGTGGCTGAATCTGCATAAAATGCCCTGTTGATATTCAGGTCTATGGGAGCCTTTTCTTACAGTTCTGGCATGTTGTCTGACTTCAGCTTGTGTCCAAGTTGTGGCCCTTAATCTGGTCCTCTATGGCCTTGAACCTTCACTGATTTGCTTTCACAGAAAATCATCTGAGCAAAGTTTGGGTTATGTTTTCTGCCCCAGGTAAGAGTAGAGTGTTTTTACAAACAGCACCAGTTTCCAGTTGGTGTGCTTATCCAGCCTTCCCCTCCTTCTGGTGGCCTAAACCCTACAGCTTCACTTCATCCATGAGGCAGTCCATCCATACAAAAGCACTGGAACCCTCAAGGCTGAAGGTACTGTTGGCGTAACAATAGTATAATTACTTTTTGTATAATAAACACGGGATTACTGGATTGATTTCTTTTTTTTTTTTTTTTTTTTTTTTTTTTCCCCTTCAGATGTATAAGAAACCCCAAACTTGCATAAGAGTACATAACTTGGTAGAGTTCCCCATTGCTTGGAGGCATCCTGAGCTGGAGCTCGCCTTCCCTGGGAAGATGCAGCATCTTGCATTCCATCAGTCTAGATTATGGATGCAGTGCTGCCAAACCATATGTATAATTACAAGAAAAAGATGATATTGATGACAGTGTTTTGTCCAGCAAGGTGCTTTTGCAGTTGTCCATTGGTGGCTGGGGTGGCTGCTGCCTCCCCTGGGCTGGTGGGAAGCAGAGGGAGGAAGCAGCAGCAGCAAGGAGGATGCTCTGAACAGTGATAGTGATCTGGAGCTTGGGAGATGTTTCTCTTGAATCCTCCCTCCATGCTAACTTCACTGCAGTTAAAAGCTGAAGAAGGTTTGGTCTCCTTGGTGATTTGGGTGAGGGTGAAAACGACTTTAATCTTTTTGGCTAGAGTCTAAAATGAAGGTATAACCTTAATGCACCTGGCAAAGAAACATGTTTCTTACAGGTGTAGTTTGGGTTTTTGTCCTGTGTTCTCTTGCAAATGAGCATCCCTTTCTCTCTTTTTTTTTTTTTTCTTTCTCTCTTTTTACATACATATGCTTCTTTTCCACCCAGGCACCTGCATTTCAAGTTTCTCTCATGCAGATTCATTTTTCTCTTTAGACATGTGCCATGCTGACAGGCCTGAGGCTAGAACATGCTTTTTATCTGTGAAGGCTTTCTCTTGCACTTTCACTTCAAGTGGGTGATGTTTGGAGGTGAATATGAGGGGCTGTGCCATGCTCTTGATTGCCAGGACCCGAGCTGCTACTCTAGGTTGGAAATCAGACTGTTCTGGAGTGAGGAGGAGAAAAAGGATTTCTTGTCTGAATGAAAAGAAGAGGGATGTGGATTCAGAAGAGGCCTGCTTGAAGAGAGACTTCTGAGCTTAATTTTTCTATCTTTACTTTCATTTATCAAGATGCACAAAGGCTCAAGAGAGAGTTTGAATTTTAGGAGTTGTGTCTTTATAGTCTGTGTTCTGCTGTTCTGCTTTTTTTTTTTTTTTTTTTTTTTTTTTTTTTTTTTTTTAATGCTGGGCTAATATATAAACAGAAGTGTAAAACACAGGTCTGAAAATCACAGGAATCCAGATGAGAAGAGCCTAAAAATCCTAGGTTTATGCATGCATCAATGTTGCATCCGAAGTTCTTTTTATTGAATCCTTAGAGCACATGTACAATGCCTTGCCATCTCCTGGACTGCCCCAGGAGCATGTTCAGTAACTCCCACTGTCTTCTGCATTAGCATTGGCTTCTGTGCTCCATTTAGATTTTCTTTAAAGCATTACACAAATAACTATCATGTAAATACAGGCATTTGTAATGGTGCTTTTAAATTAAAAAGATTCTTGGATTCATGCAAGTAGACACATGCTTGCACAAAATAACTTTTGGCTTCCCCCTAACACTTTTCAGAATAATTTAAAGGAAGAAAAGATTTGCAAACAGTTGTAAAAGAGCCATAAAAAACTGTCAAATACCAGACCTTCAGCTAATTGTAAACTGTTTTGCTCTTGGAAGTCATACAACGTTGATCTCATGGCTGTTTCATTAAGAAGGTGCTACTCTGCAGCACAGGAGCTGCTTGCTGCTCAGGTAGCCGTGAGCAAAAATAGGAAGAGATGGGCTTCTGCTATGAATGCCCAGTATAAACTAGAATAGCTCCAGGCAACCAAAGTGTTCTGTACCAAAAAGGAAGGCAAGCATTGCAGGGAACTGAACAGGAAAAAGCTGCAGAGCTGAAAACTTCTTTTTCTCTCCTTCCAACTGCTTCACCCTAGAGAAAGCACAACATCTCCAGCTTTTTTCCAGGCAAGCATGGCAGAGGTGGGATGTGTTTTGGGAGCACCCACTGGCACTAGAGGATGGAGCTCTGGGTGATCAGTGTAATAGTACCTGTAGGCTTGCTCTCTGACTGACATGGAATATGTTCTAATCTGATTTTCTAATGTGAAACAAGTCTTTCCTGGAGAGAAAACAGGCTGACATCCCAGGGCAGCTGGTTAGTTGTATCTTTTTTTTTTTTTTTCCCAGTGTACAAAGGAAGATGAGCACTCATGGGTTGTCTTTTTCTGGTTGAGATAAAACCAAACAAACACAAACAAACCCCAAAATAAAACACAAGGTTGATGTAAAAACTTTTATCTGAGCTCAGTTCTAACTCTGCAGTTGGACAATGTTTTGCTTGAAGACCATGCCTAACTTTTGTTGTGTCCTTCCAGTGCTGCAGATTGGGGTGTCTGCTTCAGGGACTTACTGGTAGCAACCTCATCTTTAGTGTGTTCATTCTCAGTCTTTCTCCTTTAACCAGTTTCTAAAGCTCTGTCATTAAATCTCTTTAAGAAGGAAATACTTGCCTTTGTGCATTGGTCCAGCTGATGAATGGGTGCCTGTTATCTGCTCAGTCCGTGAGTGAGTTGGGCTGTCAGAGGGACAGAGCTGAAGTCAAAGGGACTTTATTTCAGGCATCTCCACCTCCTCTGGGTTATCCATGGAGCAGATTCTCTTCCCATCTCTTCCTGAACCAGAAACATCCTATTTAACAAGAAGGAGACTGGGGATTTTATCTGGCCCAGCCATTTCCTTCTTGATTTCCCTGTTTCCTTCCTCTGCAGTAATCCCATACTGATCCTTCACTTCCAGCCATGGGTATGGGACATGGCCCTCTTTGCAATGATTCTTCCAGGTGCTAAACAGGCAGAGGGAAACCAAAGTGTCATTGCTTGCCCCTGGTGCATTTAGACATCACCCATATTACTGGAAGTCCAAGTCTGTACTTGTCTGGTTGTACTGTCTTGTACTGGTTGATTGTCTTGGTTTTCAAGCATTGATGTGCTACTAGGGAACTGCAGGGAAGATTAAAATCCCATTTAGGCTACTGAAAAAGTGCATGACTGCTCAGAATAAATGACATATGTCAGGGAACGTATGCGTTTCCCCCATCCAGAAGTTACTGCAAGTAGGAATTGAGTTGCCAAACCTTAACTGGGTTTGTTTTGCAGATGACAGAATATGTATTAGGTGCTGAATTTGTGACTGATGTTACAGAGTCTTCCTGGATTGCTAACCTCAGTTTTGTTGCTGAGCAGCCCTGAGGCAAGCTTCTGGACTTGGGAGCATCCTGGCACCCTGGTGGTCCCTTCAGCTGGAAAGGATGAGCACTGAGACGTGGAGAAGTTGGGGTGGGCAGGAGGTGGCCCCCAGTGCTGCTCTTAGCAGTGGTCAGCAATTAGGGCAGCATTCAAGGCACTAATTCAACATTCAGGCAATGGGGCACACAAAAAAGAGAGTACCAAATGAAAAACAAAACAAAAAGCAAAACAAAAAAACCCCACAACCCAAAACAAACAAACAACAAACAGTGCTGAAAATTATCTGTGTGCCCAGATTCATAGCACATACCATTGCCCAGGTGATGGTTTGGTGATCTCTGTGCTGGCTTAGGTGTGACTTACTTTTCTGATCTCATTCACATTCCTCATTAGGAGCATGTCAGAGAGTCATTGAACCATCCAGGAGATTTTGGCCTGTCTGACTGTAATAACTCTCAGCTTTGTGTTTTATGCATGGTAGGCTTAAATGGTTTGCAAGAAATTAGGAAGGGAAGAAGGGACTAAATGCTGTACAGCTGGGTCAGTGAACCCTTGGTGAGTGATTCCCCCATGACTCTGCAGGTGGTGAGACCAGTTGCTGGCAACTACTTGATGTCTCAGAGTCTTCCCTGACTCAGCTAGTGCCAAAAGTGAGTTTTCTTGCATCTTTTGCCTCATTTATCTTTTTGTTTGTTTGTTTGTTCAGTGTCTTCCAACACTTTGCCCATTGCGAGGACCACTGGGGTTGTAGCTGCTAAGCAGCAGGACTGCTTTTAAAGCACACCTTCAGGGCTTTCTTTTTTCGTGCAGAAACTAACATAAATTTATTACTGTTTCCCCAGCCCTCCTCAGTTTTGCCCTCTCTTAACCACCTTTTGTACTTGAGAGTCACTGGTTACCCCTTTGATGCCTCAGCACAGCTCCAGTAGTCTCTGTCTCAGCACTTAGCTACTTTTTCCCCAAGTTTTGGGAAGTTTCCCAAGGTTTGAGGCAGACTGTCCCAGCAAGAAATCACACCTTATTTTTGCACTCTAATCTACATTGTTCTTTTATTGCACCCAGCAGCATGTCTGGCATTGTATTGGGGCACCAGGGTCTGTAACGCATCATCCCCCACAGGGCAGGAGAAGAATTCAAGATCCTCGTCCCAGACCTGGGTCAACAGAGGTAACTGGGAGATGTGAAACCTGGAAAGACAGGAAAACCAAGTGTGGACCTCTCGATGAAATCTCCAGCTGGTGGCTGGACTCCAGGGCTGTTTTTTTCCCCCCAGTGTCAGCTTTAGGTAGTTGGTCTCGTGCTGCCGCAGTATGAATATTCAGTGCCAATAAAAGATGCACAATAGTGTAAGCCTTGCCAGGGTGAGGATCTTGAGGGCTCGATGAACTTTGTAACAGCATTACTCAGTTGTAGGGGCACGACTGATGCAGCAATTGATTTCTCAGTTCAGGCTTCACCTTCTTTTGAGCAGAGTTCATCCCTGTTTGCTTTTCATAATAGCGTTATTACACCTCGCTGGCAGCAGGAGAAGGGAGAAGCAACCCTGCAGCTTTTCATTCCTCCTGTGCAATAATCAATGCACAGTCTCCCAGGCTTGAATTTTGCATATCTGGTATGTTATCAGCTGGCTATCATGGTATCAACACTAATGTAAAAGACTTCTGTTTTAACTCGGAATTTTCCAACAGCTGCAGGACAAAGACCCAAACAATTTCAGTATTAAAGAGAAAAGTGAAGGGGAAAAAAAAATAAAAAAAAATGCATCTTCAAACATTTTTTTTTTCCTCCTGATCTACTTTCTGTATGAGTCATGAGCCAGGCTCTAAAATGGCCTGCAAACACACATGCATAATTTTGCACATCCAAGTGTCTGCATATGCATTTCTCTTAAATATCCTTGAGGTGTTGGCTTTGCTGCTGGGCAGAGTGGGAAAAAGAGGAAGGAGTTCACCCCCAGAGGGGCCCAGACTTCTCTTAGCATCATTTTCCTGATATCCTTTCACAGCCTTTGGTGTGCAATGGTCAACCAACCATCACCATGCAATGTGATCTTTTCCACAGGTTTATTCTGGGCTAGTTAGCTTGGAAAAGGTCTGTCTTTTTGGGGTGCTTTTTTGTTCGTTAGTTTGGGTTTTTTTTCAATTGTTGTTGCTGTTGTTGTTCCTCTCTTCGCGTGGAAGTTGTAAACTGTGGAGAAGGCTTGGGGTTTGTGAGTACCAGCTGCTTTCCAGGAACTAACTGGGCAAAGGAGAGTGAGAGAACCAGATGTTGGAAAAAGTTACACATGGAGCTCTAGCAAAAAGGCTGAGAGCACCTGTGGGTCAGTGGTTTGGCTCTTTAGTCACAGGGCAGTGGCAACCACCTCCCCCCTCACAGAATCAGCAACTAAATTGGGCTAAAAATCAAACCAGCTTACCTGGTCTTTTCTTTCAATGATGCTTGACAGGATACCTTTTAAAATCAGCATCTTGTCTGTGCTTCTCATACATTTTGTAAAACAATTCAGAGTTCTAAGTGAAAAGCCATCATGCAGACATGGTTGTGGGTGTCAGAGCAGGATTTCCATCCCTTGGGAGGGGATGGACAAACAGTTTCCAGCTGAAGCAATAGAAGGCAGTTACCAGCCTGTCATGGGTGGCTTTCTGTGGTAGTAACCCTGAGCTTTTAGGGGTTTGGTGTGCAGGTGGTATCTCCTTTTCTGAAAGTGGCCTGTGTGTGCAGTGATACTCAGCAAGTGTTTTGGATGCTCACTGTCAATCAGGGTAGGGTGAGCATACCTGACACAGCACAAAGGTGTGGATGTGATTGAAATCTGGCTCTGTTGTCTGTCAGAAGCCCTGAGTCCCCCTTTTACCCTTTCTGCAAACAGAAGTGCAATTTTCATTCAGCATAGATGTTTCCTTCTCATCCCTGAAGCTAATTTTTTTTTTTTTCCTGCAGCAGTTTTGGTGAAATTATGTATCGCTTGTGATAATTCATTTTAAAAATTCCTGAGCTGTGTGGCGTACTTTCATGAAAATTCATTTAGATAAAATTAGATATTATTGTTTAATGAGGTGGCATTTCAATTTAGACCTTGCATCATGCATATACCAAGAGTTTTTTATGGAATAGTTAGGTTCATTTGAGTAATAAAGGCTGAATCATGGGGGCTTTAATTCTTAATCGCTGTGAGGATTGTTATCTGTGGGATGTGAGCTGTCTTAGTGGCATTCAATCAAGTGTCCACTTAGCCGTGACCAGAAGTAATTGCTCCCAAGTGGGTTGCACAATGACCTGTTAATACTTGCTTTGACCCTCTGACCTTGTCTGCCCCATTGTTTAGGATTTTATAGTGAGCGAGTCTGCATTTCTGTAGGGTCAAGTAGATATCTGAGGTCAAACATTTTCTGATTACTCCATGGTGTACACTGTAAGTCTGTGGAGTTGTTGCATAGCAATAGTGAGCAGGACGTGAAGGGCTGGGAAATTGTCTTCCTGAATGCATGTAAACAGTTTAATATTTTACTGAAAGAAGTTCATCTTGTAAATTAGGTATGAATAATACATTTGTAATTACTACTCATGTCTTTAAACATTTGTGTCTTAATTGGCTGGGGTATTTTTTTTAATGTATTTGCATTTTGTCAGGGAAGTTAATTTTAACTTGCAGAGATGGAAGGCAAGTTGCATGGACTGAGGATGGCTTTGTCCCATGTCCCTTTAGCACCTGGGCTTGTGTCATTGCTTCTAGATGAGCAGTTCAAGTGGGATTGCTTCATCCCTGCCTCGGACTGCTGCCATAGACTATTTTATGTGCCTCTCACAGCCTTCCCAAATGAATTTGACCTACTTGTTGATCACGTCTGTGGCCTATGGATGGCCGGGGTGTTTTCTATTAATTTATTGGCTGCTTTTAAATGTTTCTGCGAGCGTGGTCTTCTTGTCCAGTATTTGCAGGGGAACTCTCTTGTGATGTGTAGCTGAAACACGGTGTTTCCTTAGCAGTGTTATCTGGCACAACAAATCCGCGTGGTTGTACGAACAAAGCTTTGGTATTGTTTGTAGCACTACTCCCACTTTTCCCGTCTCTGTTTGCTGCTAGCCAAAACACTTCTGCACACATTTGAACCTTTTAGGTCAGCTTTGCTCTGAAATAAGGTCTGTGCCCATCTCTCAGCATCCCATCCTAGGGAAAATATTTTGATCGTTGTTCCCGAGCAGGGCTGGTGGGATGACACAAAGCAGTTGGATCAGGATGCAGTTTGGGGACAAACACAGCTCGCGTTCCTGGGAGAGAAGCAGACTATAGTCAACTGAGTAAGCAAGAAACGGGTGCGAAAGAGAAAATTATATAGCATATGTGGGGGAGAAAAACAAAACAGTGACTCTCTTTCCGCTGCCAGAAAATTTCAAAACAAACAAACAAGAAAGCAAAGCAAAGCAAAGCACGCCTTGCAGTGAAGGCAACCTGTGAATTTTCCTTACAGTGCTCGAGGCTGTGTGGGGATCTCCCCCTTCCAGGGTGTCCCCCAGGAGCTCAGACTGCATCTTCCCTGAGATCACATCCCGGTCAGTGCAGGACCCTGGAAGGCCACGTGTGGGTTGGCCACAGAGACCCTTGAGAAATCCTTATTGATTTGAATCTTCATCTTTTAAAACTGCATAAAAACTTTGGCATCTTCTGCCAAACCTTCTCTGATGTGAAGGTCTGGGCACAGCTGGATTTTCTGGCACATCTTCCTCTGCAGATGTTGGCGTTCCATCGCCCAGGACACCCCCCTTATCTTCCATGAGCTGAGGAGAAGTGTTCAGGGCAAGTCCTGGCACAGGGCTGTGGTCTCATTTCCTTCTCAAGCTGCCTTCTAAGGGCTCTCCTGACCTAAGCCAGCCCTGGACATCCTGGTTGCCTTTCTGTGGCTTCCACCTCTGCCTCCCCACCACAGCTTGGTGTAGGTGTGAGCATCTCCTCCAATCTCCTCATCCTCTCTGGAAAAGTTTGGGAGAGGGTGTGGGAGGTGGAAGGATTTTCACTTGATGTTGTTCAAGGTGCCTTTTTTTTATGAAATGAAACAATCCCTTCTTCAGGAGGCCTGCAGAGTCCTTAGGCAAGGTGGACAAGGAGTCAGGAGCTTTGGCCTCCTTGCCCTGCAGAGGGAGAAGGGTGAGACAGAGGGAAAAGGCACCAGAAATGGAGAACTTCTTACTAGGTGCCCATTTGTGGCTTGATGCTAATAATATAAGTGTATCATCATTCTTCTTAAAAATTACTCAAGACTAGGGTATTTCTCATAAAGACCCCATGACCAACGTTACTGTGGGAAATCCAGAGGGCTCTGTGAACTTTATTTTGATAGTTGTACTGTGTTTCTTGAGATAGGTACAGTTTTCAGTAGAAAATGGTGTACTCTTTAGTCCTCTTTCTTTGAAACAAATGTGTAGCTTGAAAAACTGAGTACACTGCATCTCTAACATGATGCTCATTGCTTGGATGCTCTGGGTCCATTCTCTCCTGTCATGTCTGCATCAGAGCACCAGGAAGAACTTGCTTTTGGTGGGTAGGTCTTGTGCAGAGTCCAGAATAAACAGAAAATTTCTTAACTTTCAAAAGGAATGCAAGTGGATGCTACGGAAAGGAAAGATCCCGCTTAACAGAGATACTGCAACCTGGATACTTGGTTTTGCTTTTTTTTTTTTTTTTCCTTTGAATGGAAATGTGGGAAAACATCTAAGATGTTGCTTTGAAAGCCTGTGTTTCCCACATGCTTGGGTCTGTGCAATGCCTTTGTAGGTGGTGTGTGGTTTGTGTCAATCATCAGTCAGGTGCTGATGGTGGTAGAGCTGTGATCAGCCTCTGAACCCCATGCAGAGCACATTGATCTTTGCAAAGGCATTTATTCAAGCTGGGGAAACTTCAAGCTTGTAGCCAGAGTTTTCAGCCATCTCCAGATCATTTGTAGCTCAGGAGAAGGCAGAATACCACTTCTGAAGCAGCCTCAGGTGTTGCTGTGAGGAACCCTTCCTTTGCCTTAATATCAATTTAGCCATTTCATCTTTTCTTCAGCAGATGTGTAAGCAGCAGCACAGGCTGGCCATTATAATTAATTTTGTGCAGGAAGCAAGAGCTGAATCTTCCAGCATTTCTTGGTTCTCTGGGTGAGGAGGGCAGTCTTTGAACCTGCTACTTTGCCTTGACAGTCCTTTCAAGGAAAATGTGGGTGGTTTTCATAGGACTGAGTAGGGGTCTGGTGGTGAAGTTTAGGGGATCAGTGCAGCATCCTTATGGGATGAAGATTGCAGCATCACTGGTGCAGATTCATCATTGGTTCAGTTTGCACCCAGGGCCTATTTGAGCTCTTCCTTTTATGACTGTGGTCCTTCCATAAAATGACTGTGGGTGCATCTTGTTGCTTTTCTGAATCCACCACCAAGAGTGCATCATAAGAAAGTGAAACTCCTGTGTCAGCACAGTCATGTCAGCATGTGATAAATGATGCTTTACACTCTTTGGCCTGGATGCCTTTTCCAGTTAGTTTGTTTGCTATGTACCTATTGGTGTAGTCCTAGGACACCTTGCAGAGTTGCTCCTGCCAAGCCCTGAGCAGCCTTAGGAGTAGTTAAAACATGAAAAAAGAAGCAGAGATTCTCAGAAATCCTCAGCGCCGTCCAGGATAGAGCAATTTGGGAAAAAAAAAAAATACGGAACACCACACAACAAAAAACATGAGATGTAGTTATGCAAATTATGACCTTTAAATACATTTTATATTTGGATGGAAGTTGCTAACGCATTCTTTCCAAGTTCTGTTTTTCCAGCATGATTCTCCTTCGGGTGCTTCTCTTTGTATTGGTGGAGCAGAGCGATGCTGGCCCTGTGGAGGGAGCAGGGATGAAGGGTGACTTGGAAAAGCAGCCAGGATGCTTCAGGATGGACACCACAATGTTTAGGAGGAGTCTAAACAGGTGGATTTTAATTTCTCTGTAGGGTCTGAGCACGTTAACTAGATGGCAGATTCCTCATTAGCTAGATGGATTAAAATTTGTATCATGGCTGATGCCTATCCTGACTAATACGTGTGTAAGTAACAGCTCATTCTGCTACAGCTATTGGATGTGGCTTGGGTGGAAGAAAGGAATTGGCTTCTGTGGGGTATATTTGCAGCAAGTCACATTCCCACCATATGTTAGCAGGAGCCTCTTTGGATGCAGGTTTTGGATGGAGTCCTCTGTGTTGCTGTAATCTGGTTTGTCCTTTTTCTACCACTAGTTGTGAATCATACCAACTATTTGGACTCTTCTGTGTGTTTCCTGAAGGACAGTGGGAAAATTTCTGCTGGCTCAGCTGCCTTTCACCTCTTACTTCATCATGATGAAGAAGTAAGGTCTGGGGGGATAGAAGGAGAAATGTTTTCTCAGTCAGGAGCGAGAAGGGCTGCAAAAAAACAATCTGAAAATTCTGACAAATTAAAAAAAAAAAAAAGGAAAAAGGTACCACAAACCTCATCAGTCCTGATTTAGGTCTGCCTTGTGGCAAATCATTATGTAGGAAAGGAAATATCCCTTTAATTTTTAATAGCTTTGCAGTGAAGTTTTATTAGGCAATAATCTAGTTCCTGAGTGGATAAAAGATAAGGGTGAGGGCCAAGTAATTTTTTCCCCTCCTGTGCAGTTGGGAAAGGGAGGGAGAAGGGTCACAGTGAGACAGCTGCCTCCTGAAGCTCTAAGCAGCATCCTTCTCTGTGCCACAGCATACTGAAAGCTTCCAAATGGATATTTACAACATAAATATGTTCAGGATGTGGGTAGAGAGAGAAGTGTGGGAATAGACGCGAAGGTGCATGGGAGTGGGGATGCAAAGGGGGAGGTGTGAAGAGAGCCAGGAGAGTGTGATGCACATTTTGCAGATAACTTCTCTCTGGGTACCTCCTTCCAAAGCCTGGGTGTGGACTCTCCAGCTCCTACCAGCTTATCCTGGGGCTTTATGTTCACTGCAGAGGTTCTCTTACCCATCACTGGTACCTTATTTCCACCAGGGTTTATTTTCAGGGGATGACAGCTGAGAATAAGCCTGGATTGGTCAAGCAGCTTGAGTTGTAGTTTTTTGGCATTTCTTACACTATGGCACCAAATCCAACAGACATTTCACTGGCACTTAATAAAGTCGTGTGGGCACTCCTTCATAATATAATCCTTATGCCAGCCCAGTTGCTAAACCCATGAGTCCTTCAGGCTACTACATTTGGCATTACTGCTTCTTTTACTCTTGTCTCAGATGACTAGACAGCATTTCTCTGATTCTCAGGCAGTGTATTATTGCAGAATCTGGGATGAATTTACTACTTAGGGCTGGACAGGTGACAACCTGACTCCCTTTGGCTGTTGAGCATCAAGGATTTGGGGAGGCTGATGGTGTGGAGCACCTTCAGCTGTGCTGAGTACCAAAAATAAGCATCTGGCCTTTTCTTGTAATTTTCTTTTCCTTTCTTTCTCCAAACATCTGCTCGCCTGATTGTTGGTTTTGGTTTTTTGTCTTTTTTTTGAGTGGTGTTTTGTTTTTTTTTTCTCTTTTAATTTGTGGTGGAAGTGTATTTAATGTAAGTAAGATGTTAGCTTCTGTCTGGTTTTTCACCAAGAATTCCAGTAATTACTGGACTACCTTTGAATGCTACAGTTGCTATTTCTAAGTTGAAGAATCACATTTTCCAAGCATTTATGACTGAATTCACATGGGTAAAAGTTGGCATTCAGCTTGCTGGCCCACATATCTTGATCCTTTAAGTTAGCACAGCAGCTTTGTGTTTGGATAAAATGGTAAAAATTATTTCTTGCTGCTTTGGGTGGGCTTGTAGTTGTGGTGGTTTATGAAATTGTTTTAATTACAAAAAAATAATGATTATGTTGGTTTGGGGCCTGAAATGATTTCTTTGTTGTTACTACTGCAGGCTGGCATTTTTTTAAATCCCCACCCTTCAAGTTCTTCTTATCCCTTATAACTGTGAAGGAGTCACTGTTATTTTGGTATTATTTGTTAGTACATCTCTGAGGAGCTTCTCAGACTGTGGTTTGATCCTTTCTCTGCTGATGTCAGGCAATCCCTTCGTGCCCCCCTGCACTCTCAGCAATGGGAACTTGGCTTTTCCGAATGCTCCTGGAGAGCAAGGCACCCAGTTCCTGATGATTTTGGAAAGTTATAAAACAAACACCATCATTTTGAATTCACCTTATCTCTTCGTCATAAATACTGGTGTTAGGTCTGCAGGGTTGTGATGATCTGCAGATTGGCTTCACTTTGCTTTGCATTCCTTGATTGCTGGGTGGTTTTGAGGATTTCCCAATCCTGCCATCACAGCATTAACTGACTGAGTGCCTCTCCCCCCTTTTTTTTTTTTCCTTTTCAAGTTGTGAAGTCTAGTCCAGAGGAAAGGTAATTTTGCTTTTCCCTGCCCGTAGAGGTTTGGTGTTTTTTTTTTTTAGTTTTTTAAACTGTTTTCTGTCACTTAGAAGTTAAAAAAACAAAAAACAACAAAAAAAAAAAAAGACCAAACAAAAAAACAAAACCAAAAAACCACCACAAAGAGATCTGAAATTTGACCTCCAAGTAGACTTTGTAGGTTTGGTGATAATTACAGAGCTTTTCTTCAGAGGAAATAAAGTACAATATATTTTGTTTTTATGGACAGGTATGTTAAATGTAGGGAACAATAAATACTAGATTGATGGATCTAATCGAGCTGAGCACTTAGGTAATATATATTATTTTGTAACACAAATTCTGTGAAAAAGCATCACTCATACAATAAAAGAAGTCTGAGGATATTCCTAGACTTACTTAGCTTCCAGTATTAATTTATGTCATTGTTATCGACAATAGTTTTACTCACATTTTACTATTTGAGCTGCTTTAACTCTTCTTTGCATTAAATGTCCCCTTAGTAGGATGTATAAAATGTTTCACATGTAATTATGCTTTAATTACATATAATTAGGCAAGAAAGAGCCCAACTTTGAGGATAGATGCCATTCCCACTCTTCTGCCTGGCACCTGAGGGTGCACAATGGGGTGGCTCCCATTCCCCCATCCTCTCACCCCAGTGCCAGGACCTGGAATCCCAGCAGGGCCGTGGATTTTGGCTCAGTGGTGTTTCAAGAATCACTTAAACTCGAGGAATTCCTAACTTTTGTCTCCAGTGACTTTGCACAGCTCTGTCGCTCCCTTAGAGCTTTCTAAGGGCAAGCTGGCTTTCTGCTTGCCTTACCCTCTCCATTTTGAGCTAAATATCGTGATTAATGACCCAACTTGTAGCCTTGTATCCTCCCAAGCATCTTCTCAGCAGCCCTGGATGCTGGCCAGGGCTCAGGACCGTGCTGGCGAGGAGCTGCAGTATTGGGCCAGCTCGGGATGGGCCGGGAAAGGCTCCTCTGTGGTTTGTTGTGTCTGGTTTGGTTCCTACTTTTTTGAAGTTGCAGTTGCATTTGGTCATTCCAAGCTGATTTTCCTAGTCTGGCCAAGGCAGCAGGATCCCCGTGCGCTGCAGGGGAACGTAAAACATCAGCCTTTAAGCTGGAGTGCTCAGGAGATAAGGATTTTAAGACTCTTGCATCATGCGCTGTGTCTTATGGGCTTACTTAGTATACTCCGTTTGATTTAATTTAGATACTGAATAAGGAGAAATGCTTTAATAGCCAGAAAAACTACTGTAGGTTGTAGTGCCTCTTCTTTCTCCATTGCCTTAAAGACAAGATGGCTTGGAGGGCTGACTTAGGCTGTGATTACATTTCATGAACTGTAGGAAATGAAAGGGTGTTACTCCTTATCTGTACCTGAAGTGTTTCAAAAAGCCACCAAGAATTTATTGGGCTTTTGTTTCATTTCTTCTTTTCCGTGACTTAAATGTAAAGAATAACTTGTCAGCCTTTGCAAAGATTAGGCAATGTGCAGAATTAGTAGATTATTTCAGTCGAGTGTTTTGGAGAGAACATGAAAAGTCAGTGGGTGGCTCTGCCAGGAGTCTCCCCTTCCCTTCTCAGTCCTCTATATAAAAATAAAAACTGTAACCGAGTTGCTGCAAATATTAGGTTCCCTTCTGCTAGGTAGCCATTTATGTTGCTAAAAGGTTTGGTTTGCTGCTTGTTTGTCTTGGCAGTGTTGAAGATGGCTGTTGGGTGGCATTCCCAGGAGGTGAGGAGAATTTGGGGGATGCTCAGGTGAGGGGGGTTCAGCCCCGGTGGCCTTGCTCCTGTCCTCACTTTGCAGGAGGCTGGGGCCAGTGGTGGCTGTCCATGCACAATATAAATTGAAGGATAAGAAGTAGCAAACCTGCCGTGGCAGCTTTTACTCTAGCAGTGAATGGGGAGCCGGATGGAGAAGTAATATTTCCAAGTCATAAAGGCAGTGTGTTCAGAAGTTTTGAGGTTGGATTGAGATTACTTGCAGAAATCTTGGCCAAGATACTCATGCTGGACTTCGTTGCTGTAAGAGCTCACATACCTTTTATTAAACAAACTAAATGGAAAAAAAACCCATTTGGATTATAATACATTTGCATTTATTTATTGTTTATAGATTTGCATTTATTGTTTTATGTAGCTCATACTTATATGATACATATTTGCATTTTTTCCTTATTTATAGATAACCGTTCGTTTGAGACTATTAATTACTACATGAGCCTGCACCACTCTGCAGTTACCATGACTGGGTATTTTTTCTCAGTCAGTGAGAGCCCAGAGGATCTTCAGAGTGGGTGAAAATCATCCCAGACGTTGGTTTAAAAAAAGGAAAGGGGAAAAAAAAAAAAAAAGGCAGAAGAAAAACAGGCCTCCCAAAAGCTGTAGTGGAACCTGGTATTAGCAAATGCTTCGAGGAAGTTTGACTGAGAGCCATATGGCAATGTGGGGAGTATTATCCATTCCTCCAAAAGCTGGTCTCTGAATCAGCCTATTGACTTCAACAGCACTTAATCATGTGCTTTAGTTCTTTTTTGAAAAGGCTTCATTCCTGAATCATGTCCGCTGATTTTAACCACTAGACAGTACTTTGTTTTGTGGTAGCAGACAAGCCCAGTCATATTTCTGTGACTAAGTTTGCAAGTTTTGACTGCATCACTAGTGAAGTATGCTGATGAGTATTCCCTCTCTTATCAAAATCCAAACATTTGGTGCTCTCCTTGAATTTTAGGCTGAGACCAGGCATCTTCCTGGGATGTGTTTGGCGGGATGCTGAAAGATCCGCTGTGATTTTTGTATGTTCATCTTCAGAGTGTTGTGGATGCTGTGATGGAAGCAATCAGGTGAAACCAGTGAGCTCAAAACACTGCCCTGAACGCTGCTTTCAAAAGCCCAAAGTGGTAGTGGTGACAGTACCCACATATTAAAACAAGAACCAGTCATGTGTGTCCAAATTTGGATTGTATTTGGATGCTGAAGTACATCCTGGAGCCTCACGCGTGGCTCTGCTGTGCCAGAGGTGATCTGAATTCTGGTGAAAGGAAACAGTCGGGTTTCTGCATCTTTTTTGAGTGTACTAGTTTGTGTCTTTTGCATCCACAAATCCCCCTTGGTCCTATTGCACAGGCAGAGTTGCCAGGTACCAGCTGTGGGTTGCAGGATGGGTGCTGGGGGGTCAGGGTGAGCTCCATCCCCCACTGCCACAGCTTCACAACTGCCCTCCCTGCTGAGGCAATTCCCAGAGATTTCTGATCCAGTCTGTCCCTTATTAAAAGGAAACTCTAGGCAAACCTGTGTGCCTGGTTTGGCACAAAGAGTGGAGAAAATCCTATCCCCCACCCTGGGGTTGAGGAGGGGGTGCGTGGGCTTTGCTTTCATACCTAAAAATCATTATATTTCAGCACAAGTTTTTGTCTCACCTTTCTGTGTTTTTACAGCTAAAGCAGTTTTTACTTCTCAACTTTCAACATCTGGAATTCGGTTTCAGTTTATTAAAAAAAAAAAAAAAAAAATTCAAAATCCACAGTCTGGATGAAACACCAATGCCTTTGTATTTGGCCACAATTTTTAGCTTTAATTTTGTATCCTTGGCAAATGCCTGAAGTCTCAAGTAGTTGCATGTTCAGTAGCTGCCGTTTTCTGCTGTGTCTTAGTCTTAAATACTTTTTTTAAATTATTTTTTTTATTATTTTTCCTGTTAGACACTTGTCTAATTGGGGATAATACCAAAATAATTAATCAAATTAAGCATGAAAGCAAAGTGGCTGATGCACAAAGCTGTGTATAGCTGCTGTCTTCTGCAGCAAGGTTGTCTCCCTGTAACTGAGGTTGCTTAATGGGCCTCTTAGGCTCTATTTTTTTTTTTTTTAATAAGGTACTGTGTAGAGCCCATTGACTTCAATTGTTGATTGGGATGCCTGACAGCCTGGAAATTAAGCCCCTTCTTTGTGACCGAGTTGAAGGCCAGATTTTCAAGGATTTTCAAATGATTAGCAGCCATAATTGGTGTTAGATTTTTTTTCCCTTGTTTTTCTTTATTTTTTTTTTTTTAAAAGTTCAATCCTGATTTGAACATTGAAGTAAGGGTGAGAGATTATGATACTTGTAGCAATTGGTGCTATCAGGATAGGATCAACTTTTTAAGAAGAACCTGGCATCTAATGAGCTAGTTACTTTTCTGTCCAAATAAGAGTTTTGTTCTCCTACCTTGTTTGCAGACACGGAGCATTTCTCCAAACTCTGGTCTTGGAGGAGAGGTTTCCGTGCTTCTATTTCTCTCTTTTCGCTCTTTATTTTTCCCTCTTTGTTGTTTTTTGTTTGTTTGGGGGTTTTTGGGGTTTTTTTTTTGTGTGTGTGTGTGTGTTTTCTGTAGCAATTAGGGAGGGGAAAGGGGAGCAAAACGAGTTGAGTAAATTAGATAACTGTCAAAAAAAGGGGGACATGGAAAATCAAGTGTTCCACTTGCGTAATCTGTTTAACACCAGCGAGGCACAGAGCCTTGTGGGACATGGGAATAAAAGGAACATCTGTGCAGGCCACATGGCATGCTCTGGAGGAGCCCTCTGTCCCAAGGAGCTCAGTTCTATTTGCAAATAAAAGCTCCAACCAACATCAAAAAGTTGAGGTGGATCCCAGCTGAAAGGGGAGAACAAATGTTACCTCTTGGTGCAGTGAAGTTTCCCCTGCAAGCAGCCTTCGTGGTCTTTGTAAGGATGCTTTGGGTATGTGTTTCTAATGGTAATTTATTTAAAGGGTGGGGGAAATAAAAGAAAAAAAGAAAGAAAAAAAAAGGAAAGAAAAGGAAAAGTTTATTTTGGAAAGACTTTGTACTGAAAGATTTTAGGGTAGTGCTCAGTATCTCAAGCTACAATCAAATACAGGTGTATGAGGCAGAAATAAGAGTAGGGATGGTAGGGGGGTTTTGGGAGGTGTTTTTTTTGTTTGTTTGTTTGTTTTTTCTTTCCACCTGGCTCTAGACACCCTAAAATCCCAAGGCTTTTCAGGCTGATCTGCTGCTGCTGGTTGTTGGTAAACATCTTGATGCTTAGGCAGGACCCTGGGGAGCTGCAGCTGCTCTGGTCCTGGTCCCACTGGACCCTCACTGAAGGGGAGGATAAACAAGACAGCAATGCTTTTTATTTCCACTTGCAACCTGTTAGAATGCAGTAATTCTTGCAAAGAGCCATCTAGTTTGGGCCTTTGCATTTTCTAGACAGGCTGTATTGTTTTTAACAGAGTCATGGATCTGCAAGCTGGGTAGTCTGTGTCAAGAAGGCACGTAGTTTTTAATATGTAAATAGGAAAGAATGGTGGTTTCGTCTGTATTCCAATGTAACCAGGGTGGCAATAATGTTTTTTTTTAAATCCCCATGAAACAGATTGTATATGGCAAAATTAATGTCTCAACTCTCCAAGTATTTTCTCTAAAATATTTGAATTTTTGCATTTATTATGCTGCTTGTTTAAAATAGCGAACGGTATCAGCCGAGCATTCAAAGCTTAATTGGTGGAACACAGATTTATTCTAATTTAAAACAGTCACTTAAAAACAGTTTTGTATATATGTATACATGGGCACAACTTTTCATACAGTTGTCTGTTTTGGAGCGGTCTCTTAGGCACTGATGTACAAGTTGAACCTGTTTTCTTTTTGTGCAACATGGCTTTGAGAAATCATTAGTTAAAACAGGATTCTGGAGTTTGATTGCAGTCGGTAAACAGCCTAATGTGAGTGATGCATAAAATGATTGAAGTTCTGCCTTTGATCAGCCTTTGAAATGTGTTGTGCCAAACATAGTCCCAAGGTGTACGTGAATCTACATATGTATGTGGAGATGTGTTGGGGAAAACTGCTTTCAAGAAAACCTGGCCAAGTGCAAAAAAATACCATGTCCATCAGCAGTTGTCAGTGCAGAGGCAGAACTGCTCAGCCCTGTCCCCTGCCTCAGGCAGGGCATGGCTATCTGGAGATGCTTTGGGTTGTTTTCCACTTTTTGAGTCACATTAGTCTTGATATCCTCAGCCCCCTTCTGTCTCGTCCTGCTCCTTGCCATCAGTTTGTAAGGACTCTGTCACCCATTTTTGCCTTAAATCTGAGCTCTGTGGGGATGCTCTGTCTCCTGGCAGCAGCAGCCATGGCTTTGGGGGGGATAATTGTACCAACCAGGGTCAGGCAGAGGTACCCTGTGCCAGATCTGTGTGCCAGTCCCAGCCTTAGTCCTGTGGAGCACAGGGATTTCAGATACTTTCTTATTTTGAAGATTCCTGCCTTTTTCTCCTACTGCATCTCTTCTCATTTTGAACACAAGGCTGTCGAGCTGTGGACCCTCAGCACTGTTCTGCCTCTTGCAGAAACCTCACCCAGCCCTTGGTGAGGCACTGTGCACTTCCTTGTGTCCCAGCATTAACTGGAATAAGATAGAATAGGATATTTGCAGTTTGAAGGGACCTGCAGTGATCATTTCATCTATCTGCCTGACCCTTTCAGGGCTGAGCAAAAATTAGAGCATATTGTGGAGGGCCTTGCCCAAATGCCTTTTAATCTCTGATAGGCTTGGGGCATCAGCCACCTCTCAGGGAAGCCTGTTCAAGTATTTGACCACACTCCTGGTAAAAAAAAGCTTCCTTATGTCCAGTCTAAACCTCCCCTGGTGCAGCTTTGAACCATTCCCATGTGTCCTATTACTGGATATCAGGGAGAGGATCTCAGCACCTCCCTCTCCATGTCTCCTCCTTGGGAAGAGCAACGAGCTCACCCTGCAGCCTCCTTTTCTCCAAACTAGACAAATATAAAGTCCTTAGCTTTTTCTCATAGAAGGAATCTTCTAAGCCTTTCCCAGGTTTTGTTGCCCTAAAGTTTTGACAACTCCTGAGTTGCATCAAGTGCTGCAGCCAGTGTTGCAGTTTGCTGGAGGAAACAATGCTCTTGGGAGCAGCAAGACCCCAAGCTGGAAATGAGCAAAGAAGACTGGAAGCAACAGGGAAAGGTGAGGGTGGTAGGGCTGTCCTCATGCTGAGAAGTCCATAGGAGGCCTCCATGTCACCCGAGCTGTGTGCCTTTGCCTCTGAGATTTAAATAGTGAAATATTAAAACTTGTCTTTCAAATCTGTTCAATATTACGAAGATGAATTTTTGTTGGGGGCAGATTAATAAGTTTCCTATTCTGATTAATACAGTGATAATAAAAACGTTGTGATTGCTGGCTGGAATTAATGAAGCCCAGATTCCTGTTTCAAGGTTTGATTGACTTTGTACTTCAGTTACACTAAAGGTGCTGCATCTCATCAGCCCTTATTTAGCCTTTGGAGATACTGCACAGGAGCAAGGCAGTTCTGTACTGGGAGTCTGTATGAGAAGCTGCACTGAAGAATCTCTTGGGGGAGAAGTTTGTCAAAGAGTTTTGCTCGTGTTGCAGCTTTATTCAAGTTCCTCTGTCATTAACCCAGCAGGCTATTTTTGTGAAACGTGGAGAAAGAGGAGTGTCCAACTCAAACGTGTGGGCGCATCATTAAAAGCTTCAATTTGTCAATGCCAGATCGAACCCGAGTGCGTGGGTAGATCATTAAAGGCTTCAGTTTATCAGAACCAATCTATTATCTGTTCCTCTCCCTCCTCCACCCTTCCCCTCAGCAGTGCTTGTGGTTTCCCCAGACATGACAACTTTGAGGTCCATGGAAATACCTGAGCTGCGTCCGTGCCCCCAGGCCACACTGGGCTCCCTCCTGGCAGCAGCTGGCTGGCTGAGTGGAGGTGAGCCAGCTCCAGGCTGGTGGAAAAAAAAACTGATGAAATGATTTTGGAGATCTCCAGCGGTGCAAATCCGAGCCTTAGTGCCTTAGGGAGCCTTTGGGACTCTCTGCTCCCGTTAATCCCAAGGGATTCAAAATGTGCAGGTGGGGCTGAGCACAGGAAGGTACATGGTGATTGCATCAAGCCTTGTTCCCTTGGGAAACCTGGCTGAAGAGAGATTTTCTTAAGCATTTTGGTGAGGTCAGTTTGTGATGGTGTAAGGAAGATCCATTTTTCCAGGTGCACCTTTCAGAGTTCAGGCCAGGTTGGGCTGCTTTGTCTTTACCTACTCTTGTTCCTTGTGTAGAAGAAGGTCTCCCAGGTTCCAAATCTGCTTACTGGCACAAAGATGCTAAGATATTCCTTGTGCTTGGGGAAGGCTGTGAAGGAGAAGCTGATGGCAGTGCTCCTGTAGTCTTTGTCTGCTGCAGACCAAATATATTATTTAGAGAAGTCATTTTGCCTCAAAAGCATCAAAAGCATGACATCTTTTGAACGAGCATTAGCCAAAATTCCTTATTGTCTGAACAAGGCTACTGATACTTCCCTGCTCTACAGAAGTACCATGGGTAGAGATTGCTAAGCCATTGAATACTGTGGTGCAGCAGGTCAGCTGGAGAAACCTTGCCCCAACATGTCCATATGCAGCTTTCTGCTCAGCTACATCCCCATCTGCCTATTTGTCATCAAGGGCAGGAGTGAAGAGAGCCTCAGATGTGTGTGTCTGACACTGCTCAGTTGCTTCTCTCAGGTGCTCTGCTCCTCATGCATAAAATATGACTCAGGCCACTTTTGGGTTGCAAGTATTTCAGAGACCCCAAAGAGGAAGACACATTTAGTATAAATGTGCTTAAAACCCCCTTTTGGATCTGTTTGTATTGTGTAGCGGTTTTATAATAGGGTCTCCTAATCCCTGTTCTTAGATTTCTGAACTCCTGTCTTCTTTGAGCTGGTGGATTGCATTCAGCAAATGGAAGAAAACCTGAGGGCCAGAGAATGCCTGGGTTTTGTCATACAAAATTTCTTACAGTTGTTGCCAAAACAAGAAACTTCCAGTTGTTCCTCAGGAAGGCTGTAGTGGGCTGCCAAAATAATTAACAATAATTAATTTGGAGGTGGCAGTTCTTGCCCCTGCCAAAGCTCTGGTGGATATGGAAAGGCTGGGAGTAGTTGGGGATGCTATGGAGGGGGTGGGTTGGGAAATAAGGAGGTCAGAAACACCACATCTGGTTTTTACCCTCTGGATGTTTTCATCTGTTGCAGAGGTTGTTTTCTCCCTTGGGGTTTCTTTACTGCAAGTCCTGGTTCCTCTCCTGGTGTTGGTGGATCCTGCTGGGGCAGGCACCAGAGTGGCTCTTGAAATCCCACATGGGTGTGATGTTCATACAGAAGAGCCTCAGGAATACCTCTGTTCTGATTTCTGAATATGAGTTTTTCACCACTGTGGGTACTTTGGCAGTGAAGGAATTATACATCTTATTTTAAAAACCCCTTATTAGTAAAATGGATGTTTCATTTGTACCGTGAGCAGCTTCCTCTGAGCTAAGCTTAAACTCAATCTGTGTTACTAATAGCTGGGGAAAAAAAACATACTAATTGGTATTTCTTAACTGATGTTTGCAAATTTTGCCTTTTCACCCTGAACATCAAATATTTTTTTATATGTGTTTTTCCTTATCTCGGAGGAAAGATTATTACTAACAAGAGATTCTGCATTTTGTTGAGGTTTTATCAGGATGCAGTGAGTGAAGGCAGAAAGTAAATATTTCAGAAATTCAAAGACTGTTACATTTTGATGATGCAAAGTAGGTTAAAGTATCTGGATTTTGTGCACAGTTCCTTGTTTTCGAGCAGAATATGGATTTGGATGGTGACACATTTTGGTATTTAGAAGGAACATAAGCTTGCCTGTCAGAGGAGCACATTGCAAATGTGAAATAAGTGTGTCTTTAAAAGCCTTTCTTAATATTGTAAATTTCAGTTTTATTTAAAGCCAAATAAAGTCTGCTGTGTCATAGAGTAATGCTTGATACATAGACATCCTCTTGTAGTGCTTTCCCACTCCCAGACATTATAACCACCCTTTCTTTGCAAAGGAAAATGGTAGGCTTTGGTATGACGCTGAGTGAAGTTTTAAAACATGTTTTTGTCTTTCAGTCTCCTGGGAAGATTTTTTCTGAGTGACTCCAGCTTCCGGACACCTTTGCCATGATAAGGGTTTCAATCCTTACCTGTATTTGCTCTGAGTCATGAGTGGATATGATGTGTGATGCCTGCAAGTAAAACTGGTGAGTTGTCAGACCCGAGTTTGCAGTAACTCTCACTTATTCTGCCTCTGAAATTTCCCTTGCACTCCCTTTTTCCTCCCCTCTTTCTAATACAATGAGGTTTGAATTTCTTTTTTTCTTTTCTGTTGGCTGTGGTAAAAAGCAATTCACCACCATTCTTAAAGAAAACTCCACAAAACTATCTTCATTGTAACGAAATAACAGTGATAAGAAATATTATCAATACATTAAATATACTCCCTTCCTTTCTTTCTTCTCTCCATCCTTTCACTTTCCTATGAGCTATGAGATCTTTGGTGCTGAAACTGGAGTTCAGTGATGCAGACAAAGTTGCTGCCTTGCAGATAGACAGGGTCTAAACGTGCTTATGTGGGCAATTCATGTCATGATTAAAAATGAATATGGAGAGGTCTCCTCTCCATCGTGTGGCAGATGATGGACTCTCAAGGGAGTCATTGCCAACAAATAACTAACTCCACTGGTTGTTGCACTTGCCTCCCAGTGACAAAATGGTGTCACTGGTACACAGGAGAGCTGTCTCTTCAGTTGTTCTTGACCTCTTTAGCATAGAATTGGTGCTGCCGTGCCCAGCCTGGAGGAACACAGGGAGAAAGCCTTGGACAGCCAATTTTAGCCAGGGTGCACTTGGTCAAGCTTGGGAAGGTGGGGTGGGTCAAGCCCTTCTCTGTTAACTTCCAGTTGCCATTTCCCTGGGTCATTAGCCAGCCAAGAAGCCTGTTGGTCACTCTTGTGCCAAATCTTCCCCTTTAACCTTTCCCCAGCTGTCTGGCACAGAAAGGCTTCTGGTGCCCTCTCCACTTACCTGCCTGCTCCTGATTGCCTCTCTTCTTATTGGGGTGAGGAGAGGGGGGATACTTCTCCATTAGTCAGAAGGCTGAGGCTGGGAAAACAAAAATCATCTGATTTTACAGGAAAATTGGAAGGTCTTTTTGAGAAATCTTTCAAAACTAGGAGACTGACATAATTAAATTGTGTAGAAAATGGAAGCACAAGTGTTATTTGGTTTTTTTTTAATAAATTCATGTTTCTATGGTATATTTAATATCTCGTGTGTTAAGAAGTGCATTTTTTCAATTCAAAGTTTATTAAACTGAAGAAATTCACACATCAGAGAATTGTGATTTTTTTTTTGTTTGTTCCTTTTTTTTTCCTCTTTTTTTTTTCTTTTTTTTTTTTCCAGAGGTAGCATAATTACCATGTCATTTAGCAAAGATCATAATAGCTGTTCAGTTTTTACCGACTGGTGTAGTAAACAGTTGAATAAACCCATATGGCAGCTCAAAGGGTGCATGCAGGAGAAGAGAGGGATTGTTACCATTTCCTTCATGTCTGAATTACCCACCTCACTGATATGACTGAGATTCCCAAACAGGGTCCAATTCCAGACTTCTGCAGTGATACAGAAATTTCTCACTGCACTGTCACGTATTGATTTTTAATCGTGGTGATTAGCTAATTAATTATTTCTTTGTGCCTGTGAAGTATGCATGGAAACACTTGGGGTTTTATGCAAGGTACATGCCTCTATTTAAAGCAGTCTGTGCTTTTGCTTGATACTTCTTTAAGAACTGTAAATAATTCCTGGAGTCCCACTTTTACCATCCAAGTCACTGTGGAAGATTGAGGCCCTTTTAAGGCTGGCACAGGTTGAATGTGACAATACAGGGGGTTATGATAGCTCTGTGGCACTGCCTATAAAACTGGTCTCAAGGCTGGAAAATGGAAGGATCAGGGATTTTTGAAGCATCCCTGGGACCTAACAGATTGAGTTGTAGATCTATGGAGCTGTGTCTGACCAGCATCCAGAGTAAAGATGTAGTGTTTGAGTAGTGTACCCTCTGGATAGCTTCAGATTTAAAAAAATAAAGGCAAGGAGAAGAAGGATGGTTAACTGTCTCCAGATGCTGGCCTTGAACAAATTAAAAAAAGTCATGCTATTCCTCCTACAATTCACTTACTTCCAGTTATCTTAGAATTTTCATGTCACATAATAGCTTGAAAATACCTTCTGAACGCATTAGATTCTTGAGGTGCTTAGAAAATATTGCAAAATACTAATGTGGAATGACCAGGCATTGAGCAATCCTGCTGGAAAGGAGCAGTTGGCCAAGACTGGTGCTTGTGTTCATCTTAACCCTGATGTACGACCAGCCCTCCACCATAATTCTATCAAGAGATGGTTAAGTTGCCTAGCAATGTGCTGACTGCAGAGGGGATGTGTTGAGCTAATTCAGTTTTTGTTCTCATTTTCCTTGAGAGTTCAGCTTAAAGGAGTGATCCTTTCTCTGGCTGCAGCAAGAGCCACTTCTCAGCAGTCTCTCTTGTTCCCCACTCGAGGTGATGGCAGGAATTCATTCACCACCCTACAGGTTTTAGAAGTTTCCAGCTTACTGAGTAGCCAAATGTGGTTTCTGCTGGTTGTGTTGACTAAATCTGTAGGGCCTTTCAAAGAGGCAAGGGTTTTGTTTAAGGCAGGGCATTTAGTTGTATACCATTTTATGGCAGGCAAAGGTCATCCAGGGTAAAGCAGTGAACTGCTTCCTTGCAGCACCTTGGAAATTGAGACAGAAAGAAAAGATTTTAACAAATTGCTCATCTTTATAAATTTTTGAAGTCGAGGAATTGGTGCTGTGTACGTTTTAAAATTGGAGATAACCATGCTCGTGTGATAAATTAAGACCAGAACAAATCAATATAGTGGGGTGATCCTAAAAACCTGGCTGTGGAGTGAGCTGCTGGGGGGGGGGGGGGTGGGGTGGGCTCTGTGCATGCTGAGCTAAGGCAATGTTGGAAACCTGCTGTGTCCCTGCAATGCCCAGGGTATTCCCACCAGGCTTCATGGTCACCTTTCCTTGCAGGGATGTTCTGCTCCTGCCTCAATCCTCTTTTCTGGTGCATAGGTTCCAGGTGACACGGAGGGCTTTATCTGCCCCGGGTGGAAGTCAGAAGGAAAAGCCAGAAGAGTTCAGTTTTGGCAAAAGGCAAAAGAGTTTAACCCTTAGCCCAGGGCAGGGTTGGTGGGATGAGGCAGTGGGGCTCCAGGAGCTCATCCCAGTGTCCCCTGGCAGAGCTGCCTGGAGGGAGAGGTGGCAGCAGCCTGGAGGTGGCACTTGTGTCCCCTGCACCTTAAGGCATCAGTGGCTACAGAAAGACTTTGTTTTTCTAAACTTTTCTGTCTGTGGAACTTTCTCTGCGGCAGGGGGGAGGAGAGAAGTAATTTTAACAATTTAATATACTACATAATGTGTTTTATAAGCCGGTGTGAATGCTCCTAAGTATTTTGGTCTTTTTTCATAACACAATGAACCTAATATTGGTAAAAATACAGATCTTAGCTGCCACCATAAAGAGAGGCTAGATTTAATAAACAGTTATGAATGTTGGCAGCTGCCTATCAGATTGTATAACATCGGCTATAGCACATGAAGACAGTGTCAACTTACATTTTATCTCAGAAGTATTTTCAAAGCATTTATTTTGCTTTCTCTTGAGTCCTTAACCTAATTCAAGTTATATAATTGGCGGAATATTTTTCCACACCGCTAATTGGCTGGGTGCCAGCGTGGAAACCATTGTCTGACTTGATGATGATCAGGAATTAACATGACATTTGCGTGGTGGTAATGGAATACATTAGTAATGTAATTCATGACTGTAAGAAAGAGACCATCATCTCCCACCTCTGATCAGCAGGAGGGGCTGGGAGGATGATGAAATGCTCCCAGCAGGCACCTCACAGCAGTGGCTGGCCAATCTCGGTGTCAAATTTAGTTTTAAATTCTTCAGACAAAGCTGTAATGCTTACCAATTAATTACTACAAATGTCAATTAAAAATCTCCCAAATAATACAGTAAGATTAAATTTCAATTAAAAAAATTACATTTAACAAGGAAGATACAACATTATTTTAATGAATTCTGCTGAAGGTGACAGTTTATCTAGATATATTTATACCGTGTAGGTGGATCTAAATTCAGTGGATGATGTTAACCATGTTACTTCATGTACATATTAGTTTTGAAAATCATTTCTGCTTCAGCTGTGTCCTGGAGGATGTGGGGCATCAAGGGGCGTTTCTTGTCACCAGGAGAAAGGGGATTTTCACACCTTCTACATACAAAAATCTCACACCTACAACAAGGGCTTTGTTGTAGACTTCTATCTTGGCTGAATTAGTGTTATTTTGCATGGCATTATGTTTGTGAAACCAAATACAGTGTTTTAGTTGTGGTAGTAGAAAAAGCCCTGACTTTACTATGACTGTAAGGACTTATGTGGGACAATTTTTCAACTAAGCTGTTTTATCATACAAATAATGGCAATTATTTTGATAAATCACTTCCCAGGAAAAGATGTTACTGTGTGACGGTGGTGGACTTGAAGCTTTTATCTGCAAGGCTTCCCCCTGACTTGGCAGAGGAATGATTAAAACCCCTTAGCTGATACTTCAGATGCTTTAAGATGTGTTTTGAACCAGGAGAGGCACAGCAGAGATGTCATGTAGTGTGACAAGCTCTGAGTTTGTGCTGATGGTCTGTGGATGTACAACAAACCCTCGTTAGAACACCAGCACCTCATCAGAGGCAGAGCATTAACAGTGCAAAAAGGGGTTTGTAGCTGGAGTTTTGAATTTTTATTGAACAGGGCAGGTTTTACACTGCTGCAGGTGGAGCTGCTGGTGCTTTGGGAAGGGGTGAGAGCCTGTCCTCCCTGGCATGGTGCAGGGGGCAGAGCTGGGGCATGTGTTTCTTCTTGGAAGTGAGCATTTGTGAGCTGAGGCCTCTAAATATGATCTGAAGGATACTTTCTTAGCTTCCTTGAATTTTTTTCCATGAGCTTTTATTATGTTTTCACACCATCACATCTAAAATAGGTAAGAGAGAAGACATAATTGAAGAAACAGATTTTATGTGTCAAGCCAGCACTGAGAAAAGTCCCTCTCAGGGACCAGAGGCTTCTTTTCCTTGGCACTACTGTGTCTGAAGCCATTGAATTCCAGCAGGTTTTAACTTAAAATAAAATATAAAAAACCCACAGTGTGCACAGAGAAAATCAGAAAATCCAAACAAGTACTCATGGCAGGTTGAAGTAATGATGCACTTTTTAGTAGAGAGGCTTTGCCAGTCCCTTGGTTGCTGTTCAGGCTTTGCCTGGTGGTGGGTGAATGCCACGAGCAGGATCTCTCCCTGCTGCTATTCAGATACCTTTTGGGTGTTGGTAACATCTTTATGGGACCATTCTTGCTTTCTGCTATTATCTGATAAAGCTATCAGCAGCAGGTGATGGGAGACAGCCTTTTTTTCCTTAAGGGCCTCAGGAAATGGATATGTGGAAGTGTAAGAGCTGCTGAAACATTTTCTCACCAATCCTCACAGACAGCAAGGTGATGGAGAGAAAGGTAGAGCGTGGCAGATTCATTTCCTCACCAGTGGCCAGAAAGCTTTAAACAAGGAAGCAGGGAGGGAAGAGTGGGGGCACGTAACATCTTTCTGCCAGGAGATAATGGGATGAGGAGGTTGTGGGTTTGGGGAACCCACTGGTTAGGCAATTAAGTGGCAGCTGGAGCTGCCACTCTTAAAAACTCATCTTCCTGGGGGCTTTCAGCTCATCACAGGACCAGGCATTTGCTGATTTGAGCCCTGGGATGAAGGTCCTGCTCCAGCTGTTGTTTGAGAAGTGGTGTATGTGGTATCATAGGAACTGATCATCTTCTGTAGCCCAAGTGCTGGTGCACTGGGGGGTCCCATGTGAGGCTTGTGCCCATCCCAGCCTCTCATGGTGGTGTCTGGGCTCCTCATTGGGGTGTCTCACCCCAAGCTTGTGACCAACCCGAGCACTTGGGGTGGTGACCACTCTCCTCCTGAGTTAATACAGGTGAAGATTTCTGCCTTTGGTGGGGAAATGCTTTTCTCTTTCTGTAAGAGTTGGCCAAGGATGGCTTTGGGGGAAATACTTACATCAATTTTGGGTTTGTTTTTTTCCCCTCAGTGTAGGGTTGTGCCAGCTATATTAAACAGAGAGAACACTGAGCTGGGGGAAGAAACTTCAATAAGCTGCCCTCATATTGCCAGTTTATTCCCAGCTTTCATCCACTGATTTATGTCCCATCTGAAGTAAAAATACCCAGGCCTCAGCAGTTTGTTTACCTTTGCTTATATCACTCTGGGGCGACCCAAAGAGATGTAAAAACTGTTTCCACTCTGACATTTGCATGAGCTGTGGGGTAGGGTGAGAGGAGACAGACGCTGCACCAAGTGGAAAGGCAACAGGGTTTATTAAGTCTTTGTAGTGCCATGGTTTATAATATTTAGACAGAAGAAAAGATCTCCAGGGAGGGCTTATGAAATGAGAGAAAGCTCTCTGAGCTGACAGCAGATCCTGTCCTCTTTGGGTGGTTGTGTGATGGTGGGGTGCTGGCTGTGGGGAGGGGGTTGTGAGGCTGTCACGGGGAGGTGTGCCTACAGGGGGTCTGGAGGAGCTGCTTTTGGGGGAGGATGTAAACTTAAAGTACTTGTCCTCATATTGTCATCGTGATAAAGCTTCTGGGGGAAACATCATGTAGTGCTCTGTCTTCATTAATACCCCTTCCCAGCAGAGCCTTAAGAGATCGTTCTCCCTTTCAGATATACAAGGAAACTGAATACAGGGTTGTTTGTCATGAAAATCCCATTTATGTACAGCAGCTGTAAAATCCCAGATGCTGAGGGAGGCTGCTCTGTCCTCGGCCAGTTGAGGGGAGAGTTGACTGTAAAACCAAGCAGTAACTGCTTCTCATCAGGGGTGTGGTGGCTGTGGCTTCAAACAGCTCCAAGAATCTGCCCTGCCAAAACTTTATGGATTTTTTTCTCCCAAGCTAGGTAACAGAGAAGTACAAGCAAGAAAATGTATGTGTGTGTGTTTATACATATATATATATACACACACACATATATATATATGAAGGAAGACCTTTGCTCTAGAAACATATTCATCATTGTTTTTTACAGCATGGTCCAGGACTGTAGTACAAAGCATATGGAGCATTTGGGGTCTTTTTGTTGCACAGGAGGTGCCACGGGACTGGGGCTGCTCTTCATGTCTTGCAGGTGTTTGCTGTCCCCTTGACTCCGAGGTGGCAGGATGTGACCCTCAAAAAGACAAATAGTGTTTGGGGGCTTGATGCTTATTGTTTTCAGCAAAGCTTTACTGGAATCACTAAAGTTGCTGCCTCTGCTGCTCAGAGGAAAAGTGAGTGCAGCTGAAAAAGAGAGATGGCATTATCCATTTAAAAAGCCAATGCCAAGCCCATTATTTTACTCTTGAAAAAAAGCATATTGCTTCCCTGTATTTTTTTTTTCCCCACATGGAGTGAATCTTTGGGTTATTAATGTTCTGCTGTCATGTTTGTTTAACATACTTTTTTTGACAATGCCTTTCTAGGGTCAAAGCCTGAAATTTTTCTCCGTGTGTTTCAGTTAGGCAAAACTCCCAGTGTCCCAATGGGGCCTCTTCTCAAATAAGTGAAGACTAATTCCTCTCAACCAAATTGTGAATCTCATCTGAATAAACAGAGAAAAGGTCCAGACTTCGGTGTTTTGTTTTTTTTTCCAGTACCATAAAGCAGTGTCCTGCTGAACAGCTAAGTTGCTGTGGGTGGGCTGGCTCTTCCTTGTGGATTTGGTGGGCACAGCCCTCCACCTCCTTGGTGCTTACCTGATGCCCTGGACCACCAGGACCCTGTGATCCTTCCTGCTCAACCCTGCCTCATCCCTTGCTTTGCCTGGACCAGCACAAGCCCTCAGGCACAGCTTGAGGAGCCTAAAGATGGTGTCGTTTTTAGAGATTTGGCCTTAACCTAGGATTTCCATGTTTTGTGGGTTTAAATCAAACCTTAATACTACTTCAGTGTAATGTTTTCGTGGTTTAATGCTCTTACAGTTTTTTACAGTGTTTCTTTTAAATTCTGTCACTGAAGTGTATGAGAGTTGACAAGTGTAAATATGTAGTTAGACAATTTCAAAAGTGTATTATTTACTGATCGACCATAATGGTTCCAAAGGAGCCATTATACTCAATCATATCATGTCACTCTGTGGCACTTATTATGATGGTAATATGGATATGCATATTATTTTTCTTTAAAGCATGAGAAGCATTATTGTGCGTGTGTAAAAGCTGTTTTTAATTGTCAGTAATGCTCTGAGGTTTTTTTTTAATATCAAGAATTTAAACCACCTATGGCTACCAGCTTGCAGATCACAGTAGCAAAAATCCATGTCAAGAGGAGGATGGAAAAAGCCATGCTTGATACTTACAGCAATGTGACTATGCCTCTCCTTAATATGGCTCTTTTATAGCTTTATTAGATCCGAGGGCAACCTAGAACCCTAACCTGAGAGCTTGGCAGGTAAAAGCTTTCCATTTTATCTCTGCAGCTTTCATCTGCTCCTAAGCTCTTTCCCTGACTTCCTAATTGTGTTTGTGACATTAGCAAATGGCTGGTCTGAAAATACCATGCAGTGCAAGTCATGTTAATTCAGCAATCTTTTTTTAAGGTGTCACAGAAGATGTCTTTTTTGTAGTGCTGGGGTAGGGAGAGAAGGGGAGAAGGCAGAATGAGAACATTGAACCATGTAAAATAAAAGAAAGAGACAAGCAGAGAGCTGGGAGTGCTAAATATGCTTCAGCCTTTCAGTAGAGCTGGTTTCAATAGAGAAAGAGGTAAGAGAGTGTAAGCAGCAGCTTGCTTGCTAGGAACTGTCTTTTGAGGAGAAGATGGGAGGAGAGTTTGAGTTTTAATGACTACAGATGAGGAGCTAAGGTGTGAATCTGGCATGGGGTAAATCGATTGTGGAGCAGTAATTAGAGAGAGGAGGAGGAATCAGAAGTGTTTCTTAACTTAGAAACAAGGATGTGACTGGCTGCTGGCTGTTGCTACTCAGAGATAGGTAAAGAGGAAAGAAACCTGTTGGGCAAAGTCCTCAGTGCAGAAGATGCAACCAAGGTGAAATCCAGTTTGTGACTGTCAAAGGGAGAATATGGAAGAGGAGAAGCCAGTGCTGACACCGAGCTCTCCACCTTTGGGCAGAGCAGTTGCACATCTGCAGGAGATGCAGGGCTGGTCCTGGGGCTGAATCCTCCCTGTGGCAGTGGGAGAGGTTCTCCTTGGTGTAGGAGAAGGCAAGAAGGTCCTTGCTATTAGTGTTTTTATTTCAGGTGCAGAGTGGCGGAGCAGATGACTGCTCTTCTGTGTTTCTGTTCAGACTTCAGGACTGGTTCTGCTTTGTTGCACTGTTGTCAGTTTGTTAACATGGATGAAATTAGGCTAATAACAAAAATGACCCCCTTATTCTAAAGAACCTTTTGTTGGAAATGTATTTGACTTTAAATTCAGAAGATGAACCAGAAGATTCTAGAGTGAGCCAATTCTGAGTAGGTCAGGAGTGGAAGGACTGTACACAGAACTATGCAGGTCTTGAACTGCTGATACCAGGCAGATTTCCTTGCAATGGTTTTTAAATGAATAAAACTAACAAGTGTTTTTTAGCCAATTCCGGATTAATTCTAATTTGTCTCTCTCTGAAATTGTATTAAAACCATTTGTCCTCTTTTGAAATACTGAGCAAGAAGTGTAAAAGCAAATAAATATGCACTTATTCTTTCTTTCCTTGACCTATGTAAACAACTGTGTATTCAGGCTCAGGATTGAGTCTTGTATTTGTGAAAAGGCCAGGGCAAGTTAAGAGTAATTATTTCTTTTGAAATGTTTCCTATTTAGAAAAGTTACTTGTTGAAGTGTCGTTGCCCAAAATATGAAATATCACTGCTGTTTCTATTGGGGTCATTATTTTAATATTCTGAATAAATTCTCATTTTTGTAGAGGAGGATGGAAATTTTGAAGCTACAGTGCATTTGTACACACACACACGCACTAGCACACAACACTTGTTGATGATTCAGAGAAGGAGTAGAGTAATTCAGCTCTTGGACTGCCTCACGTGTGATTGGCTTCCTTTCTGGGGGACTTATTTTAGGGAAAAATCAATGTCAACTGAAAAACATTCCATTCTGAAAAGACAAAAATTCCCCTACTTGTGAAAATGTGTCTTGGCAGCTGATTTAACTTATGATACAAGATTTAACACTTTTCACTAAACATGAATATTTACCATGGCAACAGCTACGTTACGGGCCACATGTTGGAGACTTGCATGTTGTTGCAGAAACTTGTAGCTCACCACATTTAGCCAAGCCCTTGTTCCCACCAGCAGAAGGACCCCCCTTGTGCAGCTGGTTCAAACCTGGCCCTCCTGGTGGGGTTGGTGGCATCCTGTGTGCCTCCAGCAAGGTCATTGCTCCATCAGGTGTTTATTTGCTGGCGAGCAACACCGTGGTGCTCTGTGCAGGCAAAACACTTGATGGTAGAATAACCCAATACATCTTTGCCTGTGATTTGCCTGCCCAGTGATGGGCTGGGGAGAGCTTGCTGAAAATCTCACTTCTTCAGACTCTTTCTCCCTCCCCATTGCCTCCTGGATGCAAGCAGATCAAACCCTTTTTGCCACGTGCAGTAACAGGTCTGCCGTGTCCTCCGGCCACTCTGCTCTCTGCCCTTCCTGCTGTCTCAACTCCTTGTCACCTTTCATTTGCTGTGTAGGGGGTTTTCAGGCAATGTTAATTGAATCACTCTCATCAAGGACTTCATACAAGTGTGGTGGCCCTGGTTGACAAGTGGGATGTGTGGCCGGAGCCGTGCTGGCAGACTGGGATTGATGGGCTGGCTCTTGTGCAAGGGTAGAGTGTTCATGGCTTTGGAGTTTTGGGAAGAGCAGGTCAACATGAGCAAAGTAAATGATGGTTTCAGATGATTTAGATTGCAGTTAAGCAACGAAGCTATAAAGGACAAGGTGTGATGAAACAGGAAGAGGATTTAAGAGTATAGGTAGTCACAAACATCCTTGTTTGTATCTTGAGTAGGAGCATATAAATGTACTTGCTTCAAGGCAAAGCTAGCAAAGGGTTAGGCAAAAACCCACTTTCCTAGAGAGGAAAACTCTTCAATTCAAATGTTTCTTGCACTTTCCTCTGAAGTATCTGGTCTTGGCCATCATTACAAAAAATGTCTTAGTCTGGAGGAGCTCAGACCTTCCCCCTTCTGGGCACTGATGGGACCTTTGCCCTTTTTCTTTTATTTAAGAGACCCCAGTTTCCATGAAACCAGGTGCAGGGATGGTTGGGCACATCAGCTGGGCTGTGGTGGCACAGTGCATGGTGTCCTCTGCCTGACCAGTGGTGCAGCAGCTGCTCTTGGCTGTGAAGTTGTTTGAAGTTTTGGCCTTTACTTGATGGGAATTTGCCAAGTTGCGCTGATCCAGAACTTAAATTATTTGCTTCTCTTTTTAGCATCATGGCTTTTAAAGGTGTTATATTTGTTTCCATTTTGTGTTAAATTAAAATTAAATTAAAGTTAAATGGTTCTGCTTTTTAGATTTAGTAGTGTACAAATATATCTATTTTTACATCCTTTTAGCCTATGCATAGGAAACTGAGAAGCAAGAGTAGGGGCCTCTGATTTTTATTTTGCTTCAATCAAACACCCTGTTGGGATTTCAATTATATGTGGACGTTACACTTGTTTGTTACTAAGGTGATTACAGTACCAAGGTTATGGGGATGTTGTAGTTATAAATGCAAAGATAATGCAAAAAAAGAAAAATAATTGTGTTGGCTAAAATCATCCTGTTCCTATAGCATAAAGTTGCACACACTGTCCTACATTTCAGTCCTCGTTCTATTAAATTACCTGTTTAATAATTTGAATCCAGTGTTATTTTTATATTATATTGCAAATGTGTGACTGTGGGGTTATTTTTAAGATATATTTATTAAGGGAATGAATACAATAAGACAAGTCATTGCAGCCCACGTACAGTTCCTTGACTTCTCATTTTATGATGTTTCAATTGCATATGATTACCAAATGTAAGTTCTAACTTTTATGGGGGTTCATTAGAGATGCAGCTGTGTAGAGAGAAATTCAATAGAATTTGATTATTTTTTTTTTTAATCTTAAAAGTGTAGTGAGATGGAGCAGCTTGATGGAGCATAATTTCAAGCTTCCTACTTTGAGCTTGGATGCACAGTTGTGGGGTCTTCAGGGGCTTAGCTGGGCTGCAGTGGAAATCTGCTGCTGCTGGGGAGAGGAAAGGCAGTATCATGAGGTCTGTGTGCTGGGGGTGTGAGAGACCAGAGCATCTCAAATCAAAGGCATTTGCCTTTTTCCAGGACACAGAGAAAAGGCTGGTGTCCTCAGGACTTGCATGAAATGCTTTTTGCTCCCATGTGCATCAACGTTCTGGTGGAGAAATAGGGTCTCAGTGAATCTGTGATGTTTCCTCCTAATTGAGAATCTGGGTAAAATGAACTCCCCAGAAGCCACTATTGAAAGTAATCTTAGTGAGCAAGTGCTGAGAAAACAAATTTTGGGGTATGTTTAGAAGCAGAGAGGTAGTAAATGAGTAAATCTGCCCTGTGGTTCAATGCTGCAGTGCTTTGTATGAATACCAAACACCAGTGTACCCCATCAAGTGTAGTTTTGTCACATAATTTACTAGCAGAATGTGTTTGGTTTTAATGTATAGGTATGTAAACACTGAATGATTGTCTTTTAGTAGGAGGAACCCTGGATTCAAAAGTACTTGTGACATTAGCTGTTTATGCAAAACTTATTTCACAATACAGGCTATTTATTTCCAAGCACCAACTTCTCATCAAGTTGCAAACCAAGATCCCAGGCAAAGAAATCCTTCTCCAAGTGTAAGAAGGGAAGTATTTTTGTCCTCAAATTTTACTAAGTGATTCTCAGCCTTTGATGTGCTGACACATTGCTGCTGATGGCTTCTGTGACTAGGGACATGCCTTGTGGGGTAGAAATGCTGGATTTGCCTTGCCTTAGACAGTGAGCTTTTTGTTTATTGGGAGTTTGGTCCTCACCTATAGGGAGTGGAGAGGAGGGACAGGTGGTGGCACCATGTCTGATGTCTCTGGCATCATCCCCAGAGAAATGGTATTCCTGGGCTGTGCTGCCTCCCACAACAAGGAAAAACAGATGAAAAGCAATGAAGCACACAATTACATAATGAAAAACAATAAAATGCATCTTGTGATATGTACTAGTGACCATCTGACTTGATTATAAAAACGAAATGTGATTGCATTTCCAGGTATTGTGCTGTGGGATGAACTCCGGGAAAAAGTGAGGAACAACTTGGGAGGAGAAGACTTCTTATTTAATACAAACCTCAGACTTTGGAGTGTGACACATAGCAGAGAATAAATGTCCATTATCTATCAGATGAGGTTTGAATGGTTTAGGTCACACTAGACAAACACTTCTCACCCTAAAACCTTCTTTTCATCGTCATTCATCAACAACACCTTAAGCTTGTGCCCCTCTTGTTCATTTTCACTGTCTCAAAACCCAATAATCTACTTGATGCCTACAAATCACTCCTGGCTGGCATTTGTTAGGTGAGTTATGAGCCGTGGCTGCTGCTGTTCCCATCAGCTCTGCCTCTTGTGCAGGGAGAAGAGAGCTGGAAGGTTTTGGAGAGGCTGAGGAGGCAGAAGTTCAGCAGAGACAGTGGTTGGAGGCGTGGGAGGCTGTGAGCAGAAAAGAGAGGAGGGAGATAAAAGGAAGATAGAACTGGTCGTGAGGATTCCTGTATGGCAGATCCCTGTCTGGACCTGTGCTGTGCAGTTGTAGTTGACTTCTTGTTTCTCACAGTGCTTTGTGCTGGTGGGGTGTAGATCTGTGTGAGGCAGCACAACCCAAACCTGGGGTGGCAATGAACTCATCTTTCCTGTTGCTTCCTCTCCAGTTCTTCCTTTTTCTTTCAAATATATTTTTCTGGCTCCATCCCCAACTGCCTGGAAGTGATTTGTTCAGCAGCACAGTCCCCTGGTTTTCAAAGGCCACAGGCTGTTCTCCCTTGTTTTCTGCCTGCCTTCCTTCTCTCTCATTCTGGGAAACAGTCTGACAGACATGGCTTCTTTGCAGCCACCAATTAACAGTAATCCATGTGACTGCAATGGTCACAGGTAGAAGAAAAGATCAGTTTGAAAGTAGAACTGTGTGTGAGTGGAAATTTCTGTAAATCCGGTAAAGAGAACGTGAGAGAAGTCCCATGTTTTAATTGCAAAGTAAAAGTAGGTTCATTTTGTTTTGTTTTTTGTTTGTTTTTTTTTTTTTTTTCCCAGCTCCATTTGAAATGTTTCTTTGCCTTGTTCTAACGTAGAGTTTGGAAGATGTCACCACTCATGGTGATGTGGGCCAGCATCAGGGAGCACTGGGGTCTGTTGCCCACCCAGCCCATCGCTGGCACTTTGGAGTCACCGTCCCTTGCTCCCTAACCCCTTGAGGGATTTTGAAGGGTGCTCTGGGTATCATTACCCTTTGAAATGGGGGGCAGGAATGTGGAATGGTGAGGGCTCAGTTGGCAATGGGGTGGGCTCTGTTTGCCTCTAGCTGGGCTGGGGGGGATCTGTGAACCTGCAGCCTTATTAAGAGGGGAAGGAAGAGTCTCCTGTTTGTGGGAGCTGGTCACACATCGGGGGGTAGCAGGAGGTAAGCCAATTTCCTACCCCAATACCTTCCTCTTTTCTACTTCTCCACAGCTTGAAAACCATAAATCACTTATTTGAAATGTATTTAAGGAGAAGAATATTTTCCCCTGCATTCCCACTTAATGCTTTCTAGCGAGTACAGTTGGGATCATTCATGTGCTAAAGCAAGAAAATATTCTTCTTTGATACAGTATCTTCATTTTAGGCAGCTTCCTCTTCTACTCAGTTCTTAGATGATAATTCTGAGCTCTTAGATGCTGCTCATCTTGCCACAAAAAGCAAATGCAAAACAGGATATTTTAATTTTATTAATAATGAATGTTTACATAATTAGATGAATTACTTTGTTCCCCTTGACATTTTGTCATTGTGGACCTGTCTTTCTCTCTTTTAAAGCATGCTAGTAGTGATGGGAAGCACAGGGGTGCTGCTGAGCATCTCCTTGCAAGGATGAGGGCTTCTCTCACCCTGCAGCACCTACCTCCTTGGGCAGCCATACCAACATGTGCCTTGCCCTGTACTCTTAGGGAAACTTACTCAAACCTCATTAAAATACAAGTTCTTCAAGAAGTTTTACCTCTACCAGGCCCTAAAAATATATATTTTTGCATATAAATTGAAGAATGTGCTTTTTCCATCTGGTCCTTCAGGTCTGTATGAGATTGGGTCATTTGCTTCTCTAGAAATTCTCCTTTGTGAATTGGCACGGTCTCATAAGGGTGTGATATTCATCCATCCTGAAATTGCTGTTGTCTGACATATTTATGTTTTTAGCTTTTGGGTTTATGTAGTTAGGGCAAATGCTGTTTTGCAAAGATGTTTCTTGGCCAGAAAAGGAGTGTGGAGGTCCTAGTGGTATTGGGAAAAAACTAAGAGGGTTTTGTTTTTCATGGCTTTTGTTGAAAAAAGAAGCAAGAATAACTGTTAAACAGCAGGGTGCTACTGGATGATGGAGAAGCTGAAGGAATGACTTTTTTTCCTGTTATGTGAGTGCTTTGCCTTCCTCACTCTTGCTCCCCTGTTTCTTCAGAAAGGCCCTGCAGCCTGCAGATAACAGAAATTAAATTAGTATTGATATAACATTAGACACTCCTATTAATATTGACAGTCTGTCGATACTGTTGTGCTACTTTTGTAATACGGGATGTTAACGGATAATACTTTAAATAAAACCACACTAATCTTATAATCACTGAACATGTAGTGGGGTCTTGACTCTGCTCACTCCTCCTCCCAGCTCCCCCATCCTGGTGTGCTGACCCTGCCTGCCTGCAGCTCCCTGGGAATCCAAGGGTTGGGCACCTTGCTCCCTCCAGGCTTGAACCTGTGGATGGGGGGATGTGGTGGGGCAGAGATGATGGCTGTAAGTGTCAAGGTAGGAGCAGTGATGGAAACTTCCCCACGACTGTGATTTTGGGTCTGCGAGCCCTTTGGGGCTGTGGGTGGGTGCAGCCCAGGCTGCCTGGTGAGTCCTGAAGCAGTGGGGTTTTTCTCCTGTGGTGCTGCCCAGCCCCTTTGTCTGTGTTCCCAAAGTTTGGTGCAGGAAGCAGTGCAAGGATGATGATGAAATTCCCCGAATCCCTGTTGGACCCCTCTGGCTGAGCATGGACAGGGCAGGAACACACAAGGTCAGAACCGTGCCCTTAGCCTGCCCTGCCTGTCTGGAGACTTTGCATGTGTTAGGAGCTCCCCATCTCCTGTGAACTTTTTTCCTTTTAAGTCTATCACGAAAATCACCATGTTCATCAGAGCTAAAGTTATTTGTTAAATGGTGTAAAAAAAATCTGCATTAAACAATAATGATTGCTTTGGTAAACAGAGATGTCTTTTTATTGCGCAGCGGGTTTTGTACGCAAATTTGTACACGTCTGTAAAACAGAATTTGCCATCTACCTTGAAAAATGGGAACCACAGCACATGTTAATTACCTCTCCTTTCACCCTCCACTCCACCTGCTGTGCTGCTGCAATCTGTTGCTGCACTGCCAAAATCCACCCAGCTCCGGGACGGGCTCAGCTGTGAGCAGGTTGGTGCTTGCTGGTTTGTGCCCCTTGGAGGAGGCAGCAAGCTCCAGGCTTAATTTCTGCCCCTTTGTTTCCTAACTAGGAGGAGATTTTTTAAAAGAGGAAGGGTAAAGCCCTTATCTTGCTGGAAAACCATCTAGTGATGCTCAGTTATTCACCGCATTATTAATGCTTATTTGGACGCTGCTTGGACTGCTGGATTAAACAGCTTTCCTGTTATGTATTGAATAAAATGAAATACATGTCACAACAGCAGTGCTATGATGGTGACAACCATCCTTGGCTGTGCATCTCATTAGAAAGATATACATTTTTCTTTGTTGTGTTTCTGTGAATGACAGAAGTTGACAAACATCTTTTAAGAAGTTGGTGTTTGGAGAAAGTTACACTTGTGGTGCAGAAACAAAGAAGAAACTGCTTGTTATGAAGGTAAATAATAATTTTCTACACATGTGTTTTAAAAATCACCCTCTTCTGCCACGGTAATTGCTTTTTACTTTGTTATTGCATATACATTGAAAGACATCCTCCTCTGGATCACTTGCTCTCAGAAAGAAATCCTGAAGGGTTCAAGGGTCAGAATGTATTGGAACTTGCACTTAAACCAGGATTAAAATCCTCAAATTTCACAGTTCTAAAGACTGAATCGATTTGCCAAAAGTACCATGTGAGTTCCCAGGCATCAGTTGAGTTTCCCTGTAATGTTTTTTTGGGAGCAAGGAGTTGCTAGCTCTGACAAAGGAAAGAGTCTCAAGAGCAGAAACACCAGGTAGGGTCTCTGCTTGCTGTCAGCAAACCAGTGATGCTGTGCTTTGAGAGGTTTGCATAGTTTGTGCTGATCAGGCTGCACATCTGCAGGTGTCTGGGCCTGGCCCAGATGAACCCTCCCGAAATTCAGAGCAGAAGCAATGACTGCTTGCAGTAACTGTGCTTGGGCATCTTTGGACCAGTGCTGGGAGGAGTGAGGAGAAATAAATTGAGGGGTTTTAACTTTTTTTTTTTTTTTTTCTTTTTTAAAGAATACTTTCCAAAGTTAAGAATGAAGGTGTTCACCATTCTGGCTTAAATGGCTTTTGCCTATTCATGATGAATCAGAAAAGAAGGCATTGCATATTCAGCTGCATTTGCATGACTCCCTGGATTTCACAGGCGTTGTATGGGTGCCAAGTGGGTGCTGTGTTGACCCACAGAAACTTGAGAACACAGTTGAGAAACCAGTGGGAAGAGACAAGTGTGGACTTGCAGGAGGGAGAAGAGGAGAGGAGGATGCAGGCTGGAATCCCCTTTTCTCACCATCCCTCTGCCTCCAACGTGTGATGGAGTCAGTGAGCATACAGCCCACTCCTGGAAACCTCTGTACCTGGTGCAAAGAAACTTTGCTGAGGCTTTGTTGGAGATGCATGGTTTAGTGTGGGTTGGTTTTGCTTTTTGGTTTGTTTTTTTTTTTTTTTTTTTTTTTCATTTAGACACGTTCATCTTTCAGCATCCTGAAACAGAGAACACAATCTCTGCAAGAAATCATCATTTGGGGAGACTTCTGTAGTCGAGGAGTTCTCAGCTTACACTCACCCTTGTGTCTGAAATTGTTTTACTTCTGTTACAAGTAACACCTAAAATTGCCACTTAACCTTGCAGGCACTTTGTTAAGTCTGTATTTTTTGACTGCAGCAGCTGGGGTGGAGTTTCCTTTGGGAATTCAAGGAGTAGGAAGTGTTGTTTGTAGTTTTTTGTTGGGTTTTTTGCTGACTGGTGCTAATGTGTAGGTGGGGATGTTCTGCTGTTTTTGTAATACTTTTATTGTTTATGGAATTGTTAGTTAATTGATGGTAACAATGCCTGGAGCCTGGGAGAGGTATTCTTTTATGTTTGTTCAGATCAGAACAAGTAAATAATTTCAGAACTTGAAAAGAGATTCGAGATTATTTGCCTTAATTTATTTACCTTGCAGGTTTGCATCTATGATTTCCATACCTTATTATCAAGTTTCCCCAAATGAATTTGTGTTATTTCTAGCAGAGCAACAGATGAGAAGAATTACTTTTTTTTTTTTTATTTTTATTTTTATTCAGTAGTGTGTAGCTGGAGCCCCCCAGATGGATCCAAGAGCAGATGCTGCACCTGAATGTGCTCCCAGGTAGTTTGTATGGATGTGGTGGAAGTCCCAAGTTGAGAATGTCCCTTTGTCACTTGCAATAACTTCAATGTGAATGTAGGAGACAGTAGAGTATCTAATAGATGAAAAGATATCTTTGAACTCTTTAAAATTGCTTCATGGTTTACTCAGACTAAAACCTACTTGGTAATTTTGTCATCCACATTTATCCAATGAAATAAAATTCAAACCAGCCAACAAAGTAGAGAATGTTTTTTATTTATATGTGGTGTAGTTCCATCTGGTCCATGTTAAGGGCCTCAAAAATATATGTGATTAGCTTTATAGTTCACTGCTAAAGGTAGCAAAGCTGGCTTTTAACATTTTTCAAATTTGCAGCTATCATCTCAAAACATTTGCTGGCATTTCCTGACTGTGATTACCAACCAAAGACTTTTTGGGTTGTCTTTTCACTTTTTAAAGTATGTTGCATAGTTTTCCTGCTTAAAACACCACTGAAGCCTTTGCTGTTCCCTTTGTAACTCATATGCAACCTATCCATCTCTGTCAAGACTGGTCAGTCTCAAATCCCAAAGCTCAGTGGTAGGAAACGTCAGATAACTTATACTATTAAAGTAGTAAAATTTATGGCTGTTGCCAACACTGAGCTCATACTCAATAAAATGAAATGCCACGCATTAGAAATAATAGGAAAGGTGAGCTGTGCTGCTTCAGGACAATTAAGGGGAGGATTTAAAGTGTTTGCTAGAAGCCAGCTCAGAAATTCCCGTTGAGTGCACAAGGAAGACTCAACATCATCAGCTTACCCCAGTTTCAGGCCTTTGCTAGTCAAAGTCCTGTTTTCCCACGAGCTGAGTGGTTGAGGCCTTAGAGATAAAAAAATCTTCTGCATTTAAGCCAAATTATCTCCTTTTGCAGCCCTTTTTGCACCAAATGCGTGTTTGTACCTGGAGGCAGTGTGCAGAGGAAAGCCTCAACACCACCACAACCCCCCAGAAAGGTCCAAAGGAACTAATGAATACACTTGCAGGGGGTTTTCTGCCCCAGCCCCCCTGGCAGGGTATTTCCTAAGTGCTCTACCTGTTCTCTGCACCTTAATGCTGCTGATGGAGAGGAAATGTAAGCACGAGGTGTGGGCTTCACTCTCCATTCCCTTGCATTAGCAGAAAATGCTCCCAGCACCTACAACACAGCATCTGCCTTCTGTAACAGCCTTGGAGGGTGTTTTCCATGTACAGTTTTCTCTGGGCATAGTAGTAATTTGGGGTTTTTTTCCTAAAAGTGCAGTATTTAGCCCTTGAGGAGGCTCCCTCTTAACCTCAAGTATGTCCAGAAGTGCCAGGGATTTTCAGGAGTTGAGTTGAAGGTGTTGTTTGAAGTTAACCATATTTTATTTTCTCAGACCCTTTCTTGGGACTTAATTTATATAGCACTGTGATGGGCACGTATAAACATTGTGATCAGGTTACAGTACGAGTGGAAAAGGTAGACTCGTTTTCTTCTTCTTTTCTCACAGTACAAATCTAAGAAATCCAGTTGCTTAGCCCATAAAATGCACATTTCTGTTACGGATTAGTCTTATTTTAATGAGGCTGTTACTTATACAGTAGTACATTAGCAAAGTGTCCGCTGATTTTTATGCAGCAAATGTTTATGCACTGCTTCAGAGGGGCCCAACTCTTATTCCCCCACTCCCCAATTCCCAGGATGGGATATTTGGGTCCAAAAAAGCTGTCAATCTGAGCAACATAAGATTGGGACATTTTTGGGTCACACACAGGTGCCTGGGAGTCAGGAAATCAGTGCATGGGACCCCCGGCAGCAAGGTGGGGGTTGTGCCCAACCTGCTGGGTGCAGGGGCCAAATCTTGCTTGGATTCAGGGTGTAAAGAGGTTTAGAAGTTGCTGCACACTTTTATTCCACCTTCTTGGAAGCAGTGGTGAAGTGAAGCAGAAAGCCTGGCAGCAGGATGAAGACATCCTCTGTCCATCTCTGCCTGTGAAGCTGAACTGAAGCCTTCCTGCACTGCTTAAAATTGTAATTTTGGATAAAAGGCTGTGTAATAACTTCAGCAATGTGTGAGAAGATCTCATGTTAATACTGTATAAACCTTCTTTAACTTCAGGAAGCTTAAAGTCAAATTTGGCAGAGCTTACAAGGGCAGCAAACGTGGACCCACACAACTCCAGTAACCGAGAGAATCGGCTGACAAACCTGCAGTATTTTGATTTTTTTACAATGCTATCTGAATTCTTGAAAGTACTTAGTTCCTTGTGAGTGTGTGTAAAAAATATATATTTGTCTTAACCTATGTGTTAAAAATTTCAACCTCATGTTCTGTGCAAGGATTTTTTCCCATCTCTTTGGGAAAGCTGAATAAGGGGAATGTTACAGTGCAATTTAGGTACTCTGGATTTCAGGTTTTTAAAAAAGAGGCAATAAGGTAGGTTAATTGTGGAACTAGGAGGCTCCACTGACTCATCTTCTGAATAAGGAAATTCAGATGTGGTGTGACCTCAAGAAAGTGAATTTTTAGAGCAGTTGAAGTTAGAAATCTGGGATAAATTCGGGTATTTGAAAGTCATGGTAACAACCATTTGTAAGAGTGTATCATGCTCTATAGTAAGATTGCATAAGGGCACAGGATGAAGCATCTGGTTTGGGGTTTTTTTTTGTTACATTTTTTTTTTCACTTTTGGCATTCTGTTTGTGACAATTAGATGACTCTATTAGCTGTGTGTGGAAGGAAGCAGTGTTGTGAAATGAGGAGAGATTTTCTTCATCTGTTATTCTGTAGGTAATTTTTGTGCTTTTTCCAGTATTTAAGTACCTCTTAACTGCTTGCTGTCCATCTGTATACCATTCATGGTACTGTAAACTAGTATATGTAGCATGACCTTGTAACTTGCTTTGTTTGTGCATCTGCCAGTACAATATGTTGTCTTTCCTTAAAATGCAAATATGCTCCACACAGTACAGAGCTCCTTAATCAGTAAATAAATGGAGGTAAAAAATTGTACCTAATACCCATTTAATTTAAATTCATTTTATAAACATAAAGACGCCTTTTAAGAGAAGCTTTAATTCAGACTAGCACCTTGATTTGTGGTTGCCATGGAGAATCAAATCTGTCATTTGACAAGAAAAGTCACCCATTTATGACAGCACTTTATCTTGTCTCTCCAGGGGAAGAAAATGTCAAAAGTGAGAGCAGAAAAAAATAAAGCCTTGAAACACCAGAATTTCTTGATTTCATTTTTATTATTCAGCTATCATATCCTTTCTGATAATAGCAAGTTGGTGAAAATAAATAATGTTCCTACAGTAAAATCAAATATTTCCTATTGGAATGGACAGGGCTCTTTGTGATTGTCAGTGCTGTGAAGTCTGGCAAGAAATAGTGTTATTAGATAAACCCACAGTGCCCAAATCTCATTTTCTTTTCATTACAGTGTCAAAATAATTATACCTGTGTAATTTGGGTAAGAAATTGTAGAATAAGTAAAATGGTCCATTGGAAGAGATTGCTTTAAGCTTGCGTTCATTATAGGGTGGGGTTTTTACATGCTGAAGAAAAAGAAAAAAGAGAAAAAAAAAATTGTATAATTTAATTTGAATTAAAATGTCTGGTTACTCTTTCATGTTCTTTGCAACCAGAGGAGACGGCAAATGCTGTGTTCTGCTGGGGTTCTCACATCCATGCTTCTTTTACAAAGGAGAGCTAAAAGAGGCAGGAGTTTTAACACTTTTTGATTCTCAGGTGAAAATCTCTGAAGAGTTTCAAAGACGTTAGACGAAATTGGCTATTATCTAAAATTTTTTTGGAAGTGGTTTTGTTTTGTAGGATAAAGAAACGGTGAGACTCGGGTCTTTTCAGGAATGTAATCAGCTATCGCAAGTGTTTATGTGTGTACATTTAATCCATACAGAGAAGTAAGTTGCCCTCAGGGGAGAAACACTTACTGTAGCATTTCATGACTTTTTACATAAATCTAAAAAGTGTCGTTGAAAGAAGAAGACTAAAATAATCCACTCTGCCACCTCTTTCTTGAGACGGCGTTTGTGCCTTTCGCAGTGATGCGGGGTTTGATGTGGTTCAGGAGTAATCTTGTATCAATGAGATAGCATTATAATAGAAAGTCCTTTAGTGGTTTAGTGTAAATATTGGGCTGGTAGGGGAGCTGCTTGCTGGAGCGTTTGTGCCTGCAAGAGATTACAAAAAGGGAGAGAAAGGGAAGGGTCGGAGGCTCTTTTTTTTTTTCTTTTTTTTTTTTTTTTTTCTCCCTTGAAATTGGCTGGCGGTGCTGGATCCATAGCCAAAGCTAGTTGGGATCTGCTGTGAGAAAACAGGCAGTACAATAGTTCCCTATTCCTGCCTTCACGTGGAATCTGAAGCCAAATCCTGGTCTTAAATACTTGTGTGTCACTCTGCTTGCATTCACCAGGCACTTACCATGCCTGTCCGGTGGAAGTAAGTGTTGTGTTCTGTCCTGGGGCTGTTTAAAAATGTTTGATTTTCGTTTTTTTTTTTGGCAAATATCACCTTAATTGGGAAATACTTGCAATTTGGATTATTTTTAAAATATTATTTTGGTTTTAACATATATTTTAGGAAGCGTGTTTGGATGGGCTAGGAAAATGTGATAACTTAGGGTGGTTTTGTGAGAGTGTCTGGAATAAGAGAGGGTGAATTAAAGATGCTCTCTGGGGTTATGGAATCTTAAAGATATTAAAGGGTCTGATTTCCATAATGTCTGTCTCTCCTTTTGCCCAACTGTTGATATAATCTGCTTTAAAATCGATTTGCTGTCATCATGTAATCAAAGCCTTAATTGCATCATCATTGACTCCAGCATTTTTTGCTGATAAATTTGTGCAGCTGATGGTGAAAATGTTGTGAAAAAACAGAAACAACAAGTGCTTGAAATAATTTTGCTGGCTGTGCTGTTTCTTGCATGTGGATGAAAAATTTCACAGATAATCCAGAAGTCCCTGAATTTTACAGGAAGAGATTTGAAAATGTTTTTCTGTGTTCAAAACCGTGAGGCTTGGTACCACAAGCTGTGTAATATGTTGAAGTCAAGAATACACAAAGGACTAATAGAAGATTGATATTTAGCATGGCCTTGTCAAAACTGTCTTTTTATTTAGTCCACTTCAAAATGCAACTTGCTGCAAGTTTTTTCTTAAGAAATTAATGAAAAGAAAGGGGATGGTGGGGGTAAAGCTGCTGATTTGCTTTGAGGTTGTTTCCCAAAGCACTGAATTATCTCTGTCCGAGGGGAGACCGAATAGAGTTGAAATATTTGTATAAAACAAAAAAAAAATTGTAACTTCTCTCTCTAGTTTCCAATGAAATGTCTGATACCCTGTCCTGAAAATCACAGATGGAAACTTCATCTCAGCACAGTGCTACAGCAGCAATGAAATGAAAGTAGCAGCGTCTCATTTACATTTCAGAAATAGTTCTCTTGTAGTTTCCTGTGCAATCTAGCAGATTTTTTCAGGTCAGTTGTTACCCACATTCAGAGGGCAGCACGTTAGGTTTGACCCTTGGTGCTGGGTGAGTCTGGAGGTGGTGCAGCAGTAACCAAAGCAGCAGCAGTGACTGTTTGATGCCGTTTCACCAAAGGTTAACTCCTTCCTTTTGGCTTTGGCAGCTCTCTTCAGTCAGAGCTGCTGCAGCACAAGCTTTCCTCAGTTGTTTTTTTTTTTTTATATATTTTGCTGATGGATTGCAATTGCATTTTTGTTTTGCTCACCTGTTTCGGAAGCCTGCTTGACTCTGATATAAAACGGCAACACTCGCAAATGGTTTCTGTAAGAAGAAGTCAAAGTAAATACATACTTGGTAAAAGTGAATCTCATGCTTTTTAAGAGAATATATATCCACTGGGTACTAATGAGCCTGCGTATGGTCTGCCAGTGCCTTTTAGGAGAGTCTTTGAAAGAGAAGAAAGTGCAAATTTCCGGGGAGAATGCGGAGTGCCATCGGTCAGGCTGCAAATGTGATGCTTGGTAGTTGCTGGGTATCAGTGCAACACAATAAATACCACTTAGGTACTTGGCAAAACTGAGAAACGCTGCTTCTTTTGAATAGCACCTGTGACTTCCTCTAAAATTTGGAAATTAAGGTGCTGAGCATTTAGTAAGTCTTCAGAGAGCACCCATTTGATTTTACCAAATCTCTGAAGCTGCCTGAGCAAACCCAAGTGGGCACATAATGGACAGGGATGACAGCACAGCTCGTTGCCATGTAAAGAATTCTTCTTTTTTAATGTATGGATGCATATGTATGTGTGGATGTATTTTTAACAGAGCTGCAGTGTCTCCATGCGGGTGGTGCGTGGGACTTGTCACCAGCCAGGGGAAGCCAGGGCAGCTGTGTGACACTCACCAAGCCCAGAGGGTCCTGCTGAGGTCTGGTGGGGGAGATAAAGTCCCAGAGTACCTGAGCATCCTCCTTGTGCAATGCTACCTTGGGGACTGGGCACCCTGGACGAGCCTCTGTAGTGAAAAGGGTGAAGTGTATCTAGCAGGAAGATGTCTGGCAAAGATGGGCATTTTTGTAGTGGTGATGGTGATGCCACTGCTTGAAAAAACATAGCAGAAGGTATCCCAAGGTGGAGCAGGAGGTCCTGGTTCCTCACTGAGCCACACTTTGCTTTGGAGTCACCGGAGTTCTTAAGGCACTTGGAGTTGATGAGGGCTCTGGAGTACTTCTTGTGGTCTCCTCGTGGGAAAAAATCAGACTTAGAGTTGTTGGAGTGAGTTGATCTCTCCACCCTGCCCTGCCATTAGCAGTCCCCAGTGCCACCCAGCAGTGTGGTGACTCTGCTGTTAGGTCTGGTGGTGGGGACTTGTTGGTCAAAGCTGGGTTGTCTTGTCTCCTTACTGCACTCTGGTTAAAGCTGCTTCTTGCTGTTGTTTCAATTCTCATTTCTTAAAGGTAGAGAAAAAAAAAATTCTCTAGAAATGACATACATTAAAAACAGGTGTGTGTGAAAACAGCCTTCAAGCTGATACCATTTGGCACATGAGATTTGGGAAATCACAGTGACACAGGTCACCTTAACCAATAAATGTGAAACTCTCTTGATATCATGCTGGTTTGGGTTGTGGTGGGTTTTTTTTGTTTGTTTGTTTTGTTTTATTGCTTTTCTTACCAGAGAACCTTGTTTGGGCTTTGGCATGTCATTCAAACCCAAGTGTTCCAAGCTTGCCACATGGTTCTCTGTTCCTTCTTTCTGTCTGCCCACCAACTGGGACCAGTTTTGCAGAAGTTCTCTTGGGATTACAACCACAGCTGAGGCCTGTTGGGGCTGTCTTTAGCACATGGGGTCATCAGTATCCATAAAGACCACGAGTCAGGTGGCCTCAGGTTGGTGCCTTGAGTCATTGGGTAGCTCAAACCAGCAGAGATCAACAGCCTCCCTCTTGCTTTGCCTCAGTTTCCTACCAGGGAAATGGTTGTGATGCCATCAAACTTCTCTATGAGGTGAGGAGACTTTTGTTAATCTCACAAACCCTGATAATGCAAGGAGGGAATTGAGGGCAGGCTCAAGAGGAGCTTGGGAATTCTTGACTCAGCTCTGGTTTTGGGTGGTGTGTGCTAAATAAGTGGTGTGTGTGCTACTGGGAGCACAGCTTTGGGAAGGGGAAAAAGAAATGCTTCAGAAGTGCACCTTAGCTGGGAGTCCCATAGAAAAAAGATGATTGTGTAAGTGAAGATTTGATCGTAAGACTCATTCTGAAGGTGTAAATCAGGATTTCATGTTGATGTTGCCAACTTTGTTGCCTGTTTTTTGCAACCTTAATGTTATTTTAATATAGCTTTGGATGCAGTTCTGTAAAGGATGTACAGCAATATGTTAGCATGCTCTGCCATCCCACATTTATGGCTTGTAATAAGTTTTCTTTTTTTTTTTTTTTTTTTCCTTTTTCTGTATTGTCTTTGCCAAAAAAAAAAAAAAAAAAAAAAAAAAAGACTTTTGAGCACTGTAGTATGTATTCTTACTGCTGTAATTTTATTTGATTCTGGGTCCTGTGTCACCTGTTTTATCTCAAGGCTCTTACTCTGTTCTCTTTGTATCTGGGAGAAGCAGTCAGGGTAGTCCATGCACTTGACCAAGATCCCTGCTCAGGGGGTTTGGGGGTGATGGAGAGGGCTGGAGGCAGAAGAGCAAGCACAGAAGAGGTTCTCACCACCAAAGTCAGACTCTTGCAAACTTTTTAGCTGAAATTTAAACGCTGGGGGCAGGGGAAGATGTGCTACAGTTAAATATTTTCATCTAGATGGATCAGGGCTGGTTTTTGAGGGGGAGCCTTGTGAAGCTTTGTTTTTTTTTTATTGTCTAAGGGAAACAGCAATTCTCGTGCTCTGTGAAAATTTTTTTGTAATAAGGGTTTTTAGTAATTGGAATGATTACTCGGATGGACTAGTTTTGGTGTTTTTTTTCTCTTGTCTTTTCTCCCATTGATGGGTATAGCTACACTAGTCTCATCCAAACTGGAATGAAGACAGAAAAAAAGGTAGAATTCATTTCTCCTATTATGATGTCCAAATATACTGGTTCAAGTGGACCCACAGATGACAAAATTGGTCACTTCAGCAGTTTCTGTGCCTGGCTTTCAGGATGATGGGAGATTGGTGTTTTATTACTGACATTCTCACTAGTGCTCATCTGGGGACAGTGTGTTTCAGCTCTCTCTGCCTAAATTTCACCATGTATAAGGTTAGAGAACCTTTACTGACTTTACAGGTTTTACAACTATCATGTGTGCATTGAGGTGATCCCAAAGTACCAGCACCTGGTCCCATTTCCCTCCTTGCCCCGTTCCAGCTCTGCCAGCTGGATGTGAGCCCTTCCTGAGGACTGGGCAATCCTGGTCTTAACTTTCTTAATTAATTGATCAGGGGTCCAGATTGAAGCAGCAGGAGTGCTCAGCATCTGGAGAGGTGTCTTCAGGGGTGGTATAAGGGGGGGTGTTTGTTTCTATAGAGACTGGCTGGCCCCCTTGGATGGGGCAGTGTTTCCCAAGGCAGTAGCTGGTGTTTCTCGGGGCTGCCAACTCTTCTGCTCTTGCAGTCTCAGGGCCTTTTCTGAGGTTTCTTACGCTCCTCTCCATGTGAGGCTGAAATGTAATTATCAGGGATAAGGTCCTCCAGAGCAGACCTTTAAAAGTCCTATATAAAGATGCTGCTCTTAAGTAATTCAATATTTCAACTGCTCTGTGCCGGATTGATTGATTGATTAATGGAGGAGTTCATTTAATTAATCCAGGCCTTCACTAAGTCACATGTGTTACAGTAAATACTGAGATGCTGGTGATAAAGGGGGTGGTTTGGGGCTGTGGCTTCTCACTTGCTTCTCTCATCCCTTTGGCTTTTCAGCCAAGCTCTGGGCACAGCATCACCATGAATGACTGAGCTGCACCAGGGCTCCTGCTGGGTGCATCTCCTTGGTTTGCTATCTATAGGCTGCTACATATATTTTGGGTGGCAGGCAGACGTGAGACTTTGTCACTTCCTACAAGTGTACATGTGGAGCGAGACGATTTTTTCCCCCTCTTGGCCCCAGCAACGTGCCCGGGGAGTTTGCCTCGAATTTTGGATTCTATAAAGTTGATCTGTAGCTGCACATTGACAGGGACAATATCTGCTGTTTCTGAGCAGGTCCTTCTGCTGACTGCCTGTTTCTGTTTTGTTTGGTGCTTTTTGCTGGCCAACTTTGGTCCTTGGTGGGGTTCAGGCACCTCCTTGGCCTGAGGGTTGGTTGATGTGTGCTGTCATGTTCCATAGGTGTCCCTGTATGCCTGCAGCACCTCAGGGAGCTGTGACACTGGCTACAGAATACCCAAAAGCTGCAGGTTCCAGCCCAAAGTCTGGTCTCTTGGCCATGGAAGAGCTGGATGTGGAGCTGAGAAGCCTGGTTTGCAGGCTGATGGAGGTTTCATTGCTCCTCACTCACCTTCCTCAGCAAAAATCTGTACTTGCCCTCATTTGTATCCCTAAGAGGTGACAGCTGTGGTTTGCTCTGAGGGTTTCTGTGTCCATTCTGAGTGCTTGGGGTGTCTGGGGACAGGGCAGCTGTGCAGGAACTCCTCCAGGGCTTCTGTGCTCCCATAACAGAGTCCTCAGCTCGTGTTAGTTTTGTGCAGAAAGATGTCTTCAGGGGATGGGAAAGGGGTGGCTCAAATGGCAGTGATCCTGGCACCTTAAGGTTTGGTGAAAAGTCCCCAGATTTGTCATTGTACAATAAAAAGACATCAAGGAGACATGACTGTCCCACCACAAACCCTTGGCAGGGGCAGGAACTCCAAGCTGCATCTCCTGGGCTGTGTCCCAGTGTCTCTCTACTGGAGAAGCAAAATCTGGGGAGTCCAGGATCAGTTATTGCTGTAAATTACCCTCTGTCCAAGCTTTGGGGATGTAGAAATAGATAAACAGGATGCACACACAGGGATCCACATTACTTTGGAATGAGGACTATTAGAAGTCCCAAATTCTGAGCAGCCTCACGACTGGGTTTGCTCCCACAGACCCATCGTGTGGGCAGTTGCACAGCAGCTGAGCACCCTTTTTGTCTTGCTCAGTTTTTGGAAAAAGGAGTTCAGGCTTGATTTGTGGGCAGGCTGTTCAGTGCTGCTGTCAGAGGTCAGTGGTTTGTTGTGTGGTTAGCTTGGTTCTCAGCCCTGTGTCTTGAAAGGTAATGGGTTCATCTCCAAGAGAGCTTTTTCTCAGCTGGATGTCTAAACTTATTAGTCTTTACAGAATTTAGTCATGGTAGAATATTTGATGAATACCCGTTGATAAAAGGTGCTTTTTTATTATTATTATTTTTTCTTTTTCTTTTTCTTTTTTTTCTTTTTTTCTTTTTATTTTGCTTGCTGATGTAATACTGTGAAATCCTGATGGAAATCCAAGTGAAAATGATCACTGAACACCGATGCAGTGGCTGATGGGTTAACCTGCAGGGACCTTGTGTTGCTTGTGCTGCTGGTGGAATTTCACAAATGCTGGGCAGGAGGATGCTGCTGTCAACCACTGGGGCTTCAGGAGAGTTTGCTGGTCCCTGGCTGGGCAGTGTCCATGCAGGTGGGCCCCTTCCCTCTGCTTCATGGCTATTGCTGCTTCCCAGCCCAGGAGGGAGCACCTTGCCCCTCTCTTTACCTCCAGCAAACGTGGGATGGGAATCCTGCCTGGGTTGATGCTGGCTCTCCCTCCTGCCCAGCTGTAAAGGAGCTGGTGCAAGCAGGAGTTTTTAAGCTCTTGGATTTGGAGTTTCTGCGTTGTTCATCTGATTAAATTGTACTTAATTAGCTTTGCGTTGCAGCCTTTTGTTTCAGCGTGAAGATTTTTGGGGGGCGAGGGGGAGAAAAGATAAAAATCATTTAAATGAAGCTTCGTCGTTTAAAGCACATATAAAAAAAAAAAGAAAAAAAACCAAACCCAAACTCCGTGAGATGCCTTTTATTCCTCAGTCCTTTATCTTCCCTCACAAGCTTTCTGAGAATGAGTAGTGCATGTTGAGGTTTATCTTTGCTTTTATGTGCAGTGGCCACAATGCTTAACATCGAGCGCGTTTGAGTTGGATTTCACAGGGCTCTGGCAATCCCTTTATAAAAGGGACTGATCTGCTAACATCACCCTCTTTAGATCTACCAGGCAGGATGTTCCTCCATACAATGAAGTGCTCACAGTCTCTCTTACCAGACCAGTAAGTGAATGATTTCAAGCCTGGTGGGCAATACTTGTGTCCATGCGTAACACAGACAGACCACAGTAGTAGGCAGCTGCATGTAATTTTGAACTCCACTCATTGAACTGTAATAAAACAATATAAGCACTGCTCGGGGGAAAGATTGGATGCAGTTATCCTTACACAGGGCTCTGGCATATGAAAGCAGTGCTGGCTGACAAGAGGATTTTGAGATTTGATTTTGATTGAATTGCAGAATTGAACAGGCCAGGAATGTCAGTGGAAGGCTAAATGCCTGTAGTGCCATAAAGTTTTATTCATGTGAGGCTTTCCAATATAAAGTAGATGGATTATTGGAGAAAGTGTCAAGGGACGTGAAATAGAAGTGCCCAAAACATAAAATGTGGGTATAAGGATAAAATTACTTCTTGCTTTGCACATAATTAGCTCACAAAAATGTTTCGAGTAGTTGTTTGTTTATTGTTCAACCTTTTTAAAGCTAGTTCATTACATAATATAAAATAATAGTCTTTGGCTTTTACTTCAGATCCCTCTGTGGCTGGAACTCATACGGCTTTTAGGAGCAGTTTTTAAAAAATACTGTCTTAATTTATGTAATTTTTTTCTTAATTGGAAAAGAAGTCTCATTTAAAAAAAAAAAAAGAAAAGGAGGAGGGGGGAGGAAAAGTCTAGGGGATTGAAAGGAAGAAAAAAAAAAAAAAGACCACAGGATATGAATACTCAGCAGACACTGAAAACTATTATGCTCAAAAACAAGAGCGGGATGTGTATTCACATACCACAACACACTGACTTATTTCATAGCTCAGTAATGCATACGTAATTAGAGTCAAATTTGCATAGGACAGCTGATATCCAAATTTGTGTGGCATTAGGGACAGCTTCACTCGTTTGCAGTGAACTATGAACAGCAAATGAAGTTGCACAGAAGACTGGATGCAGGTTAGCAGAAGTGTGCTGCCTTTTTGTGCCCAAATTCTTTATCCATTTACAGACCTCTATGTTGGTTAACATTTTCCCCTAAACATGCTCTAAATCACACACATTATGACTGCAGGAAAATAATCATAGCTTTATGCTACACCCATTCACTTAGAATTATAAAATAAACAGTCAAATAGCCTTCTTATTACAAGCCCTTTATTTTCTGGTTTAAATTGCATTTTTTTGGAAATGGGCTTGTTCTGTTAACCTTGCTTTAACCAAGAACTCAAATACCTTTCTATATGTGTATTTTATAGGGAGGTGGTGTGTGGTGCATACGAGACTGTCAAATTGGGGTCTCAAATTACCATAAAATAGAAACTTGTGCAATTGTATTTAAAGTTATATTTAAAGAGCAGCATATATTTATCTTCTCTGAACTAGTTGCCTGTGAGCTGTATGTTCTTATGTTCTTCCATTTCAGTCTCTCCTGATTGAGCTCACAAATAAATTTAGGTATTGTAAGTCCAAAGGAAACACCTGAATGGTTGTTACTGTGTGGTTTTGTATGATTGTTTCTGAACTCTTGTCTTGAGAATCTGATTTGTAAATACTTCAGGAAAGAAATGCCACGTTCAGTGTTGGTGGTAACTCTCCAGGGATTTGTTAAACTTCTATTTACCCCGTTCTCTGGATCATTCCTTCAGAGTATTGGGGGTTATTTTGTTGTTATTTAGGTTTGCCAAAAGTAAATGTGCTGAGGATTTGCTTAATTGAAGAGCAGTTTATTTCTGAGTTTCTTTGAAGGAAAAGGATTAAAAAAAGCTCCCTTCTTCCAGCTACCCCACAATTCATACCAGCTATAGTCCTTGAATTATGTGTGGTAGAGATGCTGTAATCAATAGACGACTTTTCTTTTCTTCCTTCCCCTCCCCAGCTTAATATTTTTTTTTTTTTAATAGTGTTTCACAGCAGACTGTAATGTGTGAGTATTGTGGGATCCCAGCTGGGGAATGGGTTGAGGATTCTGGGGCCTTTTCAGCAATAGAGAATTCAGCAAAGCACTGCCAGCCCCCTGTCCTTGTCCCTCTGCAGAAATAACACCCTTGCCCAGCTCCCAGTCCAAGACACTAAACTAACTTGTTTAATTTTTCAAACCATCATCTCTGAGTTTTAGTAGCTTCTAAAAGCTTAAAGAAATGGGGGTTCTTTCTCTTCTATTCCCTTTTTTCATTTTATTGACTGTGCTAATTGGTTCCTGCTTAATATAGAGGTAGTTTTAAGTTATTTAGAACTGCAGGTTAAATAGGCAGGACAAAATGTGGGTCAATTTTAGACAGTTTTCAAGTATTACTTTTACTCAATTTCTAAAATGTTCAAGTTATAAATCCTTTAAAAATACTATTTTTAACGTAATACCAAAACCTGTGACAAATGCCTTATGTGTTCAAAGTTTAAATACAAAATAATTAAAAAATACATATTTTTCTGTTGAAATTTTTTTGAAAATTAGCCCAAAGACCTAACTGAAGTTAGCTCTTTGAGTTATGTTAGAGCATGTGAAAACTGATAAGCTATGGCTACTGGTGATGTCTTCTGCAGATCAGGAATTTTGTTTCCATTTTCATTGGGATGGGGTTGGAGAATTAGTTTCAGTAATTCCTTTGGTGATTCAGTAAAACCCGAGCAACTACAATGGTGCTGAAAAGAGGAATCCTTGTTTTTCAATCAAGCAATAAAATAAAGGCGTGAGAGGATGAGATCTAGTACTGCTGAGATCTGAAAATATTCAGCTTTCTTAGATCATGTTCAATAAATGTTTTACATGTATAAACATATGTATCCAGCATATTTAAGGAACTTTAATTTACTAAATGTTTTCTTAATTCTATTGCAATCCCACTTCTCAATCAAATGAAGATCAATATGAATAACAAACTTAGCATCTAATAAAAGTAGTAATTTCTAACACAGTCATAACTTAAAACCTAGGGATACCAATGAATATGAAAATAACCTATTCTCTTGTTTAGCAGGGAGACAAGTTAAGCTTAATAAAAAGATGATACTTTATTAAAGTTACTAACCAATTAAAGTCAGCCTTTTCTTTAGAAAATATAGGAGTACAGATGTAAAACAAGATTAAAATCAGTGATTTAAAGCATGTTTCCTGTTTTCTGATACAAATCATGATTAAAATCAGTGATAGAAATCCCTTTGATTTACATCAAGCTCATGCTTGGGGTGGATTAGCTTGTGGTCACCAGCATCAGCTTTCTGAAGATAAAGGCAGCAAGACCAAAGTGCCTTCTCAGTCACTTGGCTACCCAGAGGAGAGACCCTTGCTAAATTCAGTGGCCAGGATTCCTTTTAATTGCCCGTGCAGCCCTTGGCTCCTTTCTGAGAGGATCCATTGGAGTTTGGGGGCTCGTGGCAGGAAGGTTGGAGCTGAGTCCCCTTCCAGGGTGGCTTTAGCTCATCAGTTACAGAAATAGAGAAGCTAAAGGAGGAAAAGAGTTCAGAGCCCTTCTCCCCGTGCATCACCTACCCCTGCCATGCAGGCAGCATCCCTGACACTCCCTGGCCTCCCTGCTTGCTGATTTACTCCCTGTTCCCACTTTTTCTCAGCTTTCCCTGTCTCTCAAGTCCCTTTGAGGACCTGACACAGGCACCAATTTGCGTTGGCTCCCCACAAGTAATTTTGTGAAATGGGTTTTTCCAGGAAAAGAGCAAGTATTAAGAGCTGTTTCATTCTTTCCTCAGAAGTCCCCATTCCCTTCCAGGAGGAGCAAGTGCGTCCCTTGCAATGAGCTCTCTTTCTTGTGCAGGAGCTCTAGTCATGCTCTCATTCAGATCTTGGTAGAGCCCCACCCTTCCCACCAGCTTTATCACTTTATCACCAGCTCTTTCTGGTTCCCTTCTGGGCATCCCATGGGATAACTAGGAACACAGTGAGCTGGCTGCACAAAACCCTTAGGAAGAACAAAAAAAGCATTTTTTTTTTTTTTTTTTTTTTTGCCACAGGAGCAGCAGTGGGGCTTGGTAGATCCCTGTTGTGGTGCTGGTTGAGAGGAGCTTGTAACAGCATCCATCACACTTTCCCTTGACAGGGTCTGGATGTTAAAGAAACCCAACATAAACCCCAATATGCTTTAGGTCAGAGATGTCAAGTAGAGCAGATTGCATTCAAGTTGGACATAAATAATTTAAAATGCCCATAAAGATGGGTCAATGGTCCTTGCATCAGGAGAAGTCAGTTTAAGCTTGCATGCTGTAATTGTTTCCTTATGATGGCTTTTTCTGAACGCCCAGAGTGGAAATCCTTCACAATGTGTACAAGTTGAGAGACACGTGGAATTTATTGTAATAGTGTTTCTAGTTGGAAGTTCTCAAAATAATTAGCTTGATTTAGCTCTCTTGTTTCTGCCTGTATTTCAGACTGTCCAAACCTCTTCTGGAGCATAAATACTCCCTCTGAGTAGTGTTGACAGCCAGTTACTCACGCTGTGTAAGAGTAAGGCAGGCAGAGACCTTCCACCAACACTGGATGAAGTCAACTCTGCTGCAGGAGGCAGATGTTTTGGCAAAAGAAGGTGCCATGTGTTTTTTGTGTCAACCGTTGTGAATTTGCAAGCAGTTGGTTCTTAAACAGAAAGGTGTTGTAGTTGCTATTTTTCCTTGTATTTAGGGATAACTAGTAGTGGACTGATCCTAGTAGTTAATGGTATTTAGACTTACTAAGCTGCACAATCACAAGTCAATGAAGTTAACATCAGAACGTGTAGTCAGGTCTCCTCAGCAGGTTCTCCCAGGCTTAATCCATGCTAATTTTATTCTTCTTTTATTCTGACTGTAGCAACTATCTTGAGACAAATCAGATGAACAGGGTCAGATTTGTAGCTGGTATAAGATGACACAGTGCCTTAATTCTCCTGCAGTTGGTGGAGCTGTGCTGATTTATGCCAGGAGGGAGCTGAACCTGGGATGTCTGCCTAGATGCCTTCCACTGAGCTTAACCTGGTGCTGTCCGGGAACTAAGATGGAAAAAAAATCAAATATGTTCATACTTATTAGACTGCAACAACAAAGCATTCAGGGAAATACTCAAAAATGGGATAAGGGGTTCCAGGCCTGTATGGGACAGAAGTTTTATGCACTGTAGGATGCAGTGGTATAGGAGTGAATCCCAGGAAAATGTAATTTATGGAGCTGTGATTTGTTACTGGCAACCACACATGGCTGCAAATATTGGTGCATCCAGTAAGGTGGCCACAGCTGCAATTTCAGATCTGCTTTGAAATGTTTAAGGATTTTTGCATTATGAATGAATGCTGCTTGAGGTTTTCCTGTCTGTATGAACAGGTGTGTGACACAGAGGCATAACTCAAACACAAACTATGGACTTGTGGAGCAAGTCCTAAGATGGCAAGAGAGAGCAATCTTGCCTGATCAGGGTGTGGACCCATGTGATGGGTGTTTTGAGGTGCAGCCTCTTTGGGAAGATGATGCCTGACTGCATTCTGATGTGGGGTTCCCTTTCTTAAAGCAGGTGGTGGTGCCTGCTTGGTCATCTCTGAAACCTCCAGCAGGACCTGGTTGGGTTCTCAGAGCCCAGAGACTCCCCGGGCTTTCTGTCTGGGCTGATACCAGTTGGTTTGTTCTTAAACATGTTGGTTCTTTCCCTGTAAATGGTTTTGTGTGGAGCTACTGAGTGAGGAACAACTGCTGACTGTTGGGATGTTCTTGTGATATCCATTATCTCCTGGGGTCATGATCTCCAAGGTTGGTTGGTTTGTTTATTTGGTGGCACTTATTTTTTAAGGGGTTTGGGAGTTTTGGGGATATTTTTTGTTGCTTGCTGTGAAGTTTGCAAAGAAGCTGGGCAGTGTTATGGAGACTGGTCTGAGTTCTCAGCTCTGGTGAGATACAAAAAAAGTCAGCTTCATCAGAGCAATAACATTGCTGTGGTTGTTTTGGGAGGCAGGCCACCAGCTAATTCGTGTGCACGGTGAAGGATAGGGTGGGTGCCTGTGGGTAGTAAGTGATTTTGGCACTTGCTTTTTGCTTTTGAAGTGAGCCCACTTTGGTTCCAAGTTCAGAAATAAAACACCTAAGAATAAATAACCACACTAAAAGCAGAGATCCCTTGAAGAAAGCTAAGGTGGCAAACCACACCAGGTAAACTTTGCAAAAGGCAATGGAGAAGTTCTAGTGCTGCTCTTTAATATTCAAGATTTTATCTGGAAGAATTGTCTGTAGAAAAATAAACGTTCTCTTGGAATCAGTGATACAAAAGCTGTGGTACTGGCTGTGGTTTGCTTCTTGATCTGGAGAGAAGAGGATGATGATCATCTGAGCAGCTTGAGACCCCCGCAGGGTACACAGGTCTGATTCTGATTCCTGGGCTGAAACCAGCTGAGAACTCAGCAATGGAGGGAAAGCCCTGTCTGAAATCAGATTTCTTTTTTTAAAAAATAATAATTTAAAAAAAAAAAAAATCAAACTTCCCCTTTGTGATTTATGATCCCTCTAACAATGCCACTTTCTCAGAGCCATGCATCATACACAAACAATGGGCCACATAGAAAAGCGTGCTCCCCGGAGTATTACCAAGCATGTAATTTTGTCTTTAAATTCTTCAGAGTGAATTGTAAGAACATGACTTCATAGGAACCTTTGAGACATTACGGCTTTTAATAATGCTTTGCTGCTACATGTAAGACTTCATTTTTATTTTTATTAATTAAATTGCTCCTTGTGTGCGTGTGCAGTGGGGAGGGGACCCTGTGCATCCTGGGCGGGCTGTGGCTGCCAAGGGTTTTTCTCCCCTTCTGAAGGTGAGGGGGATTGTGCTTTGCTTTGGTCTGATAGAAGTTGTTGGGGGTTTTTTCCCCCTGTTTTTGTCTCCTGGACAAGCACACCCCTACAAACTGCCCTGTCCCTCCAGCCTGGGTGCCTGTGGGTGCTGGTGTTGTGCCCACGAGGGGGTGTGCACGAGAGGCAGCTCCTCTTCTTCCTCTTCTGCTTCTCCATCATCAGTTCATTTGAAATACTGTGGGGTGCACAAGGTTCCCACCCCTCACAGGGCTCATGTACACGGAGTGAGTTAGCTCCCACTTGTACTTTCCTGCCTGGGATTGCTATCGTCTCCCATCTTTGATCTTTCCAAATTTATATATAAATGGTTTTACAAGTTTTCAGGAAAATTGAGGTCAAACTTATTCCATCCTGTAATCCCTTTGCTGCCTCCCCCTCCCATGTACACTTAATATTTTTTAGCAGACGTATCTTGCATTATGTAAAACATAGGTGAAGCAGCATCTTTGGTAAATCTGAGTTGCCTTTCTGTCTGCAGCAGCAGGGTTTGGATCTGGCTGCTTATCTAATAAAGGGTGGAAGCTGGGAAGCTGCACTTTTTACAGCTTTTTTTTTTTTTTTTTTTTTTTTTTTTTTGTAGCACAGTTTGTGGGCTTGCCCATAATAATACAATTATGAAGGTTAACAGGAAAAAACTGGGTCCAGGAGTGATTCCAGGCAGCTGGCAATGCCGCCGAATTGGAAGCACACCACCAATGAAAACTGCAGTGAAAAGCAAATTAAACCTCATATCTGCCATCTCACTCGCTTTTCTCTGCTTTCCTGTTTGGACTTGAAAGGTGATTGGAGCCAAGGCAGTGACAGTTGACGGAAGTGCTGCAAGGAGAGAGTATTTATTTACAGTGAATCGTGGTGATGCTTGTTCAGGATGCGGTTTCACGCAGGATGTTCTGTCCCCACCCCCGGTTTGATCATTTCTCCAAAAAAAAAAAAAAAAAAACAACAAACCAACAAACCCAACCCCCCTAGAAAACCCCAAAAAATTTACCCTCAAAAACCAAACCAAAACAAATTGAAAAAAGGCTCCTTGATTGTCTGAGGCCATGGCTAATGCTTGGAGAGGCATTGTGCAGCATGTCTGTACTTGGAGTGTGTGCTAATGCAGCATCAGAGGAAGTTCCTGTATTGGGCACAGAGGCAGCTTGGGACTCACTCCTGCCCAGGTGTGTTCAAACCCGGTGTATTTCCACCAGGAAAGGGGCTGTGTTGGGTCCCTGTGCTCTGAGGGGTGGCTAATGCTGGCCACCCACTTTATTGCCTATCAGGCTGCCCGATGCTGCTGCTGTAAATTTAGGTTTTTGAGGAGGGAGAAGAGAGCAGAAGTCATCCGCCCCTGGATAACTTTTATCAAATAAATGTTAACCTGCAGTTCAGTTTGCAGAAAGTTCCTGGGCTTTGGGATATGTTTAGAGTTTTGGTGAGGAGTTTCCCATTTCCTGGTTTTCCTGCTGCAATCAAGACTAACCCTGTAGTGTGTGAAAAAAGACTTCACAAGATCCTGCTTTGGGGTGGGTGAATTCCTCACAAGTAAATAACAAATCCTGTGCTGCTGTGAGGGTGCCAAGGGCAGGGTTTGTCTGATGACCCCTTTGCCATCTGGCATGGGGGAAGAGGCAGGGGATGCCCAGCTCTCTGGGAGCAGGTGGGTGCCCAGGGGTGTCTGTTTGGGCTGGGTGCTGGGTGCTGGCTCATCCTGGGCTGCACAGAACCGGTCACCAAAGCTGCTGGACGGTTTCACAGCCCTCCTACCTCTCATTTCTGTATCAGCCCCAGCCACCAATTGCTTTCGTACAGCTCCTGACAGGCAGGCAGAGATAGTAACTGCTGTTACTACCAGACGGGGCTGGTGATTAGATAGGGAGAGCTTCTCTATCTCTTTTTTTTTTTTTCCAGATAGAGTCTAGGGCTTAGGGATGTGCTCTAGCGTGTATGTTTTCCTTCACGGGTGCTGAGCGGGGAAGCTATTGGAACCTTGAGAGACTGAGGGGAGGACTGAATATGGTTTTTTTTTATTTATTTCCTTTGACATTTTTTTAAAAACTGTTTTTAAGAAGTACATTTTTATCAGTTTTTCTGTCTGGAAGAAGAAATCTAATTTTGGGGTTTTTTTTTTTTCCCTCCCCCTCGCAGCTTTTAATTACATCATCGGGCCCTTTCTACGGCTCCCACATTGTTCAGCAGACACAGTGCAATGTTTTTAGGAACCTGTATAAGACAGTAATTTGCATCCAGAGGCTGTGGTTGTAGCTGCCATTCAGGCAAGGGAATTGAGTGCCTGGATAACTTTAGGGTCAGTACCAGCACAGCATCGTGCTGAGCTCTGCTGCACCAGGGGAGCAGGAGCCTGGCTGCTGCCTGCCTCTGTCCTCTGCATGGCTTGCATTTGATGTACCATTTAATTAAGTAATGAAGTTGTTAGGGCTTGTAGCTGGGAATCAAGCTCCCTTGAGCCAGGCGCCCACTGTGTGCTGCCCAGCCTGCCTCTGTCCCCAGCTATGTGCTGGCTTTTCACAGCCTTCTGCCTGGCTTTTGCACCCTGGAGGGAGCCATGATTTGTGTCTCCTTCTGGTGTTAGCCTCCCCCTTAGTTATCGTGGGGTGTTTGGGGATAATGTTCTTGGTGCAGGATGTAGCATCGCGGAGCCGCGTGAAATGGTTCTTGCTCTGGGTGACAACTGGTGTGGTGTGGGGCATCCAGAGCTCCTGCATCTCTGCATCACTGTTTTTAGAAACCATCTGTTTCTGAGGCTGACAAGAGCCTCATGTTGCAGAAATAGGTTAGGGTTTAGGATGAGATCTGCAAAATCGCCAAAGATTTTGGGGTTTTTTTTGGTTTTGTGTGGTTTGGGTTGTGTTTTTTCATATTCAGGCAGTCAAAACACTTTAAGTAGCTCTGAAAATGTCACTGTGGAAGATCCTGCTCATGGCTGGTTTAGTTACATAAAAAAAGGCTTAGATGCTCCAGAAAGGAGAGAACATCCTTCCTTTTTAAAGGTGATAGGATGGCTGTGGTTTGGTATTTATTGTGTAAAAATTGTAAGTAATTTCTTAGCAAGAAAGAGCTGCCTGTTATCAGTACGCTGTGAAGCTGTAAGATACAGAACCTCAGGGTGTTCAGAGCCAGGGGAAGTTCTTGAAAAAGTTGTTAAAAAGGGTATTCACCTCAAAAAAAAAAAAAAAAAAAAAAAGAGCAAAAAGACAATTTAATTGAATTGGGTCTGATTTTGGAGGAGGGATGCTACTAGTTCTCAGTAGGCTTAATGAAACTTGGACTTTTCATCCATACAGGGTTTGCATTTATTTTTATTTTAACGTCACATGAATGTAACTTGCAGACTGTCAGTCTTTTCAGTCAGGAACACAACATTTTTTTTTTTTTTTTTGTTACTGCTCTGTACACTTGGGCTCCCCAACCACCATATATTCTGCCTGTGGAAAACATAAAGCTCCCGCTCCTCTCCTTGAGTGGGAAATAACAACCAGGATGGTGTGTGGGATGATGCCTCTGCCCCCTCTCTGCCTCTTCTATTCCCAGGATTTCCCAGATTCAACCATTTCTACTCCTTAAGTTATATCAGCATCAACAAAGAAATAAAGCCAGGTCCTTACTTTTAGTACAGACACCATGAACGGGCTATTCAGTGTGTGCTCAGTTCCCAGCAGGCATGTTTCTCCCAGACAGAGGATGTTTTGATTCCCTGTTTTCTTCCTCCATCTGAATAGGCTCTGGCTGGGGGTGAGATGGGTGAGAGGGACCCAGTACCCCCTGGGCTCAAGCTCTTTGGTGCTCTCTGCTACTTCTGTGACCTGGGGGAAAGAAGATGGTTTGCTGAGGATGGGAGAAAATGTTGCCGGAAGGCTTGACCCATCCATCCCTCCATCCAAATTCCAAGAGGGATGCACTGCCTGCCCTGTGGAGATGTGGAAGACAGTATTCTCCCTGGCCTTGGAGAATTGTCTGGGTGTCAGAAATGTGGAGGGCTTGTGTGTAACCCACATCGTGCTGAAACATGCTCCTGAAACAGGGCTGGGGTGAACTGCAGTGACTGACAGTGCCTTCTGCCCAGAGCCTGAATCAAACTGCTTTTCATGGCCTCAAGGGGTTGCTGAAGTGGTTCCCAGCCAAGACAGGAAACTAGTTGACTTGGGGTGCTAGAGAGCTCCTCTCATGGTATTTACAGATAAAAGGGGAGGAGTTGAAAATCTTAGTCCGTATTCAACCCAATCTGATAACCTCCAGGGGTTTTATTAGTTCAAAGAAATTTTGGATAGCAAACTTGTGTGCTTAACTGGAGCTGAAGCCCGAACCCTTGGAGGCATCCCATCCTTAGTAAAACCTTAAAATATCAAATGCTGCTTGTAACTCAGGTTTTTTCTTTCCTTTCTTTTTTTTTTTTTTTTTTTTTTTTTTTTTTTTTTTCTCTTTCTTTTTCTTTTTTCTTGTTTTGTTTTGTTGTTTAATGCTTTAAAACCACTAGGCCGTTCTACAAGTTAATACTTAGGTAAGACTGTGTTCCTGACCTTTAAAATTAAGTGTCTCTCTTGAGCACTGCTGGCACAGAAACCAATTTTGCTCAACAGACTTCAGTTTGTGAGGGGCTAAAAATACAGTAGGTGAATTATATTCTAGTAACTAGATGGGCAGAATGTGTTTTAGAGGGTTAGGTTAGCAAAGCAAGAGTAAAACAACTGTTTTCTAAGATAGTTTAATGCTGGATCCTGGTGTTGGCTGGAGATCACCAAGACCTCTCCACAAGCAATGTTGGAGATGGATGGATATTGTAGATGGAAAGTTCTAAAGGGTTCTAAAGGTTCATCCCCACCACCACTGGCTCTTGGAGACCTTAGCCAAGCCACAGGGTCCCTTGGAGGTGGTGAAGAGGGTCTGGCAGGACCATGAGTGCATTTCTAGGTTTCCAGCTTTGTTTTCTGGAGGTTCTGCTCCTTTCTTTGCAAGCCTAGAGCTACCTTCTGCTTCAAACAGGCAGATTCACTTGCTGATTAAAAAGCATTGTTAATTTAGAAGGAAGGCCACATTCTTTCTCAACACCATCATTAATTAAAAACTAGGAAATTGCCAATTCACCCAACATTCACATCCTTACCAACCTATGCTCACATAATTTATTGCCCAAGTATCTTAATGCCCAAGTACATGCTGAGGCCCGTGCACAACACCCTAGCTCCAATCTCGTGTATTTTTCCTATGCATAATTAAGATGATTGCCTCTTAAAACCTCGAGTGTTTTTGGTAAAACACCTTTGTTTTCCTGAGGTTGGATTTTTAGATTGTGCCCAAACATGGGCACTGACTGTGGCCACAGCTTTATGAAACTGTGTATAATCCTGTGTGTAGGGGTGTGAATCATAACCCCCAGATGAAAATAACTCCTGCAGTCTCTGGGAGGAGCTAAAAAACCCAAGATACCCAACAGTCCTTTGAGTCTCACAATTATAAAACTGTCACAGGTTGAGCATAATAAGAAAACAGGGTTTTTGTGTCGGGTAAGGGTAATGTAACTATGCAAAACCCACTTACAGCTTAGACACCTCATTCATGAGTTACACCATGGCTCCTAACTCATGGCAACGCTGAGTGTCTGGCAATCCCCACCATCTGGTGAACTCTGATGTGTATTTGAACAGCACAGTGTGTTACTGTGCCTATATACAAGACATATTCGCACACAACATATAGTGGCAGGGGAAAGAGAGAGAAATTATGTTTCAGCTGTGAATGACTTATATTTACTGAAGCAGCAAAGAAATAGCTGATAGCTCACGAGTGATCAAAGCTTGTGGTGAGTTATAGAGGTCTTTCCTCACCAGTGAGGAAGATATAGCACATTTCAACCTGCTGTATATCCTTTTAGTCCAATACACGTTTTAATGCTTATTTTTATTTTGGTTTAGAGGCCTTTTGCCTTTGCTTAGCAGTTGATTTTTTTTTTTTCCTTTTCTTTTTCTTATCCCCTCCACCCCCAATCTCTTCTGCCTCTTCTCTGCTGCTGATGCCAGAGACAGAGCAGATTGGGAAGCCTTTGAACACATTAGTGGTTGAACTCGAATGAGATTTTTGTATTGCTTGGTTGCAAGCTCCTGTGATGAGCATAAGGAATTTAGTTTTGATTGACATGATGTACTCTTAAAGCAAAAGTGATCTATCAGCATTCAGGCGCCCACAACTTGTTTTTTCTTTTATGACAGAGAATAGCTATGTTGCAGTTGTGCTTTGAAGGTTGAATTGCAGTTTCCCTTTGAATCCTCTGATGGGGGAGGCAGGGGAGAGCGAGTCAAAATGGGACCATTTTGGGTCACCCCTAAGAAGCCAGGCTTGTGGATCTTCTCAGTTTTTGTTGCTCTGACTGTTTTGTGTTCAGCCAGATTCATTCTCTGGTACACCAGTGGTCTCATTCCAGTACAGAGTATTGGTACAGATGATACAATCTTATTATCTTCAGCTTTGGTCGCTTTAAAATGAGTTTTTACAGTTAACTCAACCCTGATGTTGTACCACAGAGAGAACTGGTTTGGAGAAATGATATCCTGAGCCTGGGGTCTGACTGTGAGACATCCTCCCTCCCTGTGCTCATCACTGAATGTGAAACCTCTTTGAAATAAGTTGCTCTCCAAATGAGTTATTATATGGCCTAGGGTCAGTATAGAGGACACGTGAGCATCCTCTGGAAGGAAATACAGTTTTAGAAATTAATTTTTGAACCTGGGAGAGTTGGATTGTGGTTTTCATTAGGTCACTTTTTAGGGCACTGGGCTGGTTGTTTGTCCTTCCTTTTCCAGGTCTGGAAAATGGGTGCAGTGCTCCTGCTTCCCCCCCAATGCTTTGGGAGTGTGTTGCCTTCTGTCTAGGGGCTGGGACTCCTGTGTGAAGAGCTGTCAGAACAAAACTCTTGCTAGTGATTTTGTTACCATCTGTAAACACTTGAATCTACACATAACCTTGGATGGAGAGAGACTCAAACAAGGATGAAAGCAGTTGTAAGAAGCTTTGCAAAATGCTGATGCTTCTGATGCATCAGTGTCCATCATGAGCTTCTGATGATGGGTCTGATGTTTCAGGTGCTGAGCATCCTTACACCCTACATGTGCCATATTTTCAAGCTAGCAAAGAACAGGTTAGTAATGGATAGATGTTGTTGTAGTTCCCATATGAAGTTTCTAATGGGACACTGAGATTTAGATAGTGTGAAGTTGAAGGTTCCTTATCCCCAGGGTGGGCTTTCCTCATTTACTGTCTTGTCAGGTGTGTTAGGGGAGCTTCTGTATCACTGCCTGGTGTGGAGGATAACCAAAGGAATGGGCTGGTCAGAGTTGCAAGGTTTTATAGCTTTTCAAGTACAGAAATAGTACTGTGGATTAATTTATTATTTTTTCCCCTGGAAATGTTGATATGTGAGGTACTGACAGCACACACCAGACTTCAGAGCTCAAAATGAATGATTAAATTATTTGTAATTAATGTAGCGGGTGTGAAAATAAACATCTGAAGATGGCAATTTTCAGGGAGCGCTTTTAAGACCTTCAGTTTTACATTTCTCGTCTATTTGGACAGATTTCCCTAATTGTTAGAGGAGATTCAAAAGTTGTGTTTTCATAGGCAGCAAATGCCTCTCACTGGGCAAGGCTTTGCTTTATCCAGGTCTGTTTTGAATCATTTGTTTGCTAAGGGAATAGTGACTGAACATGTCAGTTCAATATCCCTCTCTTCATCGTCCTGCTTCTGCATTTTTTTTTTCTTTTTTTTTCTGGTTTTTTTTTTTTCTTCCCAGGTTCCACTCCTGGCACTCTGCAGCTTCCCATTTCTATTTCAGTGTTTCAGGCACTGCTCAGAAACAGATGGATGGCCAGATTTCAACCCCACCTCCCAGCGTACACACAGTCCACATCTCACACCGAATCCATACGCACCCACGAGCGATGGGAGGCAGGGCGGTTGCTTTTTTAATAAGATCAGCCCCAAATCAGAGCTTCCCCAGTTAGCTCAGGTGTCCTACCATGACCAATTCCACCCCCTTCAGAATTTTTTTTAAAAATTAAAGAAAAAAACATTTTTGTAGCAGTAGAGGGTGGGGACAGGCGTGCTTTTCAGAAACATGCTGTTTCCTAATGCTTATTTTGATGGCTTTGGGCAGGTTTGGTTTGCAGGTACTCCCGTGTGATCACCCGGGGAGTGATGTGATATGATGAACAACAACAACAAAAAAGATAACAAAACCAAAAAACACCACCAAACCTCAGCTCTACATTTGCTTTTCCTCCTTTGCTTTGCGGCGCCCGGGTTTTGATGTCTTTGCTTCTGAGAAGGCTTGAACTGGGGTAATAACGGAAACGGCAAAAAATGTCAGCTTGACTACTGGCTGCATGTCAGCACTAGTCCAGGGAGTTTCAAAGGGATGTTTTATTGATTCTGTAATTGCACAGTAGAATGGACAAACTGAACTCTACCTCAGGGCAAGGAAAGCCCCTGTCTGAACGGCATCTGTTGGATGTGTGCGCTGCTGTAATTTGGGCAGGGAGTGCTCGCTGGGCGGTTTGAACCAAGGGACTGGAAATCTTGGGTTAACCCTTTCGTTGGAGGGGGTGGGAACTCTGGGTTTGCCTTCTGATCACGGCTGCTTTGGGGGTCCCTTTCAACACTGCAGGAGCCCCTTAGGGTTTTGCTGGGGTTTTCATCAGTGTTGCTGGCCCCGACACCTTTTCCTTGGCCTTCTCTCTCCAAGTTTTCTCCTCCTTTGAGATCCTGAGCCCTGGGTGTTACAACTCACAGTGTTGCTTCACTTGCAATATTAACTTCTTAACTGAAAAACTGGTCTTAACCTCTTATGAAATAAGCCTGTGTTATAATGCACATGTCTGGGAGCTGGTAACTTCCTTTAGCACGAGCTGATTACTTTCCAAAAGTGAAGGAGTGGACTGAGCTGTTTTGCTAAAACAATTGTGAATTAAATTTGTAAACTTTTGTCGTTGCCATATTTTTCTTTCTCTGGCATGCTGTCTGTGTGCTGTGTCTTTAATTTGGTGTGAACACAGATCAATTGGGCTAACCTACAGCAATTCAAGCACCGTGGGGAAAAAACTGATACACTCTCTTGACTTGATACCTGGGTGTCCAAGGTTTCCATCCCAATTATCCTCGTTTCTTTTAGCCAGCTAGAGCTGGGTATCCTGCAAAGAGAAGTGCTTCATCCCCAGGGCAGAGCTCACAAAAACAAAGGGCAGAAAGGCAGCATGGGAGGAAATACTGTCCATCCACCCTCCCTCCCTCAGAAGGAGTGTATGTTTGGCTTCTGGCTTTCACAGTTTCAGGATTAAAGGAAGAAAAAGCCAGGGATGTGCTGGAATGGGAAGGTGGCAGCACACCCAGGTGCACCCAGCTGGAGTTGATGCTTCACCAGCTCCCAGGAGGTGCCAGTGGCTTGGGGACCAAACCCTGATCTTGGGATTTCTGCTACTCTTAATTACAGTCACAATTATGTCATTGTCCTGGAGGTGAACAGGCAGATGGGTCTGAGGTTAGAGGGTGAGGTACTGTTTATTTTTGGAAGTTGTGCAAGCTTTACTGTGTTGTTTTGAAACTTGATTTTAAAGGGAATGCACTTTCAAAGCAACTTGCTGGGAAAAACCTGCAGTGCTCTTCTAACCTGTCCTGCATTTTAGTAGATTTTACAAGAAAGTGTTTTATTAAATGATGGAAGATGTGCACTTAACTGTATGGTATTTTTTTGTTGATGCTACTGAACTTCATCTGGGGCCTTAGATGTTGTAATAACAAACAAAAGACAAAAATAGGTAATGAATATTAAGGATGTGGAGCACTCTGTCAGTTCCACAGAAGGAAGAGTGAAGTCCAGCTTCAATGATGTGTTTTGCAGAAATCAGTGGGGGAAGATCCTACATCTAGGATCTGCTCAGTTCCCTTCTGGTGGTTCAGAGGAGTGTAAATCATGTACCAGCAACAACAGCTGTACTCTGGGGCCTTTGTCAGAGGAAGAGCAGCTTTATTCTGTGTTTTGGGAAGAGAATTCCAGAGATCTGTTGATCAGTGAGGCAGGAGAGTACTGCCCAATGAGGCTGATACAGTTTTCTCAATACAGAATTAATGCCTAATCAAGTAGACTTTGACCAAGTCAAAAACTCCCAGTCCTGTGAAAGGAGCAGGAAGATCTTGATTTGTCATACTTGGTGGAATTAATTTTAATAGGTAGGTGAAAGCTTGTCTTTAGTTTTATATTAAATTCCCAGCCCAGGTATTGAATGTCTCCAGGTTGAGTAGTGCTGAGATTAGTCTGAGCTCACTGCAGTTTCAGGTGAGGGGCCAGGTAACATCAGTGCAAGGCTTGTTTGACATCAGCCTCCTCATTTAGAGGTAGGTTTAATGAGAACCAAATGGAAATTAAAATATCAGACTCTGAACTAATAGTTTAACATTCGGCTGAGTCTTTATCACCTTCCTCCCCCAACTTTTTTTTGTCAGATTGCTCATAATTTCAGTCTCTGTGATCTGACTCTTTTGTCTCTTTTTAATAAGGATGGTGAGTGTGACTGAAAATACAGAATATGCACTAATATTTCCTGTGCCACATCAGATCACCAAAATGACTAAAGAACATCCTGAATGCTAAAATTCTCAGCACGTATTTTCTGTCAACACTAACACTGAAGTGGAATCACCTCAGCCAATCAGATAGGGGAAAAATACTGACTTACTAACCCAGAAAATGCTGTATTTCCCTATCTTTGCACCATGTCCACCTGGTTGGCAAGGAAAAGTGGCCAGAGTCAGGATCCATGCTAGCACAGTGCTTAGAAATCTCTCTGGGCAGATTGAGCATGTAAGGAGAACCAGTGGAGAGTCCTAAGGGTAGCAGCCATGGGCAGCAGGCTCTTTGCCAAAGCTCTGCCTTGCTGATAGAAATCATTCATGCTTTTTTGGCAATGACTGTTGCATTAGTATCTGTAGCTGGCTTTGTGATGCCCTGAGTCCATTGATGACTGCTTGCAAAAAAAAAAAAAAGAAAATAAGAAAATATAAATATATGAAAGGCTTGTAGAGCTTACCAAGTGATTGCTTGCTGGAGTACTTAACAGCTGCTCTGTGATGTTTTCAAGAGCATCCTCATTTTGCCTTCAGAATGATCTTTGATGGAGATGGAATTCTCTGGAGTTGTTTGAATTAACTGTGGGCTCCCAACAGCCTCCAACACTTCTGAAAATTGTGCTTGGATGCCCAGGAGAGTCATGGCCAAGAGCTTCTTGTGGTGTTGGAAAAGCTTCTGCTTTGCTGGCCTGAAGGAGTGAGGCAGGGAAGGCTGTGTGGGGTGCAGTGAGAAGGCATCATGAGCTGAAGCATTCAGGAGTCCAGCAAAGAGGAGACCTTGCCTGATTTTCAGCTCTGTTTTCCCTTCCTTATTCCCTCGGGAGACGCCTGTGTGTGTCCTGGAGCAAGGAAGGTTTGGGTGCTCTGAACCACCCTTCCTTATCCCTGATACCACAGGTCACCAGTGGGTACATCCCCACGTAGCATCCTCGTGGCAGGACTTGAGCATCTTCTGCTGATGGTCAGGAAAGATGCCAGCTGCCTCTGTGGGCAGCATCCCCAAAATCAGAAGGAAGTGATATGCTTTTGGGTTGGCACCAAGGCTGGTACTGGACCATGCCCATGGGGCAACCACAGGTCAGCATCCCTTGATGCCCAGACCTTGGGCAGATGGTTCAGCTCATGGCTGTGCTGCTTTTTTTTTTTTTTTTTTTTTTTTTTTGGTTTGGTTTGTTGTTTTTTTTTTTTAAACCTACATTAATTTAATTATTCCTGTTCCTGGAAATTTCTCTCCAGGATTTGATTGTAAGAGCTGGGTGTCTGGAAGATTAATTTGTCCTTTTGGGCTACAGATGGACCGTTACTATTTTATAATCATTGACAGTGGTTGTAAGCAGTGAGGAAGGATGCAGTAAAATACAGTGATGCTGACAGTGTAGAAATAGTACATCTTCTTGCTGTTTGATATTTGATAGGAACCTTTTATCACTTTAAAAACTGGCTGTGTATCAATACGATATGTTAAAAACACAAGTAGGAAACTGCAGGCTTTTAATTTGTGCCATTTGAACCCTCTTACCTTGGATGAATGCGGCATGTAAATTATAGTTCCCATGAGGTGAAAATCAGTCAAATGCTACTTAACCTTTCCTCTGCCATGTTTCGTCTTGTATTTGTGCTTAAGAGAGTATGTGCAGACACTTTTATCTTGGAGCTGTGCAAAAATCACCCTTAAAGTTCCCGTAACGACATAAAATGTCTTGAAATTTAGATTTCAGGTGAGCAAAACTGTTGCAGCCTTAGAGATCTTATAGCTCAAGTGGTTTCAGAAATTTTGTTTGCCCTTCAAAGGTGGGGAGCTGGGAGAGGCTCACTCAGCAGAGCCACAGCAATTGCTGCTTTTGGCTGTACCTGGTGGATAAGTTAATACTTATTTTTGTTACGTTCTGTTTGTGCTGGGTATTCATGTCTTAGATTGGTGTTTTCCAAAGCTGGTCTCGTGCAAAATAGGTTGTTGTTTGGTTTGGGGTTTTTTTCCTTAGCTGAATATTTTTCCCTGAAACAACTATTCAGCCTGGTTTCTATAGAAAACAGCTTTTCTCCATTATAATTTTTTAGTAAAAGAATCGGAAATTTGTCAGCTTTGATGCTTGAGATGCAAAATACCTGCCCCAGAAGCTGCTGAATTTCCTAGAAAAAGTTTTCTTTTGACTTACAAGTTTGGATCAGGTGTGTGGTTCTCAGCACAGTTTGTGCCTACGATTGCACTTATGCATTTTACTAAATGCTATTGATGAGATTCTGAAAAATGTACCTTGAAACTATTTAGAGACACTGAACTCTTAATTTCCGAAGGGCAAGTTTTTCATAATAAAAAGCAGAAAAGAAATTCAAGATCTTTTCCGGATGAACATTTTAGTTTGAAAAAAAAACCAAACAACCCCCCCAGCGAAAAGAAGAAAATTGGGGAAATGAGAGAGAATTTTCTCAACTGACTTCAGAATTTGTACAATATTTGCATTCTGTTCACTTAAGGGGTCCTACATAAGAAGCATAAAGCAAAGTTCTCTGTTTGTTGGTGAACTGTAGTGGTGACAGTGGAAACAGATGTGCTGCTGGGCTGGGAAGCAGGCAGCATCTAGCCAAGCAGTAGCTGCAACAAGAGACGGGTGATAGACCCTCATCCTGCTTCCCTACCTGCTCTGGAGGCTTCAGACTCTAATTAAACTATTTAAAAGTAATATTTTTAACACATGCGTTTATTATTTTTTTTTAATTTTTTTTCAGGGAAAGAGGAAATTAAATTCTTTCTAACATTACGTGGTTGGAAATGCACAACTTGGCGTGATTTGTAATGCTTAAGTTGGCTGCACTGGATATCTTATATATTTAATGACACAGATTTGATACCATGTAGAAATATTATTAAATTTCACACTTAACAGGGACAAACAAATCTAAGAAATTTATTACATATGTTCAGTGTGGCAAAATAAGATCTCATGGAGGAAGTTTTTCCTTTAAACAGTCTTGGTTTTAATCGTAATGATTCATGTATACAGAATCAAATCCTGTGTTTTTTATTTTCACTCCCATTTTGCTCATTCATAAGGCAGAATTCCTGCTGATGTCCATGACTGGCAATCTGCAGGTGTTCACTTGAGTAGAAAATAAGTAAAAATGGTGGAAAGACCATGAGAGTTGACTCTCTTTTATGTAAGTGTGTTTGAATAAATAAAAAATACTTCAAACCAACTAGGAACAGGGAGTGAGAACATTGGGCTGGATTGCATTTCTCTTCCACAGCCTTTGTATTCTTTGGAGAGTTTTTGCAAACACTCTGGCTGGTGTTTTTTATCCTTGATATAAGAGTGAGAGTGTTGATCAAACCGCCTCTTCCTTCAGGCTAGGAACTTTTTGTTGTGGCCTAAACCTTAGGAAAAAAAAAAATTAAAAAGGAGAAAAAGAAGGAAGGGACTTGGAAAGCTTGGAAAATACTTGTGTAACCTTGAGGAGTGGTGCTGAGCTGAGTATTCTTTGTAGAGCTGAGAAGAAAAGTTAATACTAAGTGTAAATAGTTCAGAACCACTTTGATTTAAAGAGGTTACTCTAAATGTGAGCTCCATATAGGAAAAAACCCCAAAACCCAACAAAATAATACTTGTAAAGTGTATGTTTTCAGGGTTTGTATTAGAAGCAAAAGCCTGGGTGGCTCCATGCACTTGTCAGACGTGTAAATAATGAAACTACCAAGTGTTACTTTCACTTGTGGACAGTCCCTTATTTTCCCCCAAACTCTCCAAAAACCTAAAGAAGAGTGGAAAGAAGTTTCAAATGTGAAAAAATGAAACTTGGCATTTATTTTCAGATATGAAAACAGCAGTGTGGGGAAGTAGCTGGCTCTGGGGATCAGAGGTCAGAGTTGTCCCTTTCTAGGACAGCAGCTCAGCTGACCCCCCCCCCCCTCCCCTTTTAGCAGCAAGGATAAACCAATGGGTTGGTACCTGCACAGCTCATGCCAAGTCCTGTTCCACAAGGACTGGCACAGTGCAGGGAGCATGGGGTGATGCTGCCATCAGTGATCTTTTTAAAGGACTTGTTACATAGGGAAAAACCTTAATTGTGAGGAAAAAGGCAGCAGAGGGATGAGGGATGGGTACCCAGAAGGTGCCATGAGCACCAAGATACCTAGAGGTCCAGTCCAGGACTGTCAGTCTGTGTCCTTTTGCATTGGTAATGTTTGCAAATGAAAAAAAATCCCTGAAGAACTGTACAGGGTACCCCTCAGAGGTGCTGGCAGCAGTAGGAGCTCCTGAGCTTGTGGTGATGGGCTCTTTGAAGGGTGCTGCACTGGGGAGCTGGGGGTCTTCAGGTGCAGTCACCTGGGAAGCAAGAGCTTTGAGTTCCCCCCTAAAACTGAGTTTGAAAGATTACTGTGGGTTTTTAAGAGCCTTTTGTTGGGGACGATGTAAAAGCATAAAGCATTTTTGGGTGAAGAGCTGTCAATGCATTTTTTGGAAGAAGCTATACAAGGCAAAAAAATTTTTATTTTTTTTTTTTTTATTTGTCACATATCTGAAAATAACCCTGCAGTGGAATGACTACATTAAACACAGATCAGTGATGAAGTGAACAACTTTACTTATAATATTTTTCTCCTCTAAATGTTTTGTTCCACACTTTTTCTTGGAGCACCGTGTCAGCTGAGGTTGTTTGTATGCACAGACTGGATAATAATGAAGTTGGGAAATCATTTGACCCTCTGATCTCTGTAATTACCAACAGGGACACATTGCAATATTGGTATGACATGGCTCTAGGTTGTTTAGTAATGTAAATGAGGATGGTAACATGAGCTCACTGTATTTTTCAAATATGCTTATTTTCTCTAGCAGTTTCCCAAGTATTACACATAAGCCAGCTATGCAGCTGGACTGGAAATACCTTCTGGAGCTTTGTTCCACAGTTGACTGTGGATTTTGTACATTAGAAAGCTGAGAGACTGTATTCTGAATAATGCACCTCCCCCCAAAAAGCCCCCATGCCTCTAACATTTAAAAAGCCTTTTGGTGGCTCAAAGAAAGAGGTTATGGTGACAAAACTGCAGGTCCTGTGGGGTGGGGTGTCCCTCTGAGCAGAGGATGTAGCCATGTAAGTGCAGTAAATGCAACAACCTTTGAGCATCTCTTCTGTTGGGAAAAGGTTCAGACAATGCATCAGTCTAGTTTTGAAACAGCTTCAAACATTTTACCACTGAAACCTCTCAAGCAAATGTTACAGAACATGCAGCTTGTCTGTTTTATCTTCCCTAAGACTATGTGAAGTCATATGTGAAAAGTGATAAGAATCGCAGTATCTCCTTTGGTTGCTCAACATGAGAAGCTGATGAAGAGACAGTCATTTAAAAGACATTCTCCAGAACAGCTGCAGAGCAGATAGGTTTGCTAGGCTGTCTCTGTAGAGAAATGATGATGGGAATGTAACCCAGGTAGGTAGGCATGGTCTTTCTTCTCAACCTGGCCTAGCAAAAGGAAGGCTTTGTTTGGCTTAGCCATCACACCTACGTTTCCAGCATTCCTGGCGTTTCATTACTACCCTGTGCTGCTGTTCTTTTCTACAGTTGTTGTCCCAGAGGTTGGGCAGGTTGTGTTCCACACTGCATGTCTGACAGTGATGGGTGGGAAAGATCAGTGGTCCCGAGAGCCTTCACGCTGGTGCTGCTCCAACCTGGCACCTCTCCAGCTGTGTGAAATCAAACATGCCTAAAGACAATTTGCCAAAAAGAGGAGGAAAGTTGATTTCTAGTCCGTATGGTAGTTCTCAAGGCAACCCCTGTACCAGTAAAGTAGTTCTGATAGATGAAATGGGTTCTGCACAAACCCCGTGGCAGAGCCTGGCAGAAGGGACCAGCACGTTATGCTCAGTCATGAGAGTTCCACCAAAAAGATCATTGTCTTCTGGGGAGCTACAAAGGTCCAGTGAATTCAAGCAGAAAAAAGTGCCTTTTTTTTTTTGTTTGTTTGTTTTTCATACCTTTTACAGAGTCACAAACTGTCTTTTGTATATGAATGTACTTAATTCCACCTATGAAGGTACCAATCCAATACTGAGGAGTGGATGAGACTGAAGCGGAAAAGAAAAGCCTGTAAATCATGCTTTGTAACAGAAATACAGAAAACAAATGGTCTTGAGTGTTTGAGTGTGAACTAAGCTGAAGACAGAATTTAGGCATAAAGCTGTGTTCTCCTTCCCAAGGCAGGGAGAGCCTCAGGGAAGGGGGGTTCTTTCAGAAGCTCCAGCTGTGTGTGGAGCAAGAGGCTTTCTGCTATATCAGGAAGCCGAGGCCAGGCCTAAACCTGGCATTCAAATTCCCTTCACCCAAGGTAATGAGAAGTGTCCTATTCCCATTATTATGTGTTTTAAATAACATTTTGATATAACCAAGTTAATTACAGGACCTTTTTTTTTTTTTTTTTTCCCCCCCGGATACTGTTAGTAGGATATAACAATATTTTAATATCTACAACAGTGTTGTCTTTAAAAATGATGATTTGTTATTATGCTAAATAAAACAGTTGAACCAGTTAAAAATTACATTCTGGGCTGCACAATGGAGGGATGATGGGAAGCCCTGGCTGCTGGAGCTGAGGGTGTGTGGTGTGGCTGGGCATCAGGACCTCACAGGACATCAGGTCACTGCTCAGCTGCTCCTTTCCCTGGCAGGGAGGAAAGGACAGTGATGGAGCTGAGCTTCTCCAAGGAGACCCTTAAATCACAGGATAATGTGAAGGGTGGGATATACACAGGCAGTGAGGAAAACTTCCAGCAAATGGGATGCAGCAAGGCAGATAATCCTTGCAGTAGCATCCAGGTGACTGTGATCCTTTTCCTTGTGGTTTAACCAGCTTTGTGATGCACTGAAGCCAATGGGAACTGTTCACATGGAGATTATCCTCTAGTTTTTTTATTCTTATTTTTTATTTCTGGAACTGTTTCTCTGGTGCTTATGATCTGACAGCAGAAGTGAGTCACTGTATCAAAGCTGTGGCCAGGAAAGGAAAAAAAATTGCATATACTGCATGGTGAATGTCATGGACTGATGCTGTATGTGGCAATACAAATCAAAGCACTGTATGGTTAGTGGTGTGAAATTTGCCTCTGAACCTTGCAATCACAGAACATACAGACCTGTAAAGATCTTTAAGAGTAAGATAATCTATTATTATTTCATTTGCAGGAGTAGCATGAGGAGAAGGGGAAAAAAAATATTTTCTCGGTCTTATCTCGTGTTGAATTCTCTAGGAACTTCCAAAATGATGGGTTGGGGAAAGATGAATGTTTTTCAGTTCCTGAAGTTCTTAAAGTTATTGCCTTAGACCTATGATTTACAAGTAGAGATGCCTTTATTTTTTATTGGCATGGCTGTGAATGTGGTCATTGGGTTGTTTATTTTTTTTCTTCCTGCTTCTGCCTCTGTGACAACCATCTGGCAAAATGGGTTCAAAATTGGGAAGAATACTCCCAGATGTTACAAGCTTCTATGATCCCTTTGTCCCTATTTAATCTAATCTCAAATGACATGGGTGCTATTGATTTAGATTCCTTTCAGGTGGGTTGGGTATGGGTTACTCAATGCGTGGTGAAACGTTATTCTGTTGCTGTGTGACTGGAGCATAAAAGGCAAAAGTATTAATTTGCCTGTACTTTCTTGAAAATTGCATGCTGGATTTCTGTGAAAACACTATATGGAACAATATTTCAAGCAAATTATTGTTATTGTTTACTGTGGATTTTGCTTGAATGTTTAAAATCAACAATTATGCTTCATTTTAGTATTTAATGGCTTTTTATTTTTAGATACCTGGCCAATTCTTCCCTAATACTGATCTTCAGAAAGCATTAAGTGGTGCACAGAGTGCAACTTCATAGCACATCAGTGGTTATATACATTGAGTTGAAAGTGTTGGGGACAAAAGAGGACATCAGTAGCAAGTCAGAGAGTCCCCACCAGTGGTGGGGATATGTTGTAGGGTAACACTGTCCCACCAAATGAAATTCCCTGAAAAACCACTTGAGCAGCTGTATTTGGGAGTTACTGTCAGGGTGAGGGTCTCTCACTGGTTTTCAGGAGAAAAGATGCGAGATAAAAGGTTATTAAGTAGGTGTGTGCATTGAAATAGTTGATTTATATGCTTAGTATAGACCATCTCCACGGTCACTTCACTGCTGGTTCATTTAAGCTTTTGGTAAATGCATTAATTGGAGGAGGGATTGTCCTTGATTGATTGCATTGGATTAGACAGGCAAACCTTGAGGTAGTCTTGTCTCTGTCTTGATAGCCATTATATAATTAACATTGCAGTTTCCTTCCTGCCAAGTGTTCCTTTCAACACAGGCTCTCTTCTCCTGATGCACAGAAAACTGTGTTCTGGTGAACTGCAGAACAAGATTTAGTAAGCAAGATCTTTTCTACCTGGAGTCTTGATCTAGAAATCAGTTTTTAAGGCAAGGAGCGGAATTTCGGGTGGTCCAGGAGTCTCGAAAAAACTCAAGGTGTGTTGCAAATCAACAAGAAATAAGTGCTGTCTTGAAAGACCTGGGGTTTCGGTTCCCTTTTGAAGGGTACAACAGTACATGCAAGGTTGAAAAATGTCAGAGCAGTCACCTATATCAGCAAGTAAATTGGAAACCAGTGGTGAGAAGATATTCAAAGAAGCATGGAAGGTACTGTCCTGGGCATGAGATAGGTTATCTGACCTGGCACTCAGGTTTGCTGGGCAGTTTCAGTTGTGAGGCAGGTGTAAACTCAGAACAGATTTTTCTGTGAGAACGAGACTTTGATTTGAATTCTTCAGTGAAGCCTGGCAGGGATTGTGAGCATCAATGCCTCTGTCTCTGTCTGCTGAAAACTAGAGATGGTTCCTAATGGTTGGAGTCCAGGCTGAGAATAAGCTTGGATGGGGCCTTCTGGAGTTGACTTCTGCACAGGTTTCTTGTGCGAGATACCCAGAGCTTCTGTAGGATCACAAACACCTTTTCTTCTTACTTCTTTATTTAGTTGTGTTTGACAAGCTCCAGGGCCCTGGAGGAGCATGCTGGGTTAGTTTGATTCTCCTTCTCTCTCTGTAAAAAGAGTGCAAGAGATAATGAAGTATCTGAAGCTTGGGATGGAGGGTGAATCCAAGAAACACCATGGAGCTGGCTCTGTACCTTCTGGTACTCTAGGTCTGGTCTGTATCTGAGTTCCTAAGACAATAAAGGAGAAAAAAAGGGGCTTCTCAGATAGGAAGTGTTAAACTCTTAGTACTAGGGAATTTAGAAATTATTTATTTTTCTGAGGGCTGCTGTCAGTTCTTAGCAGTTTCCTTAGCTGCACATGCATACCTTTAATCAATGGCATTTTTGGGAATCACCTACAGCTTTGCAGGTCAGGCCATCACACCAGGTCGCATGAAAGTCTGTCTTTTCACTTTTTGAAAGTGCCTAAATGTAAGGTAAAGGTCCCTGTAACCCTTATTAAGGATAGAACTCCAGCCCATGTTTTCCTGTGGAGGCACGTTTCTCACCACTTTGTTAGTAACCTTAAGCCGTTTGTCTTGAAATCTTCCTGTTTTGTCCAGTCGTGACTGCTTGCTCACTTCATATTTTTCCAGACAAGTGTTTGTAGGTGGCTCAGAGCAGAACAGACAGTTTGATTGATTCTCCCCTGCTTTCATATGCTCTTAGTTTTACTTGAAGTTGAGAAAAAGGGAAGAACTTGAGGGGAAAAAAGGAACACAATGGGATTGAAGCCCTTATTTTGCCCCTTGCAGTTTAGATGAAAGTCTGCTGAAGAGTAATTTCTCATTGCCTTTCTTCCACCCTTCTAGACTTGTGGTTGACGTGTCCTCCCTATGTGGTCTGTCCATCAGTAGTTCATGGTGGAAGTGCATAAGATCTCCTGGCCCCCAGCTGAGCACAGCTCCCAGGTAGCACTGAGCTCCACCGGTCCCATCCTGTTGAATTTCTCTACTATTTGTTTTTTCTCCCATTTTCTCCTTTCCTGTCTCAGTCCTTTTACCTCAGCCTCGTGGTTGCTTATTGCCAAGCCTTGGGATGGTGACATCCCTAGGAGGTAGGGGTTAATGTTGTTTGTTTGTAGAAGAAGGGTGGGGAGCTCTGCAGCTCGGCTGAGATGAAAGGTACCACCGGGAAGTGGTTTTCTTGGCTGGGGAAGGTTGAAATGCTTTTAGCCTTGTGACCCAGTTGACTGGCTCCAAGCTCTGTGCTGCTGAGAGGTAGCAAGCCCAAAGGCAAGGGATGATTCTGTGGTTTTCAGTGTGGAAGAGTTTCCCAGGAGCTAGTGTATAATTTTCAAAGGCTTGTCTTCGTTGTTCGCACAAAGTCCTTTTGTTCTGGCCCCTCATCAACAGCCCTTGTCTGATGTTTCCCCACAGTGCCTGGCCAGGGCTGCTCATGTCTATGGGCCTGTGGCCAGCAGTCTAAAACTTGCATGATTTGAAGTTTCTCTCCAAGTAAGAGTAATTATTTTTGTCTGGGTAAGCACCATGCGATGTCACACATTTTTCTTCCTTTGGGGAACATCATTTGTCTCCCTGGGATTCTGCACCCTTCCAGTAATGAATGTGTCTTCATTGCACAGCACTTGGCGTGAACTCAAAATGGGTGAGATCCTACCTAAAGCACTATCTCAAGGTTTCTTGGAAGTCTAGAGATTGAACTGGGTGGTTTTCAGACTTGACAGCATGCTGTCAGGCCTGACTGAAGCTCTCCCACCAGTCCTGTACCAGAGGGGACACTTAATCTGGGATGCAGCTGCAGTAATTCAAGCATCTCTGCTGCTAGTGGTCCACAATCAGAAGGATGGTTTGGTGTAAACTTTACTTCCTCCAGGTTATGCTATCAGCAAGCTCCTTGGTCTTTCCAGTGAGACTTTTGCCCTGCTGGAGGTGGAGGTATCTCAGCCAGGTGAGGAGTGGAGTGATGCTCACCAGGGTGGCAGCTAGAAGGAGGTGAAGGTTTGTAGTCACGGTTAACAGGAAACAGGGGAGACTGTAACAAACCAAGAATGAAAGCAGGAGTGGGTGTTTGGATATCTTGAGAGTTGGTTTTCCTCTGGTGGGATGAGGGGGTGGGGAATACACCGGACCAAAGAAGGTTCAGAGATTGAGAGATAAACTTTCCAGAATGGCACCAGCATAAGTGTGGGGCACCCTAGCTCTGGCTGGTATAGAAGAGCTGATGTGATGGTATTGTGTGTTTGTTCAGTGCAGTTCTTTGGGGTCCTTTGTGCAACTGCTTTTCATAAACATGGAAAGGAAATTGGGCAATACAATAAAACTTTCTGAAATGATGTTTCTCTGGATGCGTAAAGACACTCACGTTTCTTTGGTGCCATAGGGATTCAAGGCCTGGTTGCCAAAATACAGCAACCTTCTGGAATCCAGGTCTTCTCTGGTAGCTTCTGTGTTGGACAACTTCACTTGGTGTTGGAGGGGAATAATAATCTTAAAACGTGTTGCGAAGTGAGGAGTGGTTGGTTTGGAAGCCTAAATAAATTTCATTATTGGATTGGTTACACAAACTTAAGGCAATCAGCAGTAGAAACGAAAATGTGTTTGGGTGGTTTGCAGCTTTCTTGAGCTATGTCTGTGGCTCATCAAGGCATGGCCAAAGCAGTGAGTATGGAGAAGGAAGAAGCTGATGACATAGGCATCCACCTCAGGAGCTTTCCAGGGATTTTACACTGGCCCAGACTTGATCCATTCCTGGGGATGGAGAGCCAGGCTCTGAGCAGGGTTTCAGAGGGATGTTCCTGGAGCTGGTCTGGTTTCATCGGAGATGAATCCAGTGGATGGTTGCTGAGACTGCTCTGTGGTGGGAATTTAAGTGCATCATGTGAAGCCTGATGCAGTTTGTCCCAAAAAAGCACACTCTGGGCTTGCACTAAAGGGGTAAAGATGCCTTCAGAGCCCGCCAGTGTAGTTGGACTTCAGTCACTCTTCACGTGTGAATATTCCAGCATCTGAGCTGGTTTAAATGACACCTTTGTTCTGAATGAACTCTTAAACTTCCCATGTTTATACTTCAGTCGCTTTTAGAAAATTCCTAAGTGGTAGAAGAGTTATTTCTGTTTGTGGTGTGCTGGTTTCCAAGCCATACAGGGTACAGAGACAAGTTTCCTAAATTCTTTCCAGTACCAAAGTTTCTTCCTCACTTTTTTTTTTTTTTTCCCTAGTGTAAATGGTCTTCTCTGGGATCTTTGATGACATAATATGTACTTACATTTCAGAAAGAATCGCTCTGATGAAAGTTAAAAAAAATAAATATTATAATCGGTGAAGCATCATAAATAACTTTTATGTCTAAATCAAGCTATTAAAAGCTTTTTTATTTTAAAGTAGATAGGGGAATAAAATAGCTGCATAGTTCATAAAGTGGTGTACTATTACTGCCTGCTGTGCCCATGAATTATGCCAGCTTTTTACACTTGTGAAGTAAAAAACGGATTAGAACTGTGATCAATGTATTATCCTATATTTCTTATTGTGCATTATATTTTCTTTTTGAGAACCTTTGTGAACTAAATGGCTACTAATGACATAATTACAATTGTTTGTCACCACCATAATGTGTGATTTCCTATCTCATCATGAAGATGTAAGTTAGATAAAGGAGGAGTTTTGGCAGGAAGACAAAGTGCCGTGATTTATTAAAGACCAGATGTGGTTGTTAAAAGCTTTTCTGCAGAAGGCTCAATTGAGTGATGTGAAATAGGAACGAAAGCTCTGAATGCCATAGTCGGTGGTTCTTGGTGTGAGTGACACAGTTGCTCATAGGAGCATGACAAATTAGCAGTGTGTTTTATTGTTGTATACAAATTTACGTCGGGTTTTAAATGGTGTCAAAAGTTGAGAATTGCTTATTGCCATTACATTGGATGTTTAAAGGAAATAATTCTGCTGAACAGGAGCGGATGGCTTGAAACCCTTGAATTCCTTGAAAACAGCTGAAGATCATATTAAGTCAAAGAACAGTCAACAATCTCAGGTTTTTGAAATAGAGGTTACTGAGGCGGTTGATGACAGCGAAGCAAGGGTGGTGGAATATTAATAATTGTTTTGATGTTGGCAAAATATCAGTAGATATCAGCATAACTCTATCAATGTTAAGGTGAGGACTGGGCTGCTTACATTCCCCCTCAAGATCTTCACACATCCTCCCAGAATGGATGGGTGCTCCCAGGGCAGGAGGAGCCCGCACACAGCAGCTGCCGAGCGCGACCTCGACATCGTGTGCTGGCTGTGGGGAAGTCAGGGGCAAAACCTAAGAAAGGGCAATTAAGGAGGAAATAATTTGCTTTTTAGCTCTGAACTTTTGCACTGAGCAGTTGGGGTGCGTTTGCAGAGGAGCTGTGGCCTGCCCGTCCCACGGGAATGTTCTTGGGCTGCTTTTCCCGGTCCCTGCGCAGTGCCGTCTCTTTGCTTTTTTCATTTTTGTGTCAGGTTGTGCAGTGGGCTGTGGCTGTGGTTGCTTCCCACCATCACTACCCAGGTCTCCCACCAACTCAGGTTCTCCTGGGGACCTGGCACCCATGGGAGAAGTGTTTCACACTGCTCACACCCTTTGTTTCCAACCTCCAGACTGCCTCGTTGTCTCTGCCGGTTAAATGTTGTCAGGCAGGAGGTGTTTTGGTCTTACTTGCAGCTGAAATTGTGGTGAACATCTCTGTGGTTTAGATATAATTTTGTTAATCACTGGTAGTGATTAACATTAGTAATGTTAAGTCATGGGGGGCTTGTGAAGGCTTGAAAACACCTTGGCTTTTGTTGCTTTCAGCCATTACTCTGATCTAAACTCACAGAAGTCAAGATGTTTTGTCTGTGAGATGGAATTATAGCTTCTATCTCTTTTGACCTTACTTATTTTGGGGATCTTCATGCATACTTTTTGTCTCTTGCTCAGACATCTCTTGTGTCTGGCTTGCTTAGACATGGAAGGTGGTTGATAGGTGATGGGGAGGAACTGAGAGATTTCAGAGAACAGCTTCTAATAAGCATCTGAAATGCTTATATATCTGTGTCTTGTGGTCTGGGAATTCTGCTGAAATTTCATGAAATTGGCTTTGTTTGAAGAGTTCTATGTTTCTGTTGGTCAGCCACTTTCCTGGTTTTGCATCTTTCTTTGGGCTGGTTTCCACTGAAGCCAGTGCAGCGCTGGAAGTTTAGAAAGAATATTAAATTAGAATAAAACATAATACAGCCTTTTTGGGAAACCCTCATCAGATTTTGGCCTCAGGTTTTAAAAATTTTTTTTTTAAATGCTATTTTATCTGAACGGGTAAGCCCATCCCCTTTTATGAATAGAGTTGAAGCTAACTTTGAATTTCCTGCCTTCCTGTTTAATCCAGACCCTTATCATTGCTAGCAGGCTAGGACAAATACTATTGTCTGAAAGTCTGGGATAACCAAAAGTCAGGTTTGGACACATTCAATTTAATGACTTTAAAGCAGGATTTTTCAAATGAATTTTTGTTTTCTTCTGTCCTTTATGTTTGTTTTATTTTTTTCCTTTTCCCAACATAATCAGAATGTTGCTGTTGTTTGGTTCCACCCTACCCTCCCCCCCCCCCTCCTCCTGCATCCTCTTTTAAACCTTTTGCTTTCCTCTGCCCCATAAATACATCACATTGCTACAAGCATCACAGATTCCTTGTCAAAATGTCATGCTTGGCATTTTAGTGGTCGAAATCCAGCTGAAATACCAGTCCAGGATTGCCTTGCACTGCTGAGCAATGGCAGGCAAACTGATTGGTGTGGAGAAGTCTACACCAAGGAAGTACAAGTAATATTTCTTTGTTGCCTGAGCCAGTGGTGCCTCCTTGATTTAGGTTATCCTTAGAGAATGGGCATTCAAAACAATGGATTTAAAGAGATGGAGGTCAAGACACTGTTGTGTAACAATCTCTGCTTGCTTCTTGTGTTCCCATGGGTGCCTTGAGTGCTGCAGTATCTTCTACCACAGTCAGCTGGAAGCATCCTACTCCTTAGACTGAAAAGGGCAGGGATCACACAAACCTGCCTCTCAGGTTCACCAGAAAATGCCTTTTGGAAGGGATGAAGATCATAGAATCTGAGGAAGGTTTGTATTGGAATGGGACCTCTTAAGGTCATCTAGTCCAGTCCCTCTGCAGGGAGCAGGGACATCTAAGTAGAATGAGAGAAGTTCCTTTTGACATAGAAGATAGCAGAAAGGAGTCAGTGGTATTTGGGAAGCTCTCAATAAATAAAAGAAATTGTGTGTGTTAAAAAAAAAAAAAAAAAAAAAAGGATTGTCTTTTTTTTTTTTTTTTTTTAAATATAGCTGTCCTGTAATCAGCAAGGCATTGTCCCTTGCTGAAGGTGGAAACTCCACCTGAGGAGATGTAACTGGAAGCTCCTGCCTCACTGGTGTAGAAGAGGTGGCCTTGTGTTGCTGGAGAAGGCCAAGAGGCCATGATGCATCTCTAAGCAGAGGGACCATGGATGAGTAACCTAGAGGTGTGGTCCTCTCTTTAGGCAGGACAAAAGGAACTGGTCTGTCTGGAACTTCCTAATGGAACAGAATTCTCAGTCTTGTAGTGCCATGTGTCATCTCTGGCATGGGTGGATGGTTTGGTAGGATAACCCAGACATCCTGGATGATTCCCAGCTTGAAAAAACTTCTATAGTCTTGTGAAAAAGAGGAGTTTGGTGAGTGTTGGTGCTCCTCCAGTGTTTCAGAACTTGTACTTCACTTATTTCACCTGATGTGAGAAGAGACAGTAAGAAAATGCTTTAAGTGGGGCTGTCACAGCTGCAAACAGCATTGAAGACACCATTGAAATGTTGAACCCTGACTGACAGCAGCACAGAATTAAAAAGGTTGGGTGGTTGTGTGTTAATTTTTGGGGCAAAATGTCCCCCAGGGTGATGAGCTGTAGTACTCTCATTTCTTGTTTCTTCTTGTTTTGGTGTCCACTCCTGTGATTTGGGTAGCATGCTTTGTGTGTAGAGCTCCTCAGCTGCACTGAAGTGCTTCTGTGTAATTTGTGTTCATTGTTAATTTTAGGAACTGCGCTGAGATTTGAATTAAGCTAATCAACTTTTCTTGTAATTTGTATAATTTACATACTGTACACACACTGCAAATGCAGGACTCTGATGCAAAACAAAGTTTAATTAGTGTAACAGGGCTCCATCAGCTTTCCAAGAGATTGGTTTCTGAGAGTGGAAGAGATCTGTAGCAACAGATCAGAGCACTAAAATGTGTTAATCTAGGCTCTTGATGAGCTTGATGTGAGCTTAACCAGGACAATTATTTGTAACCAGCACTGTTAAGCAGTGAGCTCACCCACCTTCCCCAAATATTTGACTTGTGCACAAGGAGGCACTGAGAAGCTTATGGATTTCTTGGTTTCTGTGGTTGCTACCTGCTTCCCAAGTGCTACTTCCCAAGAAGTGGTTGGAGGGATGGTTCTTGAGTGCTGTGCTGGTGCTCTCCTCCCATCCTCCTGCTCAGTCTTCACCAGCACATCTCCCACCTTACAGATGTTTCTCTTGCTCTGTGGAACAGAGTTCTCCTTCCTGAAAGGCTTGTGGCCATTGATGTTAAAGATCAACTGTGTTCTGTTCTGGGGTCAGAGCTGGAAATTTGGTAATTTTGAAAACATTGAATTACTTGTTGCTTTTTAACCTTAAATGACTCTCTCAGTACTTGTGATTTTACTTACTTTTCAAAGTCTGTTTCTTTTTCTGGTTGTTTTATGGAGAGACCTCTGCAGTGAAATGAAGAGGAGACAGACTGCTTGCATAAAGGCAGTGAAACTGTTCATTTTACAAAATTTTGACAGGTCTTGAAAAAAAACTTGGGGCAAGAACAAAATAATTTTGCCTTTCTTGGTTGAATGTGCTTGAGTTTTTGCAGTCTTGGATGGCATCTGCAACAAATGAGAATCTGGTGAGCTTTACACCAAGTTCTGAAATAGGTTCTGTTTTGGTTTTTGTTTTTTTTTAAGGGTATTGATCATTGAGAGGAAATAGTTTTTTATTTAAAAATAAGTCCTTAGCTGAATCAAGAGGTACAAAAATGATAAGAGAATAATAAACCTGAGAAAATGTTTGAGCTGGGGTGAGAAGCATTGACAGTTGAGACCTGGCTATTAGACTCTCATTTCTACAGCTAATTTGATACTAACTAGAAAATTTCCTTCTCTCTTTGCTTGCTTTGCCTTTGTGCAACACTTGTCCAGTTGAGATCCATGAGATTATCTCCAGGGGTAAAACCCATCCTGCTCACAAATCTCTGTAGACCTTGAGCTTTATTTTTTCCCTGCTTAGACCCTGTGGCTCTGCCCTCCTGAGGAACTCTCTCACCATGTTGGTTATGACTTGGGAGCTCAGCTCTGTCGTCCTTGCAGGGCTGTTAATTGCAGGGATGGGTTTTAATGTCCATTTTTGTAGGCATTATGTTAATACCATTGTTATCTAATTAGCATCCGTCACAGATTTGTGTATGGCATTGGATGGGCAAGCAGAAATGAAATGGACTCTGAACATTTTATGAGGTGTTACTGTGAAACTACTTCACTTATCATTACTTAAAAGCCAGAGATTTGGCCTTAGGTATTAGATCATGTGAAAGCCAGCAGACAAAAATGGTGATCAATTTTTTATTCTAATAAAGTTTTAATACAAGGCATTTTTAGATATGTCATGAATATATGAGTCATGTATTTCACACCAAACCAAACCTATTATGATTATATTTCTACTTCAAGGGGCTTTCGGTGTTTAAATAGTAAATTTAATTCTGTGGTTAAAAATGATTCATATTCAAATCTATTTTTATGCTTTATAATTAAATAAGAAAATATTGCTTGTACCTACACTTTTACTATTCTGGGTCGTATTATAATTATTTCTTTAATTTGACCCATAAAAACAGTCCATTTCTTCATTAGTAAATTACAAGGATATCGCAGTAGAAAAATGAGTTTTGAAGGTGTCTTACCATATCTAATAGGAATTTCAGTTTGGGATTTTCTCATTTCTTTCATTTGTTCCTTTTGTAAAACACGGAGATACTTTCTAGGTAAATTAATCCCTTCAAAGGAGCAAAATAACTTCCTTTTCGGAAAGGGTTATTAGAGACTTACTCTTTATAATCTTAAATACCACTTGTGTTAGGCTGAACAATGCATGAAAAAATTACACTAGTTAAAAAAAAAAAAAAAAAAAAAAAAAAGGAATAAAAAGAAAAAAAGAATTATTACCAACCAAAGCCAAGTATATTGCAATTACATGATCATGGAAAAGTGAGCTTTCTACTGGGAAAAACGTGATCTGGATTCCCATGAAATTTCTAAGTTTAAGTATTTTTGTAAATTAGGTTGTTCCTAGTTAAACAGGTGGCTTTAAAGGCTGGTTTCACTGTTGTTTTAATCATAGTTTAGTTACCATGGAGAAATATGCAAGTTAGCATTTATACACAGAAGTGAAATTTATGCTGCATAGATAATAGCCTAAATTTAGCATGACTTAAGTTTACCACTTCCTTAAGAAAAAAAGATATACATGCTTTATTATTATACTATCACACTATCAAGAAGTTAATTTCTTTAAAATATTTAAAGATTTGGAAGCCAGGTTTTTTGGTCCTGAAATGCAAGATTTTTGAACATCCGAAAACCGAACTCATTTTTTGAGCTCTAGCTTGAATTTTATGTCCCCCCATTCTCTCATTTTTGGTTGATTTCTCAATTTGTTTAGTTTGAGGAGTTGGGTGCACGGTTGGGAACTGGTTTTAATTGTGCAACTGGCACGCCACAACCCAACGAGAGACTCTGCAGGAGGGAAATCTTTGTTGTACGTTTTACTGAGGCATTTCTCCTGTTTGATCCAGAGTTTATCAGAATGGAGATTTCTGTTACTGAACTGAAACAATGCTGGGAGAGGGAAGAAAGAGGTGAGAAATCATAACATTGTGTCTAAGAGAATAGAACATGTCCTGGCTTGGAGAGCAAGCGGTGGTGCCGAGTGTCTCTGGCTGACCTGGAAAGCTTTTTCCTTTCCAGCTGCCCTTCCTAATTTTAACATTTTACTTTTTTTACCCTGTGTTTTTAAGTTTACCGGTCTTGTCTGTAGGACCTCGTGGCGGGGCTAAGTTTTCAAGGACAAACATAGTAAGAGTAGCATCATCCAACAGGAGGTCCCCCAGCACACCGAGTGCAGCAGATCCCTTTCAGCACCAGCTGTTCTCACAGATATAGATTGCTGCAGTGAAATTTTCTTAATATAATTCAGGAAGCTCTAGAGAATTCTCCAAAACAACTGTGCCAACAAGGAAAATGTTGAATTTTTCATCAGCTGCCCAACGCTGAGAGTTAGTGGGCAATCCGTTCATTCATGACCAGATGTTCAGTGTAGTAATGCTCTGCAGTTAACTTGAACCTTGTGGCCTGTTTACCATCAGTTGCAAGGACATTGGCAGCCACCCGGCACTGGAGGATTGTGGCCTGAGAAGGTGTGAGATCCGTCTGCTTGGGGGCTGCTTGGTTTTCCACCAGTGCCCAGACAAGGTAGGGAGTGATGGAGGAGAGAGGTGAGGCAGCATCAATCATCACAGGGGCCTGGCAAGTAGCATCTTTGTTTTGCAGCTCTGCTAACAGAGAAGAGCTGACAATTTATTTTTTTTTTTTACCTTTCCTTCTTCAAAAGGAGAGATTTAACTTTTCCGTTCCTTGCACGAGGGGTTGGCGCTTAACGTTGCGTATCGTAACTTATATTTTTTTTTTTACCCCTTTTTTCTGTGGCAATGTTCTAACTGCTAACTTTTTTTTCAGCTGTTTGTGTGTGCACCGGGGTAGGTAAGGTCAGGGTGGTGGCAGCTCCACCTCAGCCCTGTCTTCAGCTCAGCTGAAGCAGGAGAGTTGACTCCTGAGTAGACTTGTCCATTGCTCAAGCTCATGGTTTCTTTCATAAAGATGCATTTATGCCTTATGCCATTTCAGCGTGTTGTGTTAGGCACTAGTACACAGAAAAAAATAGTATTGAGTAGGAGTTCTGGAATAAACAGTGTGATTTTTCTACTTTGAAAAGGATTCTTCCTTTAAATGATTAACTGTGTTTGATTCTGGGCATGCCAGCTGGCTAGAAGAGGGAAGGCAGGATCTGATAATGTTTAGTTTTTTTCTTAGATGTTACAAGAATTTTAATTCTTTCCTTCATTGTATTTCAAAATAATATAACTATTGATTTCAAAGAGGAATCATCAATGAAACTGCTATTATCTTACACTGTCACAATAGCCACACATTCTCACATTTCTTTGATGAGCAAGGGGGAAAAAAAAAAAATCCCTTTTCTCTAAATGCAGTAGCTCAGGCTTTTAACTTCTAGGCATACTCTTGAGGAGGGGACGAAAAAAAAAAAATAATCTGTTGTTTTTGAAAGCAATCGCACTTCTGATGCTGCCTGCCAGTCCTGTACCCCCAAGAAGCAGCTGCTGCCCCTCTCCCCAGCAGCAGTGGTGCCAGGCAGTGCCTAACAGGAGCATGACCCCACGGGCCCTGGTAGGACACCCAGCAAACTGTCACCTTCCTCAGAGCTCAGCCCTCCCAGTCATGGTGTTTGCTTTGGCATGGCTCTCTGGCTTTAATTTGTCAAGTCGCAGTGAAACCCTCCCTTTGCATTTCCTGCTCAGGGAGAGGAACCTTGTTGCATATTGTGTTCAGCCCTGGAAATTCATCTTTATTGTGTTTATGAAGTTGAGCTTGACCTGTCCTCTGAAAGGCCAGGGGAAAGTTTTGCAACTGGGCCCCCTAGGTTTGTCCATTTAGAAACAAGAAAATATCCTAAACAATAAACTAGAGGCTTAAAATAGAGGTAAATAAAAGTTCATTTCTCTCTTTTTTTTTTTTTTTTTTGTGTGTGTGTGTGTGTGGCTGGTGGTTTTTTTTATTTTATTTTAAAGGAAGGATGGCAGAGTAATGTTTTGTTTCCATTGATGATAACTTGCTGATAGAAAAATGAGAACAAGTTTACAGTAGCTTTGACATTAGTTACCTTTATTCAGCATGCTCCAGCTGCATTGAGCCCTCAGGAAGCCTTCACCATGCACACAGTTTGTTCTTGGGTGTGAAAGCAAACAGTGTTTGAGTTGGCAGTAACTTCCCTTTTAGAGAAGTTTGCTGCCTCGGCAAGAAACCGCAGCGTGAGCTTTCTGCTGTTGAATGTTTCCACTGGCAGGATGGCCTTTTTCCACATTTCCTTGGTTTAAGGAAACAGATTTTGAACTTTTTTTTTTTTAAAAAAAAGACAAAATGCCAACATTTAACAGCTGGAGTTGCTATATAATTTATGGCTTTCACTTAATGCTCTTTCGGATATGTAAAAATTAAAAATCTGCAGTTCTCCTGAAGCTCTGTGAGTTATTGCATTTGAGCGAGTAAAAAGTTGAACCTCTGTTATGAGGCTGTCAGGAAAGTCATTGTTATCCAAACAGTTATTCTTAATTACTCTTTAATGACGTTTTATTTTTATAATTTACTTATGTTATTACACCTACCCTATAGGTGATATTTAAGGAAGTCCTTTATTTCCCTTCTCTTTCATTAAGAAAGGAGGAGTCTGTGGAGTTTAAGCACTTCATATATTTTTCATTTTCTTAAGATTATTCTGGTGTGGGAGCTTGCTAAACCTCCCTCTCCCATGTGAGTCTCCCCACTGCAGCAGCTCCTTTCAGAATATTGACACAGGTACAGTAGCAGGCTGAGGTTTCAAGCTACATCTTGCCAAGTTCCTATTCACTAGCAAGAAGGGCTCTTCAATTTGGCAAGAAAGCCATCCAGATGCTGAACAGACCCAGATTCACCTCCCTCTGCTCCCTTTTGGGATGGCCTCTTTCCTTCTGAGCCTGAAATTCAGTGTATGCTGTTCAAACTTTAAAAAGCTTCGTCTCTGCTACAAATTGCAGATGCCAAGCTCAGCAGCCAGAGTTAGAAACATATCAGATGCAGGAAATTAATGCAGTCAGGCAGTAAATTATGGAGCAACAGTCGCCACAAGTGCTGTGGTGTTTGTGTTCTGTCAGTTCAGGGATGCTCGTGCTTTGCTGAACATCACTCTTCTAACATCTGTCTAAACACTGAGCATGCAGCAGATCTTTATAAAGCAAATCAGGCCAAAAGAGGCTTCTCTGAAGGAATTTCCCTGTTTCACAGGCTGGAGAAGAAGGGAGGAGGAGGGAAGGAGAGGGGAAGTGAGAAAGTAAATATATTAAGTACAATGCCGTTCATATAAAAATCACTTAATTTGTATTTTAGATTTAGGGGCACAAATATGCTGTAACGACGAACAGCAGTGTTTGAGGAATGTATATTTTTTCTTTCCAGAGACAGTGGCCATTTGTCATTTTTATCTGTGTGACTTGTAGGCTTGATTGGATTTATTATGTATGCTGTGTGTTTATGGCGTTTTTATTGTATGCTGTTAATTTGTTGTAACTGCTGCCACTTTCTTGCCAAGGACCCCTTGAAAGCAAGTATGTGTCAACAGTTACCTTCCAGTTTAATAAACTTAATGCTACTTCTCTTAAGTTTGGTAGGGGCTGTTGTTGTGTTCATGGTGAGCTTTTTAACTCTGTTGTAGCCGGAGAAAGTTGGTGCAACTCAGGCACAATCCTGCAGCGTCTGTGTTTGAAGCTAAACCACTGTCTTTTTCTTACCTTTGTTTTAAAATAATAAAACCATGGTAGCCTACAGTTACTGTGTTTTATGGTAAAGAGAGAAAAAGGAAAAAATATTGCAAGTTTGGAAGTTTGGTTTAGGTAAGCAAGTCAATAGGCTTTTAAAATAAAATATAAAATTTCTTTAAATATGGTGCTAATAGCGAAAAAAAAAGATGCCTTTTTTTGTATTTTTGAAACTTGGAAACATAGCTGAATTATCCAAACAGGATTAGAATGTAGTTATTGGTAATAAAATTGACCATATTTCTATGATGAGGATTAAGGAAGATGAGACTTCATTTTCCAGGAAAGATGCAAAGACAATCCCAAGAAAAAATAATGTGCTGTGGGTATATATTTAAGGCACAACTGGAGGTAAAATTAAAACAGCGGATTAAAGGTGCTTTGTGGTAAAGTAATGGGTACAGTTGATACATTTCATTTTCATTCTGTTTAATTTATTTGAGTTTATTATTGCCTGCCCATGTAGCTCATTGATGATGCTTGTTCCATGAGGTCAGCTGCCTTATTAACTTTCTCAGTAATGAGGCAGAAACCTGCTCAGGAGAATGAGCTGGGTTCTTCAAGGAATGGAAACCCCTACATGCTTTTATTTTTTTTTTTTTTTTTGCTGTGACCATGGCACTGTGGTTCTCAAGCCTGTGGTGCAGAGTGATGGGTACCCTCAAGACGGGTGTTTTCTGGGAGGCAGGAGGTACTTTGCACCATGAGCCTGCTTCCAGTTGAGTGCTGTGATCTGGTGGGACCAGGTTTGTAAGATGGCTGAATTTCCTTGCCCCTAAAGGTCATTGTAAACCAGTGTAAGTCACACTGGAATTGGTGCAGTCTTGGTGTGTATTGTTGCAACCTCTTCCAGCCTGCAGATTGTATGTTGACTTGCAAGAGCCCTGCGTTAAAATTCTCCTCTCCTCTCATGCAAGTTCTGCTTTTGAGGTTGATGAAACCTGCCTGGTTTTAAATGTTTTAAAACCCCATTTGCTCAAAAACCAGGCAAACTAAGATTTTGTTCAGCTGGTTTTGTTTGTGGTCCAAAGTGGGTTTCATTAGCTCTGCCCATGTTTTGTCTCAGTGTTATTGTATTCACCTCCCGTTCCACCTTGCCCATCATGGTGTGCATATTTCATAGTGTAATGGTTGTCCATATGCATACTTGGAAATAGCACCTGCTTTTTCCAGAGCCACAGCACTACCGAGGGAGATATGTTATTTGTAATCCTGGGTATATTAGAAGCTGGTGTAATGCTGATGGGCCATGTAGTGCAGGTTCAGAAAAAAGAAAAAACCCTCACTGAGTGATTTTGATATGCATTAAAAATAGCCCATATTGCTAATATATATGCATTTGCTCTAGAATGTACATGTGCATGCACATGTGCCCTCCTTGCTACTTTGACTAAGTTTCCTACACTGATATTTGAAGGGTGGAATTTCATCAGCAACAATGTAGAAAACTGACTTTTTTTTCTAGTTTCTTGCTTGTTTTTTTTGTCCATTTCCTTTAGCAGTAGTTGTAGTTCTGATAATTACAGACAGTCTTCTCAGATACTGTTTAATAAAAGATGTGTTCTGCATCCTTAGTATGTGCAGAGATACTTTGGTGGGCTTAGATGAATCAGTGTGCCAACAGAAACACAATTTGTTGACTAAACAGATTGTAAGAAATAACTTATCTGAAGAGGTGTTGTAGTGGGATGAGAGGACCTGAATCTGTGCTCAGCTTGAAAATATTGGGCTGTAATGTCTCCTTCTCAGCTCTGGTAGGTGCAGGGGAGAGTTAGGGCCTGACTTTGCACTTCGCTGGTTTGTATTGCAGTAGAAAAAAGTACTTGTACAGTTCTGTGATTGCTTCCCCAATTAAGTTATATTTTATGTGTAGAGGACTTGTTACATACCTGGCTCCTTCTGCATTTAATTCCATGATTTGTCTTGGCAGGAATGTGGCTTCTGAGTCTTCAGAAATATCAAGTTGTGTATAGGGTTCAATCTGGAGCCCATCGGATGGAGGGAATTAAGGCACCACCTTGCACTTGGCAGGCTGGTGATGAAGCCCCACTGTTTAAAATGGGGTTTCTTGGCTTGATCTCATGAGTCCATGAGGGATGATCACTCTGTCTGGGTGTTTGCAGCAGGGTGCCTGTGCCACGGTGTTGTGTGGGTACTTCCCTCCATTTCCCTGATGCCAAACCCCACCGGGGGGCTAATTATCCTCTTTGTGAGATGTTACCCCACCAAACCAAACCTAGGACAGATAAACTTGAGAAAATAGGTCTCATGTAAAACATACAACTAACAAACATTGTTTGTTTAGTGCTTCCCCACCCTCGTGTTTAATTGTATAAATTAAATGTCGCGTCAGTCTGCCCGAGGTGTTGGCATCCTATTCAAATTTCAATTACCACCATTAAAGTATATTTACGCAGTGCACGAATATAGGGAGAACGTATTTATAGCAATCTTTTATTGCCAGTTACGTCCTAAAAAAATAACACTAAAGTGCTGAATCGCTAAGTTTAAGCAAGTTTTCAGTTGAAGGAAAATTTCTTTTCTCAGGCGGTACACGTCCTGGGCGGAACAAAACAGCAATGAATTGTATCACTGCTCAGCTCATGTCTGTGGGCCTGTACTGCAGTAATAACATATTGTTACTGGAACCACCTAAATAATTAATTGTAAGAAAACAACGTAGTTAAGACTCAGGAGGGGAGCAAAGGGGTGAGGTGCAAGACTGAATTTTCTCACTACCTGAAAACACCATTTGCAGTGATTTAGCAGAAGTCTCTTTAGCTGCTGCTAGGGGGAATATAATTGAACAGGGGCTGAAATTAAACTTCTGAAAGGGAAAGCTTTTCTGTATATCAGACATTTCATACAGTAAAACAATGCTGTACCTGATGAATAATTAAAATACTGAAGGAAAACATTTCTCCATGTATAACTTAATTATATGTGTGAAGCATTTTTACCCTTATGAAAAAAATGTGAGGAATGGCTTTTGTTTTCATCTCCATTCATTATGAGAGAGGCTCTTTCCGTAAAACCCAAAGTATTGTGGTGCTCCATGAACTTCTCCATCACTTTCTGGGCTTGTCCTACATGACCTTTAAAGCGTTGATGATAGATTCCAGTGTGGTGGTGGGTTTGGGCTTTTTTTGGTCCACAGCAATGCATCACAATATTTAAGAGGAGGAGAGAGAGAGAACAAATGGTAGTACTGCTTCCTTGTAGGTACAAGGCAGTGGTTGTGAGGGAGAGGGTAAAAAGGTTTGTCTTTTATATAGTGAGAAAATAGTGTTAATTTTTGTATTTATTTGGGAGTAGATTAACTTGCAGGTGAAGTTGCAACCTGATAATACTCTTTTTCTTCCTAAATCCTATGTGAGCATGTACTGAGTTTTGCTGAGATCTAAGCTTTTCCAACTTGCCTCTTCAATCTATGTTGGCCCCACCATCCAACAAGCTCATGGTGTTCTCGAGGCCCTTGCACAGCAGCACAGATGCATCTGGCCCAGAGGTGGGTATTGATGTTACCTCCAGCAACACAGACCTCTCATTGCTGTGGCCAATGCAGTCGTGTCAGGGAGCAGTGGGGAGCTCAGGGTCACCACCATGAGGGTTTTACAGTTGTCCCAGAGTTCCTGGATGTTTGTCTTGTGACAGGAGGGAGGTCTGGGGAAGGGTCTTTTGACTCATTCAATCCCAGCCCCTCACTGCGCTCCTGTATCCAGCGCTGCTGCACCTGGATGCCTTTCCCTGTCCAAGTGAGAGGTTGGCAGCTGCTCTGCTCAGCCAAGAGCCAAGACTTCCTAGCCTCTTGAATCATTCAAATGTGTCTCACTCATAGAAAGTGCTCTTTTTCCCCTCCAGCCCCCCCCCCCCCTTTTTTTTTTTTTTTTTTATTTTAAAGCCAGTTCAGTCAAATGTCAGGTTTTGTTTCTCACCTCCACATAATAAAATCAAAACTATTAGTAATAAAAGAACCTGAAAAGAGGTTTTTTTCTTGTCTGCCACTTCATGCTTGGCTGTGAAAGGACCTGGGATCACCTTTCTCCTGGCAAGCACCTTGTTGAGGTCCTGGGCATGGGAAGCAAGGAAGAAGAGGGTTAGAAAGGGTAAGGGGGGAACCCTGGATGGGGCTTGGTCATGACAATGAAACCTATGGTGTTGCCCCTCAGTTTGTTGGGCAGGGAGGACTTTGTCATCAGGTCAGTATTGAGACCTGAGGGTGCCCCTCCACTATGTCCAAGGATGCCCTAGACAGCCACCCTCTTGTGACATGGGTAAGGAAACTGCTGCTTGCATCTGGTTGAGAACAAGTAGGTTAATATTCTCCTAAAGGTTTCTTTCAGGGCTTTCTTCCTCTGAGAGTACTTATCAAAATTTCTGTGAATTATGGGTGGGAGGAGATTTGTTTAGCTTTGATACTCCTTGGTACTCAAGCCTTCATTTTCGTTTGGGAGAATTCAAGAGTTTTACTGATGTGTATAGTGGTTACTGTGATAGAAATACCTCTAGTACAGAGGCAGAGGTGTTTAAAAATCTCTTCAGCCAGCAGGTCCATACTACATTCCAAGGGTTGCTTTGGCAATGAAGATTATTTCAGAATAATGTCTGTTTTCTTGTTAAAAGGTTTCTGAGGATGCAGCCTGTAACAACAAGAACAGCAGATTCTTAAATATGACATAACAGATAGTATGCCTTTGCTTCTAAATCTCCTGGGGTTGGGATCTGGATGCTTGTGTTGATTTCCTTTTCTAGTCTCTCTGTGCAAAGATTTACATTGTATTTGGGGTTATTTCACATAATAAACTATTTAGCAGGTTCTAATGCAAAAACAGCAGCAGTAGCAATCTGAGCTGGAAACAGGTATTAAACCTGCTTCTTCATAACTTAGGAAAGTGTTGGTATAACCACTGAAGGCTTCTGATTTGTTTCTGGGCACTTCAGTCAAGAATCTCTTTTTACTTTCCATAGGCCAAAGTATATGGTCTGAATGTATTCTTTACTTAGGAATATTTTACTTATTTAGCACTCATAATACTCAGACTGTTTATTTTATTCGTGTTAGTTTGTATTTAGCTTTGCTCATGGGTCTTTGATTTCTCCTTTACGTCATTGCATGCTTGGATGCTTCATCTAGAGACAAAGTCATCAGAGCATTTAAGTGCTTGAAAATTTTCAAGCATCTTCTCAATGATGCCTCCCTCCAGCTTTCATTTTCTGAAAGCAGCGCAACTCTTCATTCCAGGTTTGACATAGCTGACACATTGGAGGGCAGTTCCTGAAAAGAAAGCAGTTACTTTATTCTTGAGCTGTAAGCAAACGTTGACATCAAAGTCTCAGGCATTTTCAGTTGAGGTGTTATTAAAAATGTCTGTGAAGTTGTATACAAAGTTCAGTGCTGCTCTTGGAAGATGTTGGTAATTTTCTTTTAATAGTGTTTTTGAGTGTTCTGGTCCTGCTACAGAATATCTTCATATTTGAAGCTGAGGGTCAATCCATATACTTTCTAGATAACAGTATACACATGGTCGGGATTTTCCACCACTGCCCCCCCATTTTCTTTTTTTTTTTTTTTTTTTTCTATGAGCAAAACAGTTTGCTAAACAGGCACATGTTTTAATGACAGCAAACTAAATTTACATGTTGTACAGTGGTATTTTGCTACATTAATCACCTTGTCAAATGTAATAGGTAATTACCACATCAAATCACCTTCCTATGTTACATGGAGGCATAACTTAGTGAATTATTAAAAAACAAAACAAACAAACAAAATCCCAGAAGCCTAAGGGCAACATCACCACAAACTTGTCTGTTTCTCTTATAAAATAAAACACTTTTGTAGGTGAAGGCAGGAGCTCTGCTAACCTCAGCTGGCATCTGCTTTGGGTTATGAAAAAGGCTCCTCCAGCCCCCTAAGTGCGATGGTTGCCCCAGGGCTGGGCTCTGGGTACCCCGTGCCCCTCACTGTGAGGCTATAGCCCACCCACTCTATTTTTAGGGGAAAACTAAAAAGCTGAGGAGTTCTCTAAGGGAGTGGAGAACCTTTTAAGGAGCTGATATTTTGACTTCTAATGTTTGGTGTCTTTTGTCCAGTGATGACTGAAGAAGGACAAGAAGTGGCGAGTGGAGGTGATGCCTTTAGGAGTTTATTTACCAATATTTCTTTCTCTTACACATGTAAGCAATTTAGACCTTTTCTCCAGGATGCTTCTGGGGGGTTTCACAGGACCAGTGGTCACCAGTTCTCTTCTTCATAGCTTGCATCAGATAAAGCAAACCTCCCTGCTCTCATCCAGCTGCTCTTTTGCAGTCCTTCACCAGACTGGGCTTCAGCAGCTGATGCCTGAAAGGGCTGGCAGAGGATGGGGAGTGATTGCTGATTGTTTGGATCAGTGCAGTGAAACCATTACTTATTTTATTTTACACAGAGGAAGAAAATCAGTAAACTTTAGTTGCTGTTGCTTATCTGATGGTTAGCTAAGTGGCATTTCTGATAAAACCCTCCAGTAAATCTGTGAAACTTGTTCAGTGCTTTAATGTGCAGAGAGGATGGGCCAGAGAGGTACCACAGGGATCAGGAGCTGAGCAATGCAAGTCTTTGTCTGCTCTTGCCATAGCAGAAAAGTGTAGTTGTGAGTGAGCAGAGATACATGGAAGGGTTGACATGATGGGGCACTGAGAGGACCTTTCTCAGACTGTATGTCTGCTTTAATCCGGATTAATTATGGTCCTGACATTGCTTCTACCAACCAACTTCACTGATTTTAAAGACCTAAGTAAGTTCAGTCAGTGTGTTTCATAAAGTTCAGTTCGTGCCTCACTGTGCAGATAAGTTAAAAAGTTTAAGATCCTCCTCACTTTGTCTTTTTTGAGAGAAGGTCTTCAAGGCAGGTTGGTGAGGCAAGCTTGCCATGGAGAGCTCCTGCCCATGGCCTCGGGAGCCACATTGTGGTGATCCAACCATCTCGTGTGGAAACCTTGCCAGAGCACCAGGAACAGGGATGTTTGTCATCTGAATCCATCCCGAGAGCTGCTTCTCATCCTGACAGAGGGCGAGTCTCTCCTCTGTTGGTGTTCTTTGTAGGGAAAGGCATCCTTCGTGCCTCACCTACCTCTGAGTCATCTTCAGAGGCAGAGAGTGGTGGCAGGGAAAGGAGGGGACTTCCCCACTGGTGCTCCTGGCACCCTGGTCCCAGCTCTTCTCTAGCTTGGGGGCAGCCCCCCCCCCCATCCACAGCAGGCTGCTGCCATCCTCCAGCTGCAGCCCCGGGTCCTGCCTCCTTGTCTGCAGTTGTGGGTGAGATTTAATTAATTTATTTATTTTAAAAATTCTTTGGTGGTTGCTGCTTCCTCTTGCCCAAGATTTCTTAGCCAGCGCTCAGGGAGAACTTGCCTGAAACGGGAAGTGTAACCGAATCCATTGCCAATTAGCAGTTAAACTGACAGAAGGACGTTGGAGTTTTTAGTTGTTGCATTTTAGAGTTGGCCAAGTCATCCTGTGGATATAAAAGGATCGTTCTTCACACTCTGGCATGCTGGGCGAGGAGGCTACTGCAGGGTGTCCACACAACGTGGCTGCATGTGGCATAGTCTGGTCTGAAATAAACTTGCTGATTCTCTTCTTGTCTGTCTGAATTGATACTGGGGGGGTGGTTTATGAGAACAGAGTGCAAAATGCATCATGTCTTCATTTTTCCAACAGCTGGCATGTCGAGATGCTGTTGTTTAGGAGAAGGCCACTCAATGATCCATCTCCAGCCATGTGGAAAATGTTAGCGGTGCCGTATCTTGGATACAGTACCTCTATTTTCCAAAGAGATGAACACTGTTAAGTGTACCTTTCTGTGGGAGCTGAGCCTCCGTTTATGATTCTGGGATCTTTTTTTTTTTTTTTTTTTTTAACTCTTTTCCTTTCCTACTGGGTGCTGACTGAGGTATTTCTGGGGTAGGTGCCAGGGTTGTTCTCTCCTAATGATTCATGTGCCCTTTCCATGTTGCACTGCAGAATGACATGTAACAGCCTGTACCCAGTATTTACCTTGCATCTTTTTGGCTCCCCAAACGTGTCCTTTCGCTTTCATCTCGGAAGTTGGGCCGCTCTTAAGAGATTTGTGGTGCTGCAGTTGGTCAAAGTTATTTGAACATCAATTTCTGGATTATTTGGGGCCCTAAGGGAAGGCCCCAGTGCTTTGCTGCATCATGGTTTTCACATGGGGTCTGCTGTGCTTTGCAAAAGGCCCCTGGCATCAGGCAGAAGGACCCTTGGGTGCTTGGCTCTGAGTGTGATGGGCACAACCTGCTGCTCTCTGCTGCTGCACAGCAGCCCCTTTGCTATTCCCCCCCTCCCCGGTGAAAAAGGGGACGATGAACCCTAACAAAGTGAGAACTGAAGACATCAGTCTCCGTGTAAATGAACCCCCTCCTCAATGCAGATAGTTACCTGTGAGTAAGCAAGCTGGTGAGCAGCCAGGAGGATGAAGGATGAGTGGGGATGGATGGGCTGGGATCCAGCCCTGATCCTGCTCAGGTCTGTGCTGCGGGATCCCCCCCACTGTCGGTTGCCAAGGTGTTCCTAATACAGCTGTGGCTTTTCCAGCAGAGATACAGCATGCCAGGGAGACCACTGATTGAATTCCTGTAGACCACTAGAGAGCTATTAACTGGTAATGGCTTTCAAACTGTCCTGGGGTGGTAGTGGAGCGCGTGTCTCCTTCACCTTTGTGTATAACACTTTTGAGTTTATTCCATTTTTCTGAAAGACTCAGTAGCGTGTGCTCAGCTTTGGGTGGCCCACTTGAAATGCTCTTAGAAGGGTTTGCTTTTCAGAAAGAGCCAAGTGTTATCCTTAGAAATTCAGGCTCTTTTACAAGGGGAGTAACAGATCTTCAGCCCGAGTATTTAACACATGACATACCCTGATAGGTCTGTTGGCTTCTTTGTGGATTGCAGTTCTGCATTGCGTTGCTGCAGAGGCTTTTGAAAATGACAGAGTTGTAAATATAGTGTAGATAGAAAGGTGGAATGCACTCTGTAGTCTGTGCTGGAGCAGAACCTAAAGCAAAGAATAAATGCAAGTTTGGAAAACACCATTTAACTTTTCTTATTCTTTTTTGGTTTTCCATCTCTATGTTAAGATTGTTCTTTGATACCTAAAGTCCTTACAAGCTTTCAACATTCATATTTGAGGAATTGGTTATAATAATATAAGGCAGAAAGAGCAGACACTTTTTTTCCGAACCTGTGGTTTGTCTGGTACAAGTTTCTGATTTAAAAAGTGTCATTTCACTGAAGAGAAAGGAAGGAAAACACCTTCCGAGCCACCCTTTGTCCACAGAATTTATGTCCTGAGTGGTGCAGACAGTAAAATTCCATGAAGATGTGTATGTTGTTTGTGAAGTACCATTAAATATTTAATCCAATTTTCTCTTCTTCTGTTGTAAATAAATAACAAAAAAACAAACAAACCACCAAACAAAAACCCCACTTGAAACGAAAATGGCCACTTTCTGACTTATATGCAGAATAAAAAGCTGTTTATCCTTCCTGCTTTATTTTAAGCTGTGGTTTTACTATTCAAGAAACAAATTCTAATCAGCCACCGTATCAGACAAATGGGAGCTTTAGCGTATGTTGGAAGAGAGCACTAAGATTCTCATTATAGTGCATGTCTGAATAATTAGTAGGACCACTCTGCACCTTTTTTTTTTTTTGGCAATAGGAAGAAACTTGCTTTTCACTGCAGTGACAGGCTGACAGGAGCATCTAGCAGTTTGGTCATTAGTGTGTGCCTGCCATCAATGTCATGTTACGGTGTCAGATTAGTTAGTGCCCCCTCCAGAGCCAAGCTGGACCTGCAAATTATCCTCCTACATCCCAGGAAACAGTGTTTGCTAAACCTCAGATCAAATGGGAACAAATGATTAACATGGCTCATAAATGAAATAGTTTACAGGCTTATAACTTTTTACAAGTAGATAATAAAGACAGAAATTTTCGGACTCTGTTGTGCTTAGTTCAGAGCTGGGATGCTTTGGGGTTTTTCCTCTTTGCTTATTTGTTGTAGCCAGGTTTGCTTTTCTCCGAGGAGGGCTGAGGGGAAATTGTGTACAGCCAAGGAAATAATGTTTAGAAAATCTAGTGTCCTAAAGGAAGCAAATGTAAATCCACTGAAAACAATATAATTAAGTTTGTTATCTCACTGCCCGATAAGTCGCTGACAATAGTCTTTCTTCTTGTAGTGGCAGTTGTTCGTTAATGAGTTCACCAATTAAGTTTGAAAGATTACAGCCTTTGCCAAGAGGATTTATCTGTTAAAAGCATTATATTTTTTGTGATACATTCTTACCATATTGTAAGCCCCTTTGTTAAAGAGGTATAAGACTATCTCTTAAACACATTAAATCCTATTATAGGCCCAAAAATAATTTTACAATCTGTTTACACATTAGCATGTACAAAACTGTAACAAATCTGTCCAGAGATGTCTGTTTTGAGACTAGGATGCTAACAGATAGTGCACTCTCTTGAAGCTGGATTGCCCTTGTGAAACGAGTGCTTTTTTGCTACAGAATAATTGTTTTATAATGATTTATGACTATGCAAATAATATTCTTTTTATATCCTCCTCTTTTTTTACATCTCCCCTCAGCTGAGTTTTTCAACCAAAGCAGAAAATAGTACAGAATTTTCAGTGTTCTTTTACAGCTTTTGAATCTAAAATAAGCTAAAAAGAGTAAGTTTTGTGCTTTCTATATATTAAAGTCTCATTCACCCACATGCAAGCTATCACTACCTTCCTTTTGTACCTTCGAGGGGGTGAGTAAGCCTTGATATCAGAGACCAAATCAGCATTTTGGCAAGGGCCTAGCATGCAAAAACATGCAAAATTTATCTATTCATAAGAAAATGTCTGAAAATGCCAGAGGTTATGCTCAGTTTATCTGTCAGCAAATTTAACTTAAAGTAGGTGGTAGTCAATTTAGTAAATACTTTACTAATATTGTAACTGCAAAGAATCATGAATGCAGCCTCAACATCCTGACCCGTGCACATCTTAATGACTCTGCTAGGGAAACACAGACTGTATTGCAGATTAGCAAGAATATTTAAAATGCAAGTAATTTCTGCAGGAAGGTTTGCTTTGTGAAAGTCATATTGAAAAAAAGGAGAGAAAACTCTGCTCTCTAGATAATCCTGGGAAAGTAAACTTTTTATTGTTGAGTATGTCTCCAGCACTTTTGGGCAAATCCTTTTCTGAGTAATACTCGTGTAAATGTGTTTCCTTCATCAGGGATAACACTGTGTCATGCTTTTTGCTGAAGTTTCAGTGCTTCTCTGCTGTGCCCCCCTCTCGTCACCACCCATCAGACTCATTAGGGTTTTTACCTGGAATTGAAGAGAGGGGCAAAAGTGATTTCATACATCATCATCGCCTTGAAATTCCTTAATCTGAATTCCCTGTTGCCATGTGCCTGCAGACCCACTCCTAGCACACAGCCCTCTCCCTCCAGCCTTGCCCATTCCCTGTTGGATCCTCCAGCCTCCAAAAGCAGCTGCTGCTGTTTTTTTAAGCCTGGTATTTCCCCACCATTTTGCCTTTCTCAGGGAAGTTGAGGCCCCAGGCCCCGGGATAGTTCCCAAACCCCTCTTAGGAAACAGCAAGGGCAAGGTGAGGATATTTGTTCATATGATTAACCAAATGCCTGCTCTGCCTTAATGATTCTCATCACTTTCTTAGATACAAAATGCCTGCCCTGAGCTGATAGCTCCTAGCTGAGCAGTTAATAAACCTGATCTATCCCCAAAGCATCTCACCAGATGCCCGGCAGCTCTAAATCAATAGGGCAGCCACAGATCAGGTACCAGGGACTCTCGTCCACGTCACCTTGGAAAACTTAAACCTTCAAAGCTCCAGAAGCAGAGTTAAAGTTGGGAGTTAGTATTTAAGCATCCACTTTGTTGTGGTCGAGGTGTTATGGTATTGGAAATAAGACCACCCACTACCTCACGCATGTTGTGTGTGCTGCTGCCCTGCACGTGCTGTTTAGAGAAATAATGAAATTATACCTGTGGGATAGTTCTACTCGGTGCCTGTTGAACAAGAGAAAATTATACACTCACTGGTGAAAAAGAAAGTATGAATCGAATGTGCTGTGAGTTGCTTAATTATTGAGAAAAACATCCGAGGTTTTGTCACGGCTTTGGCCACTGTCAGGATTGAGTTTATGGTACTACTTTAAAAATGTTGTGCTTTCTTTGCTCCCCTCAGTGCAGGCTTGTGAGGAACATTGCTGGATGTTTCTGTACCTTTTTGCCAACTGGAGGCTGACCTGGAGTGCAGTGAGGTTTTGCCCATCACCTCGGTGGCTGTTGTGTCCCGAGCAGCACTCTTTAGTCTGCAATTTCTGAGGCTGCTGCTGTAGTCCCAAATTAGACTTTTCCTTCAGTTCCAAACCCCCTTAACTTCCTGTCTTTGCTCCTTTCCTTACCTTCACCCAACCACATAATTGCTTTATATTACTTTAACACACCAATCTGTGAAACTGCTCCATTTTCTCGGTTATTGGGCTATTTTCCTTGTTCTTTTGCGAGAGAAATCCGTAGAGATTGTGCCTTTTGCACAATAGCAGATTTATGTTTAAGGAGAGCAGCAGTCCTTGGAGGATGGGAAGTCTCACATCTTTATCCTCAGATGATGATACTGGAGAGAGGATTTCTAGTACCAGTAGGCTTGGATGTCTGCATGTAAAAACGATGCCAAAAGCCTATTTGATCTAAATATATGTATTCACAAGTGTGTGGGGAGGGCAGGGGAGGGAAGAAAAATGCTGATCCTGATATTGAGCACTGCAGCCTGCTTTGTGCTCTAACCTAAGCGTGGCAAGCTGGCTTAAATCGTCAAAGATTTTTGAACTCTGTGTGGAGGTGGATGTTGTCTTACAGAGGGAAGGGAAAGCTGACATGCACTGGCATGCTCTGAGCAGACTTTATAGCACTGAGTAAGGATCACATCGTATTTAAATCACAACAGGACAAACCACCCAACCTTGCCTACCCTTGGGAGTGGGGAACACCCCTGGCACTTCCTTTTGGGGTGGGAAAGCTCCTTTCCAGATACGTCCCAGGTACTGATAAGGAACTTGGAAGCTTTAGTTAAGCTGAGTTAATCAAGTTTGTTTTCATTTTTATGGTACATGTTGATGTGTTTGCAGTGACACCCTCTACTATTTTTTTTGTTCCGTGCTGTTTAAAAAGAAAAAAAAAAAAAGAGAAAACAATGTCCTGTTTGCAGAGAACAGGAGCTTTTGGGTGCAGCACGGAAAACAAGTTAGAATTTCTGTCTTGAGGAAAACAGCAATTTTATGCTGTGGTTTTTGATACCGAATAATCAGGTTCTGATTGTATTAAAGCAAAATACATATATTGTGCAAGTTTTGTATTTATAAACACTTCCTGGCTCTATACACTCTTGTTCACCATATAGAAAAAGCCCCGTTTATGCTGAAATAAAAATACATATGTTTAAATTTTAAGTGGCAAATTTGTACTTTTTGCTCTTAATTCACAAAGAAAGTTTGACTTAACAAAAACCATCAGCTCCTTTCAAAGCATGAATTTGCATAAAAAATACAAACTGGCACTAGGAATAAACTCCTTAAGCCTGGAGAGGTCTCTGCTCAGGATCCATATAGGGGGGGATACCTTGTTCAGAGATGTTACAGGGTTGAGCAGGATGCATTTTCCTGACTGTTCTTTTGGCTTTCTCGGGCCAGCTTTATCTCTGCTTTTGGGAAAGATGCAGTAAATGTAGCAGAAATTTCTTTGAGGGAAATAATGCTCTGTCTGGGTTTGAGACTGCAGGCTGGGAGTGGAAAATTAATCCACTTGCTTGAAAATAGTATTTTTTTATGTGGACATCCTTGGGAAGAGTTAAGGGAAATTCAGTAGCATTTCAGGCTAGATGGCTTCCATGCTGGTGCTGGTGTGGGCTGGGGAAGGCTGTGTTTCTTCTGGTGTTGACAGGGCTTGTGCAGGTCAGGATCAGGGCTGCCCACAACCCAGCTGCAGTTTCAAGGGTAGGGTGAGGGAAGAGCATGTTTGGGACTGAACCTTCTCCCTCCTTTGCTTTCTGGCTGTGTTTGGCTAGGATGACAGCAAGGGTATATGAAGGGGCACTTTGTGCCATGGGGAAGTGGTGTGATGTCCCCAGGCAGTGTGTGGGATCCAAGGTGGCTGAGCAGTCCCTGCCCTTCTCCTTGTGCTGATGGTTGTGCATTTTCTGAAGAGCTGGTGGCCAACCTTCAGCTGCTGGCAAACTTGTGTGCTGCCTTCACCACGAGCTTTGGTCTGACCACAGGCATGAAGAAAATGGAGGTCAGGGATGAGCCAGCAGCTGGAGAAACTTTGGGTAATCCTTCTGTAACCATGGGCAGGAGTGTCTGCCCATGATTTGTGAATGCATCAGCTTTGAAAGCATCTTGAGTGTGACTGTACCCATATTAATGCAGCAGGGATGGGCTTTCCAAGCCAGGAGTTTGGGTGACCTTTGTTGGGCTCAACCAAATGATTACAGAGATTATGAGGAAGCAAACCCTTTGCTAAACTGAATGTCTCAACTGAATAATCCTTCAGTGGCCATGCAGGGCTTGGACAGCCAGACAGCTGAGGGAGGCTGTACCAAAAAATTCAGGCTAACTTACTCTGGGTTAACTGGTATGACAAAATGATGAATGCTGAGGTTTGGTGATGCAGGAATTGCATGATGTTGAAATGTTAATTGTGTGGGCTCAGCTGCCTGGGGCTGGATGTGTTGTCCCTTGTACCCAGCTGCCCCAGGAGCTGCCGACCAAGGGATGGGAGCTTGGCAAAGGCAGAGTGGTGGCTGGGAGGAGCTGGACTGTATGTTCAAGGCTGTCTTGCCCCCTGGTAAAAAATGCTTTCTAGCTTTCTTTTCCCTTCTTAGCATGCTGATGTTCTTCAGAGTGTTCTGTTGTTCTCCTGGTCTCTGGGCACCGGGCTCTGCCTTGGTGGGCAGTGGGAATGTGGAAAAGCAAGGCTGTAGTGTTTTGATCCAAGGATCTTGGCTTTGCAGGTGAGTACACAGGGCCTTGAAGTGGAGCTGGAAGCAAGAGTTTGCCTTCCCTATCTCTGCAGCAGGAGCAGCAGCATTTTGAGCAGAGGTCAGGGACCAGCTGTGTAGGAGCCATGTGTGGTTTAGTAAGTCAGCTCCGTGGGATATTGTTACATTCACTTTTCTGTAGGCTGATGACTATTGCCAGTTTTGAAAATCAAATCCTGCGTAATTTGCCCGGAGAGATGGAAGAGTGGAAGCAAACCTCAGGCCTCTTGATTTCTCTGCATCTACTTCAACCACAAGATTGTATTTCCCACCAATTTCACACATCTGAATGCATGGGTTTGAACACACAAAACTGGAGATAGAAATTTAGATGCTGTCTTGAGGCACCTTTGGTCCTTTCTTCTGTTGTTTCCCACATTTGGTGCCTTAGGGGAGGTATGATGAGATCTGATTAGCAGTCTGTCTGTTAATTAACTCCTAAATTAGAGCATCGGTGCAGAAGCATCACTTTCTGATTTGGATTAGAGAGCCCTTCATCTCAACAAAGAGCAGTCAGTGCAGATGATAGCAGAGTGCACTGAAATACATCAGATCAAAGCGATGCATCTCATGTGTGATGCCAAATTGGCTAATGAATTACTTTAGCCTAAGATTTATTACCCATGGCTTACTTACACTCTTACAACTTAATACCCAAAGCCCTGAATTTATGTGTAAACTCACCTGCTATTTTATCTGTCCCACCAAGAGTCTGCCTGTTTGGGGTACGTAACCTTGGATTGAGTGCAGCCTGGCGTGGTCCTTCTTATGACTCTGAAATTCTCAATTTGGTCAAAATTTAGTCTCAGATGGGATTGGACTTGGAGGTTGAGCCAGAGCACTTGTAGTTCCCTGGCTGTGTCCAGTGCCACCATCCCACATGTGTTTGCAGAGGAGGGTAAAAGATGATAGCTCCCTCTGAGCTCTCCTCTCTTTTCCCTCCCTGCTCTGTCCTCCTTTCAGCCACTCTCCTTCTCGCCTCCCCATGTTAAGGGCCTCTCCCAAGGTATCTCTGGTTCATTTTTCCTTTTTGGAAGGTCTCCACGTGTCCCCAGGATAATGGGAAGGTGCTAAGGAGCATTGCATAGAGCTTGCCAACCAGTTTCTGAATCTCTCTCTGCTTTTGGCAAGAGGTTTTGGGGGCTGCAGGTCCATGGCACACAGTAAGCTGGGTTTTTACTGCTTTTTGTTGTTCCTGTGCTGAGATTACATGGTGTATGAACAAATCCAGGCTTCTAGAAAATACTTAGTTTTAAAGGCAGGGGATGATGAGAGACTACACCTGGTTTGATACAAAGCCATGAATTGATAGAGGGCCATCCAAGAACTAAGTTATCAACACTTCCTCTTGTGTCCACATTTCTTTATAGCAGGATTCCCTAGCCAGTGTTATGGCTTCATACATAAAACAGGCTTCCATGATTGTCTTCTGTGGCAAATTGCCTAAAATCAAGGTAAGACAATGCACCTAGGTCTGCTGGAATAGAAACCTGACCCAAGGAGCTGAAATGGCCTAGTTGTACAACAAAGAAACAGGAAAAACTATTTATTGCCTTCAGGACTTGTTGGACAGAGAACAACTCGGTCCTCCCAAAGCTAGGACATCTGGTGCATAAAAGTTTGTAGTGTTGTGTAATGAATTGGAAATGGCATTACTGCAATATATATAATAACATGGAGACAGTGCAGTATGGTGTGAGGAACTTGGGTAGAATATCTAAAATGTCATGGTTTCCACATACATTGTGGAAAAGAGAAAATAACTTCAAGTGTAAAGGATATGGAAATTCAGTGAATAAACATCAGTGCAGTCGAGGATTTTTCATGCAGCAAGCTACATTTCTCTTCCACAGAAAAAAAATAAATCTATAAACTTCAATGACTGCAGTTACATGAGGAAGTCTGGGTGTGCAAGAAAACCTACTTTTCAATAGATCTCCATTTCTTCAAAGTTAAACAATCGAACCTTAGAAGGTCTAAGATCTGATTAATTTCTCATTTGTATCAGTTTCATCCAGGACACCTCCTGAGACCTGCAAAAAGCTGTGCTGTTTAACACCTGAGTAAGCGAAAAGCAGGTTCATTTTCCTGTTTGAGATCAACAGTGTTTCAACAGCATGTTTCTTAACTGGCAAAATGAACTAGAACTATTGAAACAGCCAGTTCATTTTGGGCAATAATTTACCAGGGCTGTGCAGCTTGTAAACACATTGAGAAATTGGCCTTCGAGATGTAACAGGAGGTGAGTTGGAAATCCAAAGGAAATCTAACATTTCTTGAAAAGCTGGGGGGGGTTGTTTCTTTTCAAGTAAAAAAAGCTCTCATGAAATGCAGGTGCAGCTCTAACTTACATCTGGGCAATGAATGGCTTAACAAAGAATGTTATCTCCTAGTTCAGAAGCAAATGGATGTGCTGCTCTTACCCATTGCATGGGAAAAGACATGGAAACCTGGAAGGGCAAGACCACCTTTGTGGGATATTACATATTCCAGGATTTTTGTTGGCTTGTGTCTTCACAAACAACGTCCACGTGGTATAAAACCCCAGAGACATATAGCATAACATGATGCAGTTTACCTCTAAGTCAGACCTCCGGTGTATGGCCTAAAAGCTTTGTAAGAATTTAGCAACAGTATCAAGAAAAACCAATATAAGTGGTCCATTAATGAATAGGTCCTTGAGTGTCAGGAAGTAGACGTTGTTGGAAACTTGGGTAATATTGCTGTTGGGTTTTATTAATTAAATATAGCTATTAATATGACCTTGGATTTAAACACAATGACCTCTTTTGTGAGTATGATTAGCAGATGTTTACCATAATTCTTCACTCGGTGAAAAATGCTTGTTGCACCCAATAAAAACAACCATATTTACTTTGCTAAATCAAATATTTGGAACTTGGGTCTTACTTTATATATCATGGCTCCAGTGTCTTAGACTTTCCAAATTTAGGGTTGAGAGCCCTTGGAGTGCCATATGTGGTAGATCTTGGAGTACAATGATCTATTGTATTAATGAGGACTTTTTTTCTTTTTTTCTTTTATTTTTTTTTTTTTCTTTGCCCCTCTTTGGCATCGTATCTTCTACAGTGAGAGCAGTGTGCTCTACCAGCCTCTGGATTTTATGTTTTTCAGAACATTTCTGAATCCACAAGGTCTTCTGTGCAGGCAGCTTCCTTTCCAGAAGAACTGCAGCAGTGGGAGCAGGAAACACAATTCCAGTTCTTAAAATAAAGCTGGAAGTTATTTTCCTTCTCAATAGCACCTCTCCTAAATTCCAACTTTAGAAAAAAAAAAGAAAAATCTTTTTCCTGATAATTTTTCTTTTCTCCTACCCAAATCCAGAACACAGAAGTGCTAAGTCCTGTTAGAAATCCAGATCATCTTTCCTCAAATGCCACGTCTGGAATTGCAGCAGGTATTTTCTGTATCTGTGAGCAGGGCTGCTGCTGCCTTGTCTGCAGTGCTGAAAGGAAATAGCAAGGGAACAAAACTATGCTTTTCTTGGGAAACCACTCCCTTTGGAATGGAGAGATATGGCTTGCCACTTTTATTTTGTTTCCCCCTCCAAAGTAAGCAACAACATTACAAGGATCAGGGCCAAGGAGAAAAGAATATTATTTAAAAGGCGTCATCCATCTGGCTGGTGTGTTTCATGAAAAGGAGTCTCCTGCTTCATATTTTAAGGAGTGTAATAAAAATAGCACTGGGTTTAAGGAAGGGGCTGACGGGCTGGAGAAAGTGACAGCAGCAGCACAGGGAAATCGTGCTCCATTTATCTGAGCAAGCTAGCACATTGATAACGCTCCTCTCTGCAGTAGGTGCTATCAAATCCAAGACAGTTTGTGTCCCTGGTGTGGCAGGTTACTTAGGTGGTACCAAGTCTCTCCCCCACATTATTGCAGATCATCACAGCTACTGCTGTTTGTTTGCTGTTACCTGCTAGGGGATGTTTGTGAGCTGTGGCATGTCATTTAGAGAGCTCGCTGGGTTTGGGGACCACTCAGCAGAGCCACTCAGCCTGGGATCTGTTCCCGTGCTTTGTTCTACTTGGGGGGGGGGAAAAAAGTAAGGAAAAAAAAGAAATGACTGCTTGTACCTTCCCTCTTGCTTTAACATTAGCAGAAAGAAGGTTGTGTTTAACAGGCTGTGGTGAGTAGCAGCACTTGGCAAATACAAAAGCAAGGGACAGAAGTAATAAGGAAGAAGGATGGGCTCTTCTTCTCCATCCCCAGATCTGCTGATGGGTGTGGGTGTGTAAGGATCCAGATAAGGATTAACGGCTCTTGGTGGGATATCCTGCTTTCTGAAGATCTTTAATCAGTTGGACTTGCATCCTAGAAGCACATTTCTGACTTGATTATCTTCTTGGCTCTTGGTGTGTTTCGGTTTCCTCTTCCTTTGTTCAGTAATATTTGTAATTACTGTCTGTTTATTAAAATGTGAGAACCTTTTCAGCTCGCAACCTGAAGAGTCTCTTTTATTTTCACATGGTTTTTAAGTTCTATTTCCTGATTTAGGTTGGTTTTTTTTTTCCGCTAGCTCAATTTGTTTTCTTTCAATAGTATATTTGAGCCTTTTACTGAAAATACAGGTTCAGATCATCACTTTACATTTCTTTGGAAGCCAATTGCAAAATCTCCATCAAAGCCGGTGCATCTCCTGATTTGTAGTTGACAATATGCCCCATTATATCTGTCCTAAATAGTTGTGGGTTAGGTCACTCAGGAGGGAAGGCTATAATTTTGTATGAAAGCACCGTTCGGTGAAACTGTGATATCAGCACAACTATGGTAAAACATGAAGTGCTTTGTCTTCTCCCTTATAAAATGTGTAATTTCTACCCATTGTCAGTATTATTACAAGAGCCCTTGCAGTAAACTTCTCGCTTGATGGGCAGAAACTTGTCTTTGCTAGGAATGAATACAGTCAAGTGTAACTTCGCTTTTGAAGGAGAATAAATAACATGAGTGAACTTTACTAGAACACAATAAAGCCATTTCCAGGAAAGCTGCTGCAGGGGCAGGTAGGATATGCTGAAGATTTATATTTGGGGTGAGCATGTGCAAGTACCATAATGGTGCTGTAGAGAACATTAGAGTAAAATATTTGATTGACAGGTATGTCTGAAGGAGATACATGGCTTGGTGTTCTTGCTAGCTTTCAGATTACAGTAAGACAGTGAAATGAAGGCTCCTTTAAGCCTGTGGATGAATAAATCCTGCTCCCTGGAAGGAGGTCAGATCTAGGACAGTTACCTCTTTCCTAGACAGAGCAAATTTTGGTGGCCCACCAGACCACCAGGTTGTTCAGTTTGTGGATTCGGGGATGAGCACCAGGAGAAAGGAGAAGCTGAGGAAAAAAAGGTTGTTCTCAGCAATGTTGTGCAACAAACGGTGCAGCTGCTGTTACGGGAAGAGGTTTTAAAACCAAAGCATAGCTTATCCTAGCTAGGTGTGAAATTGTTTTATATAATTCAATTAAGATTCAGATTATAGTGAAATAAAGAAAAAAAAAACAAAAAGAAAACCCCACACAAACAAAAAAAAAACCAAAACCAAACAACAACAACAAAAAACCAAAAAAAAACCCCCACCCCCAAAAATATCAATAAGAAGGGTGGAGTAGCTGTTGTGATTAAGAAAAAAGATTACTGATGATTTCTTCATTTGATCTTGAGCTTGCCATCTCACTCAAGACGGGCTTCTTTTTTGGCTAATATTACTATTGTTTCTATTTCAGTATCATGTGCCAATTAGAGTAGATTGTAATGAAGTCTCCAGGCCCTACAGAGCACAAAACCTTTGCATCGCACGTTACTGGAAAGAGAAACTTAAGTCTGAAAATCTGATGCTGAGCACAGAAAAAGGCCTTTGCTTTTCAGTGCAAGAAGCAGTTTTTTTGTGGTTGCCCTTCTGGGAACATCAGAGCAAGATGGTTGCAGAAGGTTGTCACTAAACCTTTTGAGTTTTGAGGGAAGCCAGCCTGGCAAAGCCCATCTTTTGTGTCATGTAAGAAATATTCCTCAAGCTCATGCTGAAGCTCTCCTTTTTGCTGTAGAAAACTCAGGTTTGGGGTTCTTCTGTCTCCAAGCAGGGGTTTGTGGTGTTGGTGTCTGTTTACTGGCTCTGGCATGGCACCTCATGTAAGGTCCACCCTCCTAAGCTGGCATGACACCTTTATGTAAGATCTTATTCTGCAACGAGCAGAATGAATTATAGGAGCTCTCAAAGTCTTGCCTTCATCTTGAGCTGAGAACTAGATAGTTGAAGACTTCTTTTTTTTTTTTTTTTTTTTTTTTTTTTTTTTTTTCTGTGTAGAGGGAAACATGAGAACTCATTGTTGTGAAGCGGCAGAACTGAGTCACCGGGGGTTTAGTCAAAGAAGAAACACATCAGTGCAAACCAGAATAAAAAACGTGCTTTCTTCATTACTCATTATACCACAACGAGCTTCAAAATCACTCAAAAATTGTTGTAACAGCTATATGTTGCTTAGATAAAATAGTCTGGAAGGGATAGATTTTGTGGGAATCGCTTCTGATTTATGCAATGCAATATGCGAAGCCAACTTGCTGTGAGTTTTTCCAGTTATGTGCAATTATGTTAGATTTAATCAAAGAACTTCAAATTACTTGTGCCATTCCATAGCGCTTGCATGGTACCTCTGGGTGTCACTAAATGAGTTGTGGCCATTTAAGTGCAAACAACACAGTGGGAAAATTAATTTAAAAACTCTTTATATATCTGGATGCTTAATTTTTAGAGCTGCGTTATGTTCTGGGTTGTGTTTTTTTCAGCATTTTAAGCATCAATCCTGTTTTTTAAGAGAAATGGTAAGCAATTCAGCTGTGCTCTTACAGTGTAAAAAGATTTACTCTATGGTTTACTGGGGGTGGGGGGCTGAGTTTAACCTATTGTGTCAAACCCAGTCCTTCAACTTCCTTTCCTGCTTCCATATGGGTAGCCATTGTGGTTGAGATTTGGTCTTGAAATCAGTGTGGTGTAACACATCACAGCACATACTGCCTGGCTTCAAAAACCATGCTGTGCCACCCTGCCTGTCACCCCGGGGGATGGAGCCACATTGCCCTTATGGTCCCCAAGCAATGGAGCCACCAACCCCTTGGCTGGTTGGGATCATGGGGACAAGTCAATGCCCACGTCAGCTGTCATGTCTCGAGAACATATGGCTCTTTGAGGATGGGTGTGAGCACAGGTGAATATTTCTGTAGCCTCATATTCATGGGCTTGCCAACCTCTGCAATGGGTTTTTTGCCCACGGAGCTGCAGCAAGTGTCTTTTCTCTGTTCAGTTGTTCACAAGCTGCACTTTGGCATTACTTGGAGGGGGAAGACTTTCTTAGTTTCTCTTATTTCAGAAGGTTTAATTAGTTCTGGTGAAATTTCACATTTTGAGTACGTGAAAAAGCACAAAATGTCTCCTGAGGATAACAGAGTGAGCTTGATGGGAGAAGGCCTTCTCTGTACCCTAAGACAACTTTTTCAAAGCATAAAAAAAAAAAGAGGGCAGAAAAGTCTTGTTGGTTCTCAGTGTCTACTTGATTTTAAAATACTTTTTTAAAAAATGCATATAACTGCTTCACAGCAGTTGGAATTGTTTGTGAGTTTTCGTGGTGTGAACCCGTGGGTAGGGCAACAAATGTAACATGAAAAGATCTGGGCCAGTTCTTTCTGCAAAAGGCAAAACCTGTGTTGCCTGCGTTGGTTTGTGGTGGGGCTGGTTCTGGCAGCCCCTCTGCTGTTGTGTGGGTGTGATGGCCAAAGCTCTTGTAGCAGGTGTAGCAAACTTTGCAGCTCCTGAATAGTTGAATAAGAGAAACACATGATATATTACTTGTCAGAAAGACCCTAACTTTTTGCATTATCAACACATCTGGACTTCAAATGTAGTTAATCTTGCAATAGTTGTGAAAGAATTTCACTCCAAGTCAATCTGTGTCTTAGAAAATAATTTATATTTAATCACACAAAATAAATAGCTATATAAAAATGAGCTTCCTCCCCTTTGCCCCTCAGGGAAAGCAATAAAACCTATAAAATTTATAATTTTTTTTCTTTTTTAATCTTTGCTTGCTCTCTTGCAGCTGCTAGAAAAGTGGCTTTGCATTGGCAGAGCAGGGTACACAAATAAAGGAGTAAATAAAAGGATTTGCTGACGCAAGCATCGTAAGGGATGCGCAGCACAGGAGTGGAAAAGCGGTCAGATCAGCAAACAAAGCCATGTGCTCCTTGAGTATTTTTATTGTCATTTTGAGTCTGAATATTTTTAGAGCCCTACCAACTGTTAGTGTCAACAGAGAGGGAGAGAAGCAGAAGCAATGGTGTGACTGGAAAGGTGCATTGGAACATGGCAATTAGATAAGCTTTGGTCTTGTTGCCTTTGGTGGAGTAAGAACTTGGAAAGTAATGCACCACAGAGGACAAGTTTGTGGTTGTAATACACTTGATAGATTTTGACAAATTAAAGAGTTGTAGAGATGTTTGGAGGTTTTCCAGATCTTTACTGTTATTTATGTCACTGAACTAAAAAAAAAAGTAAAAAAAATCAGTGGTTAATTTGCGGTTCTTATAATTTTTGTGATACTTATATTGTTGTAAATTTAGCAGCGTGTGGCATCAAATCAGCAGGATACATTTTATGTTGTCAGCTACCTTTTGACATCATAATAGATTTCAGTTGCCAAAGCTTTGGGGAGAGTGAGAGAGAGAATAAAATGTAAGTGTGCACTGTGTGAGCACTTGGATGAAGCCCAGGTAGGAGAGGAGCCAGTTTGTGAGGTGGCTGCTGAAACCAGGCTTGGTCCTTGGGGGATGGCAGGGATGCTCTGGAGTCTTCATGAAAATGACAATAAATGTGTTTTAAGTGGTAAGGATGGTAGATAGGATGCTGATAGGATTGAGCCCAACAATACTGCTGACAGGCCTTGAAGTCTGGGCAGCTCTTTCTGGCTGATAACATTGCAAGCATTGAGCTCCTTGGGTCTCATTCCTGAGCTGATGTCCCAACAGTGCCTGGTACAGGCAGGAGCTAAGGGGCAACAGGTTAAGATCTGGTCTTCCAGAAGTTGTCAAGCTCTCATAGGCCTGAGTGTGTAACCTGATTTTGGAAGACTGTCCACCCCCAAATTATTACTGCTAGTGACTTTCTCCACATGTAGTGGTCCATGGTATGTTTTCTGGGTAAATACAAGACAGAAGCCAAGCAAATGGTTGGTGTTCCATGGTTGGACATGGGAGGAGCTTTTGCCCTGTGAGATGGTGTTGATCATAAAGAGAATGCCCAAACAGTTTTACAGAGTTTTAATGAGTTCAAATTGATGGTTTTAATCTGAGGAGTAAGGTCTGCCCGAGGAATGTGTGATACATGAAATGGATGTTCTGTAAAGCATAGCCATGCCCTTCCCATCTTCCATTTCTTTCAGTGTTTGCCCTTTGCCTCCTAAGCCTGAAAATGGAAGACTTTATGAACGGTTGTTTCCTCAGTGTTTGTGGCATTAGCCACATTTCTCAAGGGCGTTTCATGTGCTCTTTCCACTCTAATGGGATTGCCCATTGAGTTCAGCTCCAGCACATTGGGGATCCATTTGCACAGATAGCTGATTAAGCTGAACCTTCCTCATCTGTAGGTAATCCCAAAATACTCAAATTGTCAGCGTGAGATTGGTTTTCTTACATTTTGGGGTTTATAATTAAGTGCTTTGTAGTTGTCCTCCCCCTCCACCTCCCTCCTCATTGGAGTCTTCAGCCATGCTGACTCCAGCTCTCCCATTCACTTTTTCTTTTTTTTTTTTTCCTCTCTTGTCTAGATTGTCTTTACTTTCTTTCTCCTTTTCCCTGGAGGTAGTTTTATGCCTGACTTTTTCTCTGAGTACCACTTCAAAGCTTTGCATGACCTGGAGTAGATTTTTAGGCACGAAGAAAATTGGTGAAAGAGAGCGGATGTAACTTTGGGGGAAGAAGCACATGCTTCCTCTCGACTGGCTTTTGCTATCTCCATTTTTTTTTTTGGCAAAAGAGAGATTGGAGATGGGACGACTGAGTGGGCTCCATTTGCAAGTAAGATGATTAGGAGTTGGTGTGAGCACCGAGGAGCTGAGCAGCCCCGTGCACCACACGCCTGCACTATTTTCCTTCCATGCTCTTCAGGTGGAAGATGCTGCTCTTGTCTGTTGGAAGAACAAGATCCAATTTCCATTTTGCTTTGCAGCAGCAGACTAGTACGTTAGTCTGTGTTCTCTGGCTAGACTTATTCTGGCTAATGTTTGCCAGAATCTTCTATTACATATTAAAATAAGATCTTATGAGTGGGTTTTGTTTTTGTGCGTCTTTCAAAAAACTAGGCCAGCCCTAACAAGCACATTTTCATGTTTTTGTTTTTGCATTTTGTCATTTTACATATTGAAAAATGGAATGTAAAAGAAAAAAAAGAAAAAAAAAAGCTGTCTAACATCAAAAAGAACTAAAGCTTTGCATTTATTCTGCATAAATGTTAAAGTCTGACTGATAGTTGGTATATAGAGACTTAATCTTTTATGGTGTTTCCTTTCCCTACCAAAAGATCACAGATGCTATGATAAAAAATAATGTCCTTTTAATAAATGCTTTTCTGAACTTGGCCTGAAGAGAGTTATGCAGTGATTTTCTTACTAATAAATGTGGCAAGATTTAGGTACAAATAATAGGCAGATATTAATTTGTTGGGGCAAGAATTTCTAAGAAAAAACGCAGAGCATTTCTCCCTCCTTAAATCCAGCTATTTCAATATCATAAAGTTTTTATTTTAACCATCAAGACAGTAGGCCTGCTTGAAGAATCCAGCTTAAAAAATGTCTTTGTAAATTGAGATTTTAGGACTACCTATTTGGAGGACGTTCCGTATGATAAATGACCCTTATAAGGAAAAAAAAAAAAAAAAAAAAGTAATTTTGCATGTCTGCTTCCTAGGATGGGTGATAATAATAAATGAACATTTTATATATCATTATATATATATCATGGCAGAACAAAAATCAGAAGATGTATTATTCATTATTCCTGTTACTTTATATATACGCAAATATATAAAGAGTGGAGAGATCTTCCAGGTCGTTAGAAAACAGAGGTGCCTTTAATTGTATTCATTTGAACATGAATACGTTAATGCTGAGATTTAAGTACTGTTACTATTAAAAATTAAACTGGAGGGGCAGTGTGCAGATCATATGCTCTAGTGTAAGTTGTCAGGTGCAGTGTTTGCATATTTAGCCTGCCATTCCAACACTGGGATGGATGTTGGGGATGAAATCTGGCATTCCAAGGGGGAACACTTTTTACACCCCCTTCCCCGGGTTCATTTCTGGCAGTAGGGTTGATTTTCACAGATGCATTTGCACCACCTGAGCCGAAGTTGCACTGCTGAAAATCAGAGGCTGCCAAGGGGTAACTTGTTTGCTGTCCTGAAGTCCTCTTGTTCCTCTCCCCATCCTCCCCCCCCCGCCGTGTCCACAGCTATTTTGCAATATGCAACCCCCTCCGAGCACTGCCTGCGGAACTGGAGTGGCTCTGGCATGTAGATTTCCCAGTGGGAGAACTTGTGTGGATGGTAATTTTAATGAGACCTGATTTAAGCAGTAGAATAGATCCATAAAACTAATACAAGCAGACTTTCAAGAGCTCTACGATTTGTCAGGGCAGGGAATTTTCGAGGTGCATCCATTGGCTTGGTAAAGAATATTATAATCTCGAAAATTTAACCTGCATTAATTCAGGTTGTTTCTATGCAGAGTACTAGTGAGAACTTCTCGAATCCAGGCCAGGCCAAATTTAGACTTATTTATTTTTGAGGCTCAGCTTTCGTCCAGAGATCATGCTGGAACCACAGGACCTGAAAGCTATGCTCTATATGAATGAATGCAAAGTCTGTACGAGTGCTCACAGCTGTGTGTCTAAGCTGTGACAAACCCTTAGCTTTGCTTTTTTTCCCCTTCATTTAAGGCCACTGCTTGGTCCATACATATTTCAGCCTCTCCCACTTAGTTTTATATGGCAGTAACATGGTTTTCTCCTGTCCTGAAGATTCAGGAGTTACACCCAGCCCAGAACCCAAACCCCTCTTGCAGTAATGCATTTATCTGTGGCTTTTATTTTCCATCCTGGTGCTCAGGGGTGTCTCTTGCTGTTGTTGGAAATTGTGGAGTTCTGCTTGGCATTATTAAACTGTTTTCTTTCCCTCGGTCTCCTCCACAGCCCCTTCCCTCTGTCCTGTTTGGGTTGGTTTTTCTTTATTTTCCCAACTAGTTTTTTTTCACTGCAGCCATCTCGAATGGCAGTGAGAAAGAGAGGGGGTGGGGGAAACTCAGGGCAGGAGCTTGAGATGGGAATGGGAAGCACTGGAGCAACCCAGTGACTGCCCAACTTCAGGCAGGCTGGGGGGGTGGCTTCTGCCCAAGCCAGCAGTAGTGGTGACATGCATTTCAACAGGGAAAAAGTTTATTTGCTTTTTCTCACAGGATATGCTAAGTGATTTTGCAGTTTGAGTGTAGTGGCATTATTGCACTTAGCTCTGCATTTATTAAATAAATTTGTTCTCCAACTCAAGTGTTAAGTGTGTATTATGAAACCTCAGAGCCAATCTTAGCGGTTGCAGTGTGCAAATATTTTTTAAATTATGTAATTAAAGAGGGTTTGGGCTGCAATGTCCACTGAAGTGATTTATTAATTGAATGGTTTGATTAAATTTAATGGTATTTTAGTTTATACAGAAAGGCTTGGTATCTGCTTCACAGATAGGGGCATCTTGTGGGGCTGTCAGTGATGGTTCAGAGGTCCTTAGGAGGAATCTTTAGCACCCAATTAAATATTAACCAAGAAGATGTGACTTGTTCTTTCTCTGTCCCCGAAACTGTGTTTTGACATCCAAGGCTGGTGATAAAAATTTGCCCAGCAGAATCCCTTGCAATGCACTCTATTTATCACTAGATTATTTCTAAATTAATCATGCTAAAAATCTTTACATTGTAATTGTTCTGGGACTCAGTGCTGTATGATGTGCGTAAATAAAAAAAAAAAAAAAAAAAACCTTTTAATTTCACATTAACTGTATCCAGCCACTGTTGCAGCCAAACTGTACCTGTTTCAGTAGAATGTCACTTTAAGGTATTGTGGTTACTGAGCAGCAGCTGTGATTGAAAAGTATGTAAACTAATCGTTAGTTGCTCATGTCATTTTTATATTCTTATGTCAGAACACAAGAAGTCTGCTTTAAATTTGTCTTTCACTGTGTATTAATTTTCAAGTCTAATTTTTCTTGGGTTAAAGCATATACTGCGTTCTCTACTACACATTACCATTCAGTGCCAAAGTAAATGGCTACTTGTGAAAAAGTACGAAATTAGTTCCTGCTTGATTACTGTAAAATGCATATTTATTTTCATAGGGAGAGTTTTTATTACCAGGGCATAAAGCACAATTATCCTGCATGGTATCGGTGACTTAGAAGACAAAGTAATCAAGCACCATGTATTTATTTCTGTGAAGAGTGGTAAATTTTAGAGCTGTGTGTTGCTTTCCCAAGAACAAGAAGAAAGGTACAAGGTTTGGTTTTTTGTTTTTTTTTATCCTCCTAGGTTTGCACTATTCCTGCTCTTTTAAATGCAGGCCATTTAAAATTAAATCCTTAGTTAATATGTCTGCATAAGAACGTCTTTGTCTCTTGATGCCCAACCATTGAAAATTAAATGTGGTTGTGGATAAGTATTTATTCATACCATACCTCACACCTGATCTTGTGTCAGTATGACATCATCTTTGCCACAAAGATTTCTAGTGGTTTAAAAACGTTCCGTTGTGAAAGAAGTGGGAGAGGTAGAAAAGGAGCAAGGAAGGCAACAAAAATAAACTACTGGTGGGATTTGATGTTTTGCCAATTAAAAAGAAAATTTTTTTTAAAAATTGTATTCTGAGGTCCACGTGCTGCCTTTGATCTGTACACAGGGCTTCCATTTGTGCTGGTGGCTGTTCAGCCTGCAGAGGGAAGGCTGTATATGACTTAATTTATATGTTGTGGGAAGTACATTTTCCTAGCATGTGGTCTAGCTTACTTGAAGAATCTGAAATGCCTTATGAATGTAAATGCTGTGTTTGAGTAAATCTTCATTATGTTTTGGTGGTTTCCAAAAATGCACAGGATTTGACCTTAAAGTGTTATTTCAAGGTGGTATGATGTATGAGCTAGACTTTGTAGTCTTCTAAATTAAATCTTTGAACATGTTATTATTGTATTTTGGCATCGGCGAGATGTAGTTCTCAGCTATTTTCTGTCACAGCCTTCATTTTTCTGACAAAAGTAACGAGACAGGGCCAGATTCTTCTGTAAGAGGTGTGTGAGGGATGGGGATTACCCTGCATTTAACTGTGGTGTAACCAGGGACAGCTCTGCCCTTCGCATCCGAGTCCAAGGTTGCAACAACTCCTCATCCACATCCAGGTGGATCTGGAGCTCCTGCAGAAATATGGGCACCACCCACCACTGCTCCCCTTGCCCACTGTAGAGCCCCTTGTAGGATGTGGTGAAGGGTTTAGCGTTTGGATCCAAACCTGGTTCGTATATAAAAGGGGTTGTGTTTCTGTTTGGAAAATATGAGCCTCTTTTCCGTAGCCCAGGTGTGGATTAGCTCTCTAAACCATTCGCCCATTTCTGTGTTTGTGGGAGACTTGTTTTCAGTCCTTACAAAGACGCTGCACAAGTCAAGCCAAATCAAAAAATGGATTTAAAAAAAAAAAAAAAAAAAAAATTAAAAAAGTGTTTGGGATCTCAGGTTGGTAGCCTGGATGAAGGACCAGACAGAACTACTCTTTAGGTGTATATTTCCAAAGAAAATAGCTGCAAAAAACGTTTCCACCTATGCCATGAGTGCTCGGGGCTTGTATTTCTCCTTCCCAGCCATACCTTCATGCTACAGCAGGGCACGAAGTTCTGCCAGCCACGGGGCACCATCCAGCCTGTGGCAACCAACCCCCCAGGCAGCAACAAGGCAGGGGAGTGTGCAGGCAGGCAGCCACGGCCCCGGGGAGAGGCAGGGCTGGGCTTGGGGTATGTTGTTGGAGAAAAGTTGATGAAGAAGAGCTCTGAGTCAGCACCCAGAGCCATGGCTGTCAGTCGCCAGAGAGAGACAGCCTTTGAAGTGTTGTTTTTGGTACTGGTTTCACGTCGCGGGTATGAATCACGACGGTTCTGTGGGTGATTTTTCCCTCAAGAACACTGCCAACCCCAAACCATTGTGGGGCCATCCTTTCGGTCATTTCATATGGCTGGCTGGCTGGCCATCCCAAGGTGGTCTTCAGCCTTGGGTTTGGAGTGGGAAGGGAATGCAGCCCTGCAGCCAACAGACCTCAGAGCCCCATTTTCCTCCTCTTTCACAAGTGGGCTGGCTCCTGGATGGGGTCAGCCTGAAATAATTGGTGCAAATATTGAAAATCCTGGATGGAAAAGACACCTAGGATACCCCCTCTGTAATTCCTTCCCTGCAACCCAAGTAGGGCAATGCTTGGAAACACGGCCAACCTCAAATTCAAAACTGATTGCTTACCCCTGGTTCTTGAACAGATAATTTTGCTGGCACATTATTCTTCACCCTCTGCTATTTTCACCCTGTGACACAAAACTAGAAAGAAGAGATTGAAATTTTGACTGGTACGTTATCCTGATACCTGAGCTGCCATGGTGCTATGAGAGTATCTTTACCACAAGGACTTTCTTGGTGGTTTTAGAGATCCCAGTGTGAATAAGTAGAAAAAAAAAGCAGAACTAATAAGCTCAAGAAGCAAAAATATTTTTTTCTTAAAAGAAATTGATTAACATGCAGATATGTACTGTATGCATATTAAATATCATTTCAAAATGTGATGGGCAGAAAGCATAAGTGATGCCATTTGGTTTCATGGCATCAGTGTGGGTTGATTAAGGGGGTGGGGATAAATTTTGGGGATTATTGATATAGCATGAGTAGAGCCAGATGGTTGTATTACACATCTTTTGTGTTCTTGTTTGCTTCTTTAAAGCAGTTGCAGAATTTTGCCCTGGGCAAAATTTACTCTTTGCTTGTATGTTCTCCTGTGAATTTACTTTGGACAAACTACTTCACAAAGAGGGGAAATGCTGTGCTTTGTGCCCACAAACTCATCTCTTCCCTTTTCACTTGTGAAGCCAGCATTCTTCTACTTATGAAATATTTTGTAACTTCTGAAATTAATTAGCAGTGGGTCCAAATTCAGTGTGAGTGTTGAGTGTTGCTATCCCTCTCTATGTGATGTAAATCTACAGAGTATGTAGTTTTTAAAATTTTACTTGCAGTGTTTTGGAGAAGAAATTGTGGAAACAGGAACCAGTTTGTTTTCATGTGCAATGTATGTAGTATTCTTCCATAAAAGAAATATTGTCTTAAAGATTAATGAGCTAATTTTTCCATTACTTTTTTAAAGTTTTGAGATTGTGGAATACCTGATTCATGTGATCAAAAATACCCACTTTGTGGTGTTTAAGTTGAGTGGGAGAAGGTTGTGCTGGGTAGGTGGTTCTTCACTGGGTGTTTGACATTTGTTGGAACCACCAAAATTTTACATGCATTTGTTAGTTCCCTTTGAAAGCCAATTTTTATTTGCCCTAAACTGAAGAGGATACGTGAAGGCTTTGCAAGAAAGAATGCATGGCTTCTTTGGGCCTCACACCAGTTTTCACGGGTGTAACTCCATTGACTCAGCTGAGTTTACTCCTAGTTTACAACACTGGAGGCCTCTCCAGCAGTTACAGTGGAAATAGTTGTGCTTTTAAATACGTTTTGTCTGGTTTTATCCCCACGTGCAACAACCTGCTTGTAGAAGAACAAGTGGGCTCACCTTGTTTGTGATGCTGAGACTTTTACTGGGGACCCGTGAATGCAGCCACTGGCCCGATGTCCACAGTCCTGCATCCCCTCTCTGGGCAAAGCTGAAGCCCCAGGTTTTGCCCAGGCTGTGGGCAGCAGCTTCCAGCCCCTTTTTTGGAAGCAGCACTTGTTATGAAAGCAGGCACTGGGCATCTCTGACCCTATTGAAATCTCTGACTAGTTTAGTCACAAGTCTGAGGCTGAAGCAACTTACTCTTTATAATGATGCCATTGTGCTCATCCTATCTGATCAGTTCTTGAAATGTTTTAGTAAGTCTATCTTACAACATTATAAGAAGATAATCAGCTGCCTTAGAAGGTCCCCATCTGGAGTATAGAGTTCTTTTACTGAAAGATGTTTTGCCTTTCTGAGATAGCTCTCGCATTTCATCATCTGTTGTGCAGAGATGAAGTGCATATGAAAAGTCAGTGACTCTGAATCCATCTGTTGTTATTATTTTCCACTGATAATTGGCTTGAACAATGAAATGTCTGTGTCTGTAGCCTTTGAAACTGTACACCCTGTTTATTTTCTGGAGGTCTTGCTCCGCTCTCACCCCCCTCTTTTTTTTTTTTCTTTTTTTTCCTTAATTTTGTTTTTTTTGTTTCATTTTGCTCTTGAGCTCGTAACTAGTGGAGCTTGCATGAAGATGACATCTTTGACTCTGTGCATCAGTATGTGTCATTCAGCATCTAAAGCTTGCCTGCCAATTTTTCCAGGGTCCTGTGTCTGTTGTGTGTGAGTACAGAGTAGTCTTACTGATAGCAAGGCTGGCAGATCCAGAGTTCACAGATATCTAACCTGAAATGTAGCATTTATTTCACTTTCTCTATTAAAATATTAATTTAGAGCCTAGTATGTAATAACTATGGAATTAGATACTACCTGTAATTGTATAGTATATTCAGTTGCATCCAGTTTTCAGCATTGCAGGGTATTAATATTGGATTCCACTAACAGCAGTTCCATTTGCTTGCTCAACCAGTATGAGATATATATGAGCAGGGAGGCATAACTACCAGCCAGAACTGCCAAAACAGTCATTAGAAGCTCCATTGGGATGGACAAAGGCTTTTACACACTGATATACTGATTAAATTTTGTTCTGTGGTTTATTTTCATCGAGGTTAGATCACTATCATCTGTGTGAACTGTATATCTGACACCTTATTGGGAAGGTCATTTCTGTGCAAAAATAAAGAATGATCCAGGGGCTCTAAAATTTCTTGCAGAATTCTTTTATAGGGGATTTTTATCTGGTTAGGCTTGGCTAGCTCTTGTTAGCCATTGTATTGTGTTTTAACGTGGTGAGTTTATCCAAGGGAAAGTAAGTCCTCCCTCTATTCCATACGAGTGCTCAGTGGATCTGAATATGCTTGATCCGCTTTAAAACTGAGAGTTATATCCAGTGTCCTTTGAAATAATCCGCGGCACATGCTTGAGAATCCAGGAAATGTGTTGCATCTTTTAAAGCCTGAATCTTCTTGTGTCTGCCTGTGTGTAAGTGCTCTTTTAGAATGAAATTTCGGTCCTGGACGCGGTCGTGTCGTCTGCGTTCCACTCTAGTCTGGAGCATGAGAGAGTAAGGCAGAGGACTATAATCTTATTTGTGTTTCAATGACAATCATTTAATACTGCAAGTTATTAAAAAATAATTAAATTACCAAAACCAACATGTAGCTAGGACTTACAATAAGAGGTCAATGTGATTTGATTCCTTAAGTTAGGAAGGGACACTGGTGAATTCCAATTGCTTTAAAATTGTGCTGCTTCATTCTATTTCTGGAATGAAAGGATAAACGAGACTGAAAAATAATTTATTTCTCTAGAAGCAAGAGTAAATCACAGTATATAATTATGTATATTTGATTATAATAATAAATGCTTAGAGGTGCTTGGTGGTTATCACAGTCTCTAATTTAGTTGCTTTTTTGAAGTAAATATAGTTTGGAGAGGTTGGTTTATGAGAGTAATATTTTGAAAATACTGTTTTTGAGGGAAACTTGAGGAATTTCTTTCTTTTCTCCACACAAACTAGTAAATAGGTGTACGTTATGCAGTGATTCCTGACAACTAAAATAGGTCTTTGTGTGAAATGTCTTTTCCGTGGTAAACAAAACAGGGGCAGTACAAGCAAATTCAGATTTAATCTGTCAGTTAAACCCAAAGCCTCTGTATTAATTTTAAAACCTCGTTAAGAAAAGACCGATCCAGGAATGTACTGGGATTCAGGAGAGTTAATGAAAATGAATTTTACAGGTGGTGCTTGGTAGTGTTTCTTCTGCTCTGGCTGGATGTGTGGCTGAGCCAAAGCGGGCATAACCCAGGATTCAGATCTTTGCCAGAGCAACGCTTAGATTAGAAATCAGTGTTTGGCTTCGAATTGTTGGTGCTGTTGTTATTTACTATTATAGGAGCAAAGCGTTTAGTGCTGTGATTGGATTTGATTTTGTAGCTCCTATCCCCTTAAAGAAGCTGTGGAGCTTGTCAGAGATCAGGACAGGTAGAATGCACAGCAGGCGTCTGATTTGAGCCAGTTACTCATTTGCTGAGTGTTTGTGTTTATGCAAAGGGGCCTCTTCCTGCATATTTAATCTAGAGTAAGGCAGTGGCTTTTGTTGTGTTTAGACCACATACCTTCAGTCCTTCCTTACACTGCAGCCAGTGTTGAAGCACAGAAAGGCTGGATAGCCCAAAAGTGCTTTAGTGTTTTCAAACTCTCAACTTTCTGCACTTGGTTGGGAATCACTCTACAGCTGTAAGCCTTTTTCTTCCTCATTAATGGGTAAGTTTGCACTCCGGCAGAATAAGATACTTTTGTTTCTCTTCCATTTTATAAATGCACAAAAATGTTTGTTTGTTTTTAATTGTCCAAACCTCCTTAAATGTAAACCTTGTCCGCCGAGGGAGTTTGTTGCAGGGAATTAGATGACGAATACAGGTGTTTCTGGAATATATTTCTGAATAAAGTACTAACTACCGTATTGCAATAGGCAGGTATTTGTGGGGAGGGAGTGGGGAGGGGGAATGAGTTCGGTGTTATTATTCTTTGTACTAACAAATCCTGTTTTGTAACTATCCTGAAGATAATGCTTCCATTGTTAGCAAGAAGCTTTCAAACGGTGTGCAACGCAGAACTGCAAAAAGCAGCAGCAAAAAAAAAAAAAAAAAAAAAAAGGAAAAAAAAAAAAGGGGGTGGGGGGGAAGGGGGGATGGAGGAGGAAGAAAACCCCAACCCTCTGGTCTTTATTGTTTCCTTCGCAAGGGTCCTCACTCAAATGTCTGCGCTGTAATAGGAAGGTTTTTCTTATGTGGAAATTGAATCGTCTCTTCATTGATATTAATAGCACACTAGAGATGTTAGCCATGATGCGGAGTACCAGGACTGTGGAGTGGGAAACCTGATATTGCAAGAGGGGGAAAAAAAAAATGACAGTCCTATTGCTCCTCGGTGTGGGAGACATCCCTCCCTGAGAGCAGAGTTTGCATAATGGCATCCCGGCTTAACTATTGACTTCTAGGTATTTTAATTCTCGGCTTCTTTTTTCTAGTGCAGGGATAATTACTGCACCGGCGCTTATTAACCGCGCAGCTCGGTGTCTGCTTCAGGATGGACGAAATTTAGTTTGAAAAACGACTTTGGAGAAAATGCCTGTGGTGTGTCGGTAGAACGTATGTGCTGGCTGTGTAGTGTAGTCTCTACAAGGAGAATGTCCGAGGAGAGGGAATTGGTATCAAAAATTAAAGGCAAGATGACAAAGGGCACGTCTTCAAAGCAGACGGCTGTAGTGCAGGCAGCGCTTGGAGAAATGTGGAAAATGTGCAGCGAGGCCAGAAGTAGTAGTTTTGGTTACCAATTAACTATTTCCTTCGTTTGAGTAACTCCTCTCAAACAGAAGAGTGTGCTGTTCCACCACATGTTGGAAAGTGTGAGAATCTGAATAAAATTTCATCAACCTTATTAAAATATGTAGGGACTTTGGTCTTCTTGGGTACAAATCAGCCTACAGACTCCGAGGCATTTATTAACAATAAGGCTGCCGAGGGTTTTTAATAACAAAATTACAAATACCGTATCTAATTGTGAGTGTATTACTTTTATGCACCAGTTAAAAAAAAAAAAAACTTTTTATGAGGAAAAGTACCTCAGTCAAAGCACCTTGTGTGATTAGTGCTATTGTATTCTTAAATTTTGATTGATAGAGATAATAGTTTTCACTTAAAAATACAGACAGGTACTTTAACTTTCCATGACAATAGCTATTTGCATTTCTTTTATCTTTTTGTTTAACATTTGTGGGGGTTGGGACGGATTTGATTATTAACTCTTATTGCACACCGAGGTAAATGCTAAAACAAAGCTTTTGTTAAAGCTTCAAAGGTAAAACAGCAAATATTGTTTTTAGGCTTCAATATTTAAAGGCTGTTAAAGGATACCTCGAAAATATTTTTCACATGACCATGACCAAGGGTATCGCTTGCCTGTCAGGTAAGGAGGGGAGAGCGGGGCCGATGGCGTTTCCCGCCCAAAGGGGCAGCGGAGCGGCCACGGGCGGCTCCTGGGGTGCCCTGAGAAAGGGGGAGGAGGGGGTCGTGGGACCGCCTGAAAGGGTCGTGGGACAGCCTAAAAGAGTCGTGGGACCGCCTAAAAGAGTCGTGGGCCATCCTGAGGGAAGAGTTGGGGTGACCCCAGGGAGGATTTGGGGACGTCCTGAGGGCAGCGGGAGCTGCCAGGGCCGCCTGCAGCGAGGGGCAGTGGCGGGGTGTGCTTGTGGAAAGTTGATATTTCCCAATGGTGGGAGAAAACTCAGCCCTTCCCAAGGACCTGGCAGTGCCAGGCAGCCGTCCAAGGAGCACTGTCGGAGTTCTGGAAAGTAACGGGTCCGGTGTCGGTTCTGCAAGCGAGTAATCCAAGCAGCCCTGCAGCGGATGCTCCGGGCTGCCCGGAGGAGAAGGGATCTTCCTCTCGTTGCTTTTTGGTTAAGGCGAGGTCAGGTTTCAAGTGAGGGGTTATAAGGCAGCCATAAAATGGTTAAGGCTGGCACCGAGGCACGGAGAGTTATTTTAAGAAACGGGGAAGATCTGGCGAGTATAAAAACAGGCGGCAGCGTTTGATCTGCTGGCTCTCGGCGTCAGGGAGATGGCCTCTCATCATTTGATGGGGCATTTGACAGGTTTTGATACTTTCTGGGAACGTGTGTGTGTTCTGGGCTTCACGTCTGATGAATTCAATGAGGGCCAGCTCTGTTATGCAAAGTAATTCGTGTGAGGCAAATAACCAATCCATCATTAAAAAGATGCAAGACATAACCACCCCGGTTCAAATTCTGTATTGGGAGCGAGCTGTTCTTAACTTGTCTATTAACTGTGTCCCCATGTTTCCTACACCAGCTATTAAAAAACGGGGGAGGAATGGATTGTGATTTAGTTTTGTAGCATTGGCTTCCACTGAGTGATTCTTTTCCAAGGTTATGGTGGACTTCGAAGGTAAAAGTATTTTGAAAGATGTGCTGTGCGTAGCTTTGTCCTCGTGCTGTTATTTATTTTGATTTTATTTCTGTTCGGAATAAATAATAAGCACCAGCCTGAGATACTGAACAGCCTGCTAATGACTGAAAATGAAAATACAGTGTGATTTGCTCCCTCCTTCCACCAAGAAGCAGCGAGGGAACGAGCATCCTGTGTTCTGGCCTGTACCGAATCCTTTTCCCCCTCTTCAGAGTGAGGTGGAAGAAGTGCACTTAAGTCTCTCTCAGTTTTACTGTTCACCTGCATGTCACTTTTTGAGGAGGTGATAATGACTCCTGGTATAGGAAATCTTCTGTACCCAGCCTCCCGAGATTTAGTATACACTTGCATAATAAAAAGCAGCCCCCTTGACATATTTTCCCTCACATTATTGACAATATCTAGTGTATTATCTTTGCTTAGGTTGCTGGATAAATCTCCAAAAAAATAATAGGTACAACAAAACTGAAGAGGTGACTGTTGACCACCCAGAAAGCAATTCTACACGTGTTTGTGCAAAAAACTGAAAAGAGTGCCCTGGGTGAGAAAAGTAAGCTGGGTGCAGGATTGGGCCCATCAGCCTGCCTGATACCAGATGTTTCTTGCAACAATCTTGTATTTTCAGGACTGGCAAAATAACAAATGAAAAAAAAATGTTTTGGGTTTGTTGTTTTTTTTGTTTTTTTTTTTCCTCTTAAAAATGTACAGGAAATCTACAGTTGACAAAAACAGTGACTGCAGGTGTTGCTGCACAGGACAAGAAAATAATTATGAGACGTATTTTGTATTTCAGCTTGTATGCAGCTGAATGTGGCTCAGGGAGTTTTTAAGGGAAAGAAGCAGCTATATTAGGTGTTTATGGTTCACTTTATTTAGAATAAATTACTGCACAGAGGTAGTTATTTTGATGATCAAGTTTTGAAATTTTAAAGCTTTCAGGAAGCCTTGTAATAAATATTTTAATTAGACACAATAAATATATTTCAGCTGGTCTTGTATAAGAAAAAATGAAAGAAAATAAAATTTCAGAAACAATTTTTTGTTGTGCTGTTGTGTGTGTGGTTTTTTTTATTATTTTTAATTTTTTAAAAAAGTGCTTTCTAGGTAGTGAAGTGGAGATTCCCCTGCTACTTTAGGTTTCCAATAATGAATTGTAGCTTTCTCAAGGTTGGGACACTGGCAAAAAGGTGTAGGTGAGTAATTCAAAGCAGGGGGGCAGCTGAACTGGTGTTCTACTTTCCTGTGTAAAATTACTCACAGCCACTTTGTGTGGGATGAAGGTCTTTGATAATCTATTTTTGGCTATACCCAAGGCTCTTCTCATTTAGGTATTAGTAAAAATGTTACTGTTTTAGGTAGACCTTCATTCTGCAATACTCTCTGTTCCTGCATGTTCTTTCTATTGGTTAAGTTTGGTTTTGCTCTTGGGGTTGGGGTTAAAGCCCTCCCTGACGTGATCTCCCTGCCCTGAGGGGGAGGAAACCATGAAATTGAAATAGGTCTTGTGGGATCAAGTGAGTTATAAGGTCCTGGGATCAAATGAATTGCAAGGTCTGACCCAACAGGAGGTATCATGGCAAAACCTCTGGTGGTCTTGCCTGGTGCCTTGGTAGCAGGTAAATAGGTGGGATCTGACCTTGGGCAATAGGTATGTTAAAATCAACTGGAAAGATTCTGGCAGTGGCTTGGGTCATGCCCTTTATGGGGTTGTTATCAGTTGACTTTGCAAAATCCTGCCAGAAAGTTATTTTGAAAAGTATCTTCCTATTCAAGGGTTTCAAAGTGCATTTCTTCATCTTGCTGATGGGTAAACTGAGGCACTGGGTGAGTAAACCAAATGTTTTCAGGAATAAGCTGATCAAATCTGAGCAGGACACGTAGTTTTGCAAAGACCCATGTGCAAAACCTGTGGGATGCCTGTTGAGACAGGGAGATGGCATCGTGTGTGCTGGGAGACCTTCCCTCCACTCATGAAACAGCACGAATCCACTGCTGCTCACTCAGTGGGTTTTTGTTTGTGGTTTGGTTTTCTATTTTAATCATTTCTTTGAGGGGAAAATGTGAGTGTAGTGAAGTGTCTTGCCTTGGTAGGATGGGATTTTTTTCCATTGTTTGCTCCACACACACACTTACAGCGTTGATGGTACTTTGTGTTTATCTTAAAGACAGCAAGATGGAAGGAATGTGTGTTGCCTAAATCAGTTTGCTCACCCATATAAACATTTTCAGGAGGAAAGTCTGTATTTGTGTTTCTACATTTTGAGATACTCAATTTTTCAACTATTAATGAGAAATTTTCACAGGTGGGAACAGCTGTCTGTGCTGCTCATTTTGGCTTCAATGGTACATTATCCAAATTTTTTGAAAGTCAGGTAGCATATAGCAAAACTCAGATAATGGAAGGAGCCTGGATTGCAATTGGAGTAATTTGTCAGAAGAGATGGAATCTTCCTCAGCCTTTTGAATAATTTGTCCTCCTTAGGAGCTCTTTGCCTCACACTGGAGAACTCTGGGTCAGTGTTACTGGGTTTCCTTGGAGTATGTTCAGTTCATGTATGACAAAATGTTACCTGCCTCTCAGAGCACTGCCAAAAGCAATGCTGTATGTGTGTTTTATGCAAATGTGTAATTTCAGCAGTTTCCTCAAAAAGTACATTTTAAGACGGTTCATTTGCTATCATGAAGACTCAGGGTAGAAGTGAAGTCTGCTTGCAAACCACTGCCAAAAGAAGGATCAGACTGCCAAATACCCAGAAAATTTATAAAACAGATAAATATGAAAAGGGGTTTAAAGTGTCAAATCCAAGATAACCCCTGCAGCACAGCAGGATAAAAGCCTTTATTGTTGCTAATCTAAGAGCAAATCGTATGTCAAAGGTCACGTATTTTACATAAAAGATGTATTGTCTTACATACTCTCAGGAAGGTGAGACCTGACCTATTAAGATGGAGTAGTGTTATGTCCTTTGCAGTGCAGAATCAAGAATGTCTTACACACGTACCCCAGCAGAGCACAGACAGTTTCTTATGCAGCAAACATGGACAAATTTTGCCCCCTCATCTTCCGGTGCTGCCTGTGAAAAGCTTCTCACTCAAAATATTAAAAATGAAGTAAAAATGAAATAAGATGCCAGCGAGCATCAGATAAAACCAATATTCATTTCATCTCAACTCAAGGTAATTTTTTTTTTTTCCCCTGGCTAAAATTAATTAGGTTTCAATGGTAAAGAAGTAATGCCTCATTCTTTTTGTGAAAACATTTTTCCCTTCCAAAATAAATGGCAAATGAGTACATTTTCTTTTGAAAGAACTTAACGAAGATTCTGATTTTTTCCCAGAGATTGGTATTTTACTGCTTCACCTACTGAGGTGTAAATAGTGTAACTTACCATTTGGTGAGTTTCACGAACACCCCCAAAACTACACATTCCTGTGTGAATTTGATGAAATGGAGTTTCACGTAGCTCTGTCTTACACATCCACATCTCACTGACTTTCCGTTTCGTATGATGTCATCTGTGCCACCAAATTATTGCATATTTCTCTCTGTCTTTATTACATATTATCCTGCACCTCTGCAGCAGAAGATCAACATTTCAGTGAAATTATATTATAATTTCAGTCTACGAGGTGTTTGGTCAATTGATGTAGAATTAATTCTGAATGCTGTTAGTGGTTTGAGTTGGTAACTTGATCTAAATTAATAAACAAATGTTTTTCTTTTCTCTTGTACCATATGTTGATCCCAATTACATGAACAGAAAGTGGCAGATTGTCATGTTTCTTAAAAGATTACATACTCTTTTGCATAAGAGAGAGTACACAAGATACAGTAATATACAGGGTAAAAAAAACCCCTACACGTGCTGTTTTCTCCCTCCTACTTTTTATAAAGATACACTTTAATTATTTCTCTTTTTAATACCCACTGCTCTTACTACCTTGGCATACTTGGTGTGTTCTTGGTAATGCTTAAAGAGACTAGCCCAAGAAAGTAAACAACTTTTTGAATTAGGAAGATGCAGCTAGTTTTAAAATCTTGTCTAAGACTGTGTCTCTATGGAAAAGGATGAGAAAAAAAGGCAGGATTGAGAAGCTAAAATAGCAGTGGTTACAAATGGTCTTTAAAATGCCTGAAGTAAGGAGAACCCATTCAGACAATAGTCAGATTTCTGAAACAAAGGACTGAACTCATCTATTATTCAAACTGAAAATAAGATTGATAGACATCAAGATTAAGAAAGTTTATGCTAGAGAACAAAGATGTTTCATCTCCATGGGTTGTTTTCTTCTTTTTTTTTTTTTTTTTTTTTTTTATTTCTCCCAAGGACCAAGTTGTTCATGCTGAACTGAAGAGCCTCACACTGGCTGGTACTGATAAGCAGCAGTCCTGTGACTTGATTGTTTTTATTAACTCTCTCTGAAAGTCATTTGCCATTAAACACGATTAGATTAATTTGTTGCTCTATTTATGTTTGTACTTGCAAATGTGGTGCCAATGAAAATGCTTTGGGTGGTGGTGCTGACACTGCCCCAGCAGTCACGTGTGTCACCTTCTTTCTCTGCAGGGTAAGAAGAGTGACCTTCTTGGGTGGCTGTAGCTGAAGATTGCTTTACAGGAGCAACTGGAGAAGGTAAATACAAATTCTGTTTTGCAGACAGTTTCTGAACCATGCCTGAAGGTAGGGGCTGATCCTGCAAACCCCAGGAGGATGCTTTAGTTGCACAAGTGAATTCTCCTCTGGCAGCATGGGTAAAGATTTTCAGCGTTGGGCTTGGAGTTAAGGTTTTGGAGGCACTGCTGTGCTTTAAACCCATTTTTCCTGGGAAGCTGGTGGTTTAAGTGTTAAGTTACATTTTAGGTGCGAGGCCACAAAGATGCACTTCTTGGCTTTCTGCCATGTTCTGAGAAGGCCTTTTGGTAACCCTACAGAGCCTGCTCTGCCTGGGCTTGGTGGCCACATGGCCAAGTCCATGTCTCAGCATCCACAGATGCTGGGAGATGCTGTGGCACAGGCCTGCAGCAGCATCCCCTTGCTAGGGCATATCCCTGGGGAATGTCAGCTTCAGTGCTGCTTTTTCCCAGGCTGAGACAACTCCTGGATTTACAGCAGCATGTCCAGCAGAGCAGGACAGCACAGTCTAGCTGTTAATTTGATTGCTAGCACTGCAAAAATTTAAACACATGGTTTTTAGTCTTTTGGAACATAGTGAAGAGAAATCTCACTCTGCAAAATTATTTTTTATTTAAAGCAACGTGAAATTCCCTTGCTTCTAAATTAACTCCTTGCCTCTCTTCTGGTCCAAAGTTTCAAGTTGGAAAGGGATATTAACATCACAAAAGTGGTGATTCACAAAATTAACTTGCAGAAGAGCAGAGTAACGCAGATCAGTGTTTGGTACTGAAGGGTGTCATCTGACTGAGGTTCATATGGCTGCTTTATAATCACCTTCTTTCAGAAATTAATAGTCAGTTAAGCACCATAGCAACAAGCAACACTGATGTAAGTGCTGAGCAGTGGCTGCTGTTCACTGTGATGTCAGTCCTCCTTAGTGCTGTTCTCTTGACCTTCTTCGAATATAAAATGGTGATTTCATTTTAAACTTTGAATTTTTCAGCGTGACTAAATGCATCGGAATGAATTAGAGCTATTTTTAATTTTAATTTTATTAAAACGTACTTCAAGGGGGGGAAAAAAATGTCCCCGTTCTCTTCTATTTTAAATTTAAATAGGTATGACAGTGATGTGTTTTTTATTTTTTATTATTATTATTTTAAGTTCTTTGTTGCTGAAAATATCAATTTGGTAAAGTTCAGGTGCATATTGCAGTCTTTGGCTATGCCAGTGCTGTATTCCAGCTCTATGACACTTGCTTCTCTTCAAGACAGGAGTTTTACTCTGGGTTGTTTTTTTTTTTAATGGTAGAGCCCATGGAGTAATAGGTGTGTTTCAGCTATTGAAGAAGCAGCAGATCCTGCTGTTTAAGAAGATGGTGGTGGCTTGCCCTGCACTGATGTTCCCTTTTGGACAATTTGTGAGGAGGGGAAAAATTTTAGGTTCCAAGTGCAGCAGGATTTGTGGAGCCACAGCTCATATGTGGCATGGTGCTATGTGACACAGGAAAATCAGGAATTTTGCTTGCAATAATGCAAGATGTTACCTTTCCAAATAGCCTGAAGTTTTTAGGATGTGTCTACATCCTACAAACTGATCCAGGCTCAGTGGGAAGACCCTGAGGGCTGGAGAACCATGCGTGGGTCAGCCACAGTGTATGCAAGTTCAATGCATGTTCAAGGATGTGTTTTCCCAAACAAAATTCCCACCTTGACAAAAAAGAAGTTGTTCTAAGTGCCCTTTACTGTTAGAACTTGTTCCTGTGGGAAGGTTTGGCTCTGTCCTCCTCTCACTGCAGTCAGAGGTGCAGGTATGCAACATACTTCATAAAATGAAGCCATAATGAATGATATGTGGTCCAAGAAACTGGCCGTCAAATTTCACCTGGGTGAGAATTGAAACTGCCAAGATAATAAACCATGAGAATAGGAGATAGTAATGGAAATAGTGATAGAGTCCTAATTAGAGCAGTGCCACTGAAACAGGGAAGGTTAAGGGTTTGCTTGATTGAGTTTGAGCTCAATTGCTTGATAGCTTAATTTCAGGTGAAATCCCATCTTCTGAGTTAGCAGCTAAGCTGCTCGGTGCAGTTCCTGAGCAGGACTCTACTCCTGGAGGAGCAGTCGTGTGTCCCAGCACTGGACAGGGTTGGTCAAATAGATTTTTATACTGTGTTTTGTTTGCTTTTTTTTTTTTTTTTTTTCTTTTTCTTTTTCCCCTTCCTCCTGTGAGCTCCAAATGGCTCTGAACAAAGGCACAGATAACAGGATAGATAGAGCAAGGGGCTTTGATGATTAAACCTTCAGAATGAAGATGTTTACATTCTCCTTTATTTAGCACTGGTAGGCATAATGCCCAATTATATGCCAGGTTTTTTTTCCTCGAAGGCACAGTTTGAATTGAAATGTTTGATTTGGGGAGAAGGGCGGGGAAATGTATTTTAACAGAATTATGGACAATAGTGTTAGTTTTCCAGGAGCAGTCATTTGTTTAAATATATGTAAAAGCATTTTCAATAATCAAACACCATTCAGTGAGCATTGTAAATCAGGGATAGCTTGCATGCTGAAAAATTGAAAAGTATAAAACATGCTAGTAAAGTTGTACATTACTGATAACAAAAGACACATGGAGACTTTAAAGATAGCAAAGATAGAATCCTTTAGAAAACTTTTAGCAGGGGAAAAAAATCAACAAAGGATTTAGCAAAGTTGCACTTAGTTTAAAATTTCAAATCTTAATGCTTGTGTCAGAGTTAAATGCTGATTAAATATTGATAATAAAACAGAAACTGGCTGCTGTAATTCAGAACTGAATGAGGTGATCAGCAGATAAATCTGTGGGTTTGAGCTTTAACATTTTTATATATGTATATTTTCTCCTTCCTTCCCTTCAAGGCAAGAGAAAGGTCAGATAGATGAACTTTATTCCTAAACTCAATGCAAAAAATGATGGGGTGGTGAGGTCCTTACTCCTGCATTCTGTACTGGCCAGGTGGCAGTGATGCTTGCAAGTCAGGCAGTGGGAAGTTACTAGGGTGATGTTTTCTGTACTGAGTTTGGCACCTTGGTTTCTCTTGCTTTTTGACCTAATGATCCTAAAACATACTTTAGAGCAGAAGCAGTCATCATTTCTTGAAGATGTGGTGTATGGTTTCCTCTGAATTTTGGGTCTTGTTACTTGGGTGCATTCATAAGAGAGTGTATTTGAGCAGACAGCTTGGTTCTTGGACATTTTCTCTAATGTGTTTTCTGCCACAAGACCAAATTACATAGAGCTGTACTGGAAGCATTTTGTGTAAGTGCTTCTATCACCTCCAGCAGGAGATGGGGATCTAGGAGACCCTGGAATACCTTCTGATGGGGTGGTAGTCACGTAGCTGAAGTGATTAGTGTCTCATCAAGCCCATGTCTGAGGCTGGATTAATTTATTTTTGGTTTGTAGGGAGCAATTGTAATATCCTACTTCTTTAAGACCTTTTGAGTTGCTCAATTTGAAAGGTGCAGTGCAATGCAAAGCATTTCTGTAATCTCTAGCAAAAGAAATTACTGCATTACCCACATGTTTTGGGGTAAGCCCTAAAAAGGTTGCGTGGGGGCCTTTGGAAACACGATCTCCTTGAAGACCTTACCTATTTTAATGAAAAGCTTAGTCCAGAAATGGCTGAAGCTGTGACTTTTCTGAAGCAAGTGGGTCAAGAAGATGTAGAAAATAGATTAAGGCATTTGGAATAATTTAAAAAGTATCTGAGCAAATCTCATTAGCATGGACCACTAGCATGCAGTATTGAAGACTTCAAAGATCTGTCAGAGGAGTTCTTTCTGTGCTATTGTCTGCCAGCATTAGCAATCTCAAGAGAACGTGTTTCTTTTGTTTGCTTTTGGCCCATTTAACTTTTCTTCTTTTTTCTTCTTCTTCTTAATGTTCCTTAATATATTATAAATCTTCAAGTGGGTTGGAAGAAAAATATGTTTAAGATAGTCAGCAGGAGGTTTTGATCCTCTTATCTGATGCTTTTGGACCAAATCATTCTGGTCTCCATGCTAAAGTGAAGAAGATTTGGCCAGTGTTTTGCATAATCCTGCAGTGTTTCTCCCTTTAGCTTAGGTAGGCACTCGATACCATCTTCAGTAAAATGCAAGTGCTGATTTCTCTTTCTTAACATGCCCTCAAACTAACCAAGCTGGGAAGAATGTGAAGGTCAAGGCCGAGCAGTTCGTGCACACCTCTGGATGTGGAAAGCACCAGCCCCGTCAGTACCCACAGCTCAACCCCAGCTGCATTTCTTGAAAATGGCCCAGGATCTAAAGTTTGCAGCTGAAGCATCTCTAAAGGGTGAGCTGCTGTCTGTGGGTTGCTAAAAAGTTCTGGGAAGTTGATGACACTCAGCTGCCAACAGAGGAGGTTCCACCTTCCTCACCTAATGAGTTTCATGCAAAATTGGCCATAGTGGCAAGTGGTGTCCTGGAGCTGCAGGAAGGTGTTTGAATTCTTCCCACCACCCTTCTGCTTACAAAGCATCCCAAGAGGGAAACAGGACATCCAGTTCTAGGCACTGGTGTGTCTGCAAGGGATGTTTGTTGTTGTTGCAGTGGTGTGGGTAGTGCTGGTGAAGCCTTCTGGACTTTTGGGAAAGAGTGCTGTAAAAGCTGTGTTGAAAGGTTGGAGCCTGTTCTTGGGCTACTGGTGGTCCATGAGCAGCCTGTTCTCTCTGGGGATGATTGTAGCTTTGCTATGGGTGTGATCAGCAGGTTTGTCACCGTGTCCATCTTGAAACTTAGCCTAACTACAGAGATAGCAAGGAAACAGCTGGTGATGCAAATTCACTTTTTTTTTGTTTGTTTGTTTCTTTACAGGGGTATAACAGTTCTACTTTTTTTAAAAAAGCCAAATAGAAAGCTAAACATTTGTCAACAAAAATCTATTTTGAAAAGCCACACTATAAACTACAGATATTAATGGTTTGCAATGGAAATGACGTCAGACTATGCAGCTTCCAGCCTGGTTCTTAAAGACCAAACTGAGTAATACATCAGGACATTCTGCCTTCTATCAGAGCTCAGGTGAAGAAAGGATTTGGAATGATGGCATAGGTAGGAGTGGCATTGATCCTTATTACTCCAGAACCCAGGCATAGGTCAGGTCAGACAGCCTGAACTCAAGTTCAGTCTCAAATACAACAACTAAAGTCACAGAAATACCCAGTTTTAAGGTTTCCTTCTGAAGCAGACAAATAACTGAATGAAGAATTGTGTTGCCCTTGTGGAAGTTATGCTGCTGGGCCACAGGATGCAACTTGCTGGTGCAGAAAGGCTGATGGGGGCTAATCAGAGCATCATTATGGTTGAAAAAGAGACCTCTTAAGATCATGAAGTCCAAGTATCAACCCAACACCACCATGCACAGCAGTGCTATCTGGTGGCATCTCACTGACATGCCTGCTTCTTGACACAAAGCCAAGAGCCACTTGTAGATTTGCAGGCTTGAAAGCTGCCTTTGGTGTGATAATATCTAGGGATGTGAGGAAGTGACACTGGAAATAGATTCTGATTGCATATTCCATGTTTTATTTGGTCCTCTTACCGCCTGTTGCCTTCTACCACACCAGAAATGTCTTCTGGCATAATTAAGTTATTGTCTTGCAAAAGTAGCAACCATATTTTATATTTTATAGTGTTACAAGACCGGTGATGTCAGTGGGCATTGCAGGAGGCCATACTTTTTGCTTTTTTTTTATTTGGTAGCTCATACTAAAGCCAAGTCTTAAAAAAAAAAAAAAAAGCAGTAAGTTTGGGCCTGATTGCCTGCCCATATTTCTCTTTGCAACATCTGAAAGCATTTTTCACTGCTGCTAATGGCAGGAACTTCAGATGCCACCTCTGAGATGCTTAATTGCTAACTGGTTTTTCTCCCAGTGCAATCAGTGAATTTTAATTCGGGGCTCTCCCACCTCTGCTGGCCGCATGCTTTTCACTCTGGTTTGCGTAACATTCCTTAATTGCTTAAAAAGAGTAATTTCTGACTGGGACCTCACTGTTTATTTTTTTAGTAGGGTAGCACAAACATTTGGACATTTGTAACTAAGCCTCTGACGTCATTTCCATTGCAAACCATTAATATCTGTAGTTTATAGTGTGGCTTTTCAAAATAGATTTTTGTTGACAAATGTTTAGCTTTTTATTTGGCTTTTTTAAAAAAAGTAGAACTGTTATACCCCTTTAAAAAAAAAAGAATTTGCATCTTTGGAGTAACAGTTTACTTTATTTTCCTGTCATCCTCTTTCTGTTATTTTTGATAGCCCATGTTCACCCATATTAGTTGTAGTACAAGTGTTTCATTTAATCCTCTGAAGTGCTGAGGGTTGGTGGATCCCATTGATGGAAGGAAATATCTGTGGAAGGGCACAGCATTTCCTTCTCCTGGGCCACTTCCACCAATGGAACAGGGGTACACAGCCATGACATTCCTGATTGTCTGTAAAGGTCTTAGAAATAGAAAGTGATACATTTCAAAGCCAACAACAGCATAAATCAATATAAGCCTTGAGACAATTTCCTTTATTTTTGAGGGGGGGAGGTTGTTTTGTTGTTTGTTTATTTTTTACCCCTTTTGAACTGGAAAAACACCACGCAGTTGTTTTTTATAGTTTGTGTTTGCTTTATTGCTGTCATCATTCTCCATTTCAATTTTATTCCAGTAAATGAGAATTTTTATTGGGAAAATTTTGCTTTTAAAGCTTTATTGAATGCAAATTGAACTGAAAAAAAAATTACTGGGAAAAAAAAAGAAAAATATATTTCTGAAAAAGTGCAAATTCTATTGTGTCTTTATTCTTCTTTGAGATTTGGTGTCAGGAAAAAAAAAAGTGCTTTTATTGTTTGTTTCTTCTTAGGAAGGAGGGATGATTGCTTTTGGTGCTACTTACCTAAAATGTTCAAAGCTCTGAGCTTAGTTTTGGAGAACATTAAAATAAGCCCACAGGAGGTCTTGTAAAAGTTGTAAGAAATTGTAAGCATGTCTGCTGAGTCAATTATATGAGACAAATTGCCAGACTAAGGCTGCAAGGTTCCAAAGTTGTTATTTACTCTGCTATCTTTAAAACAATTAGTTTCTGCCTCTGATTTCACAGCAGATAAATACATGTTTCAAAGGGGAGAAAAAAAGATATTAATTAGACAAAATACTGCTTAAAACGGAGGTATCTGGACTTATACTCATGTAGTTAAAAAGGACAGTTAAAAGCCTGACCTTTTGAAAGTTGGGTAACTAAAAAAAATATAGTTGAAAAACACAAACTTTGTCTTTTTGAAATGTCTCCTCAGTGAGACCTGAATGCATGAGCCAATATATTTTTTGATAATTTGAATTGTAATATTGAAGTAATTACTTATTTTTTTCATATACATACCATTAATCTCAGAGAGCATTCCTGATTTTTCAGCGTTTATTAATCCTGTAATACATTTCCAAAAAACTGTGTGAAGAACTGCAAATCCAACATGTGCCTGGTATAAATCCCACATGTATAGTGTGTACTTGTTAATTCTCTCCAAGTTTGTGTAGTTAGTGTAGTTGAATGTTCCTGATCCTCAGGCCAGCTGGAGCATTACTGCTCCATCAGCTGCCGTGGTTAACGTGGTTTGAAATGCATCCACATCAGCCCTGGTGCTTTCTGGATACTTGATAAGGTCAAAAAGTCCAGTCAAGTCCTTTCCCTCATTCCCCAGCACAGTTAGGATGGGAAGCTCAGAAAGGAGCTGGGTAAATAGTTGGATTTTACTAGACCTGGCTGTGCTTGGGACTCTCATGGTGATGTCCTCCAGTGATTCCCAGCTCAGCAGTGTTGTGGTGCTGTGCTGCATCCCCTGTATCCCAGTGTCACTTACACCCCACCACTTGAGGAACCTGTCTTTGAAGTTGCCCTGCCAGAATGTACCAGAGAGGAAGATTTTTATTTCCAAGTGAGTCTGAGACCACCATTCAGAAGCCACATCCATTCTCAAGCTCAATATCTCGACCTTAGTGGTGATAGGTTAGAAGCAGACATTTTAGAATTAGATTAGTTGTTAGTTAGAAATGTGTTTGTTTTTTTTTTAGTCAGAAATAGACATAGAAGTTGGAAGCTCCCTGATCATGATGTGGAGTGAAAGTTTCCTGTGCTGCAGAAAGTTGGACACAAAACTGTGTGTGGTGCTTTGTGCAGTGCTATGCCAGTGCATGTCTTGCTGCTGTTCTGCTTGTCTCTGGTCCCACAAGTGAAATCTCTGCTTTCCCAGCTCATTGCTCTCCTCCCCCAGCCAGCAGTGGCCTTCTCAAAGCACCCCCATACCAGCTGGTTGTATGCAGCACAGGGAAGCCCTGGGCACTCCCACCAAACCTTCTGTGCCATCAACCTTCAGTTATCCGTATGTATATTCTCAGCTTTCTCAGCAAGAGTAGAGTTGTTGTCAACTGTGTTAAGAGATGCCAGGTACCTGCAAAGGGCAGATCCCAGAGTATTCCCAAATGCCACCAGGGCTGTCCCAAGTCTTCTGGTGTCATTCCCAGAGCAGCGTGTACTTGGCTAGCCATGAAGTCCCCCAAGAATGAGAGGGGATCTTTCCTATCTGCAAAAAGGATCTGGCTCCAAAAGGAGAAGGAACATGGAGTTAGGGGTCTTTGTCATGCTTGGCTCTGGTGCCTTCACCAAGTGTGATGGGGGGTGAGCTGCTGGTGGTGTGGGAGGAGGTTGTGGAGGAACCTGGGATGTGTATGACACAGGACTGGTGGAACAAGAAACTTTTCCCAAGTGGACCAAGAGAAAAAATTCAGACAGGCTTTGTGGACATTTGAAGAGACCTTATCTTTAAAAAAAACTGTAAAGAGACTTTCCCAGATTTTGTCCTCTGAGATTGACATCCCAGCTGGTCACTGCCCATGAAGAGCCATCTGTGGCATCATCTGGGAAGACCTTGGTATATCTCTTCAGGGGAACTGGAGTTTTATCCTAGTTTTATCTTGGGTTTCTCTTGGCATGTAACTGGATGCATTAGTAGTGACATGGTCCTGGTGTGACCATGGTTTGAACTTGGAACTGCTCAAACATTAAGAAAAACCCCTTGCTCCCTGTGTGTGTTCAGCAGCTACTTTTTATATGAAGAACCTGGAGCTGCAAAAGTTCAGTGATGGTGTAATTTAAATTTTCACATGAAAAGAACTAAACTGCCGAAAAAACTGGGCTATTTCTCTCCTGGTGCAGATGTGTGACTGCCAGGACATGCATACATCAAAAAAACCCATGCCTTTGAGCATTTTAAAAGCTACTGCTTTGTTTTGTTTTGCTTGAGGCAAGCAAAATGTCATCCCCTTCAATCTTGGGAGAGGGTTTTTGTTGTTAACCTGTGCTCCACACAGAGCCTGAGCCCACAAGTCAAGATTTGGGGTTCATTTCCTACCTCTGCAGCTGATTCACTCAGTGGCATGAGTACTGTTTTGTCCTGGACAAAGCTTTCTTGTTTTTTCTTGACTTTGTGTGTTGCCAGCTGTGTATGATGTACCATCCAGAATATACTCTCTATCCTATCTCAAACCTTAACTGTGGTAACAAGGCTGTGATTTCATTTTCCCATCTGCATCGAGAGCCAGATTTGCCCCCTGCTCCCCAGAGGGACATTGCAGGTGAGGTTATCTGGCTGCTGTGTGTTCTAGCAGCTTGCAGAGGTACAAATTGTTCCTCTCAGAAGAGGAAAAAGACAACAAACCAAACAAACTCTTCAAGGCCGGATTGTTCTGCAGTTTTGGAAAGTGCATCCCGTTCCTCTCCTATCCAGCCACGTCCCTAAGGCAGCTTCTTTCCCAAAGTTCCTGCTGGAAAGGAATTCCTTTTACAAAGTTATCAGCTGCCTGCAAACAGATGGGTGTGAGGGCAGGGCTAACACCAGCTCAGCTTTAGTGTTCTGCTTGGAGCTCTGCAGTAATGATGGAGAAGTTCGTCACCTGCCACCAGAGTCATTCCAGTGGAATGATGATAGAGCAACCCGGAGTAAAGATGTCTCTTTGGAGAGCTGTTGACAGATTTACTGATCACCAGGTCAGACTAGATTGCCCTTTCCTTAAGTATTAAGAATTACTATGCATTGAGTTTACTTATTAAATTCTTAGCAAGTTGTTGTCTTGTGACGTATCCTGGTAATGGCAGAAAAGTCACCCTGCCTTACCCTGCTGCCTCCTCCCCAAAGCCAGGAGAGGGATCTGCCTTAGGGTATCCATCTCCAGTTCTTTCCTAGAGCCATAACAGCATTGTTTCATGTACAATATTTTTCTTTTACTGGGGTTGTAAAGCTTCGGTCTACAGACCTTCAATTCGGATTTTTCTGTGAAACATTAATGAGCATTTCAGGCTTTTGGGGGGAAAAAAAATTGCAAGTAATGATGACATGGTACAAAAATGTAGCAGCTAAAGCATATGTTCTGTTGGTTTGTCTTGTCTCGTTTGAACATCATTTTTGCACATCACTATTAACAATGCAAACACCCTGAAATGCTAATAGCACTAGTAAGCTTTTAATTCCATGGAATTTATTGCTTGCTGTATTTCCATGAATTTATAACGCTTTGATTCTTAAGAGCCCCATTTAATCAGTTTTGCCTGGCACAGAACATAATAAACAACTTGCTGGTGCTAAAGTGCCACATGGGGGAGGCTGCTAACAAGAAAGTTAAATGCTTCTGCCACTAGCAGTTTCTTCGCTGTATTTTTCATGAGCTGTTACTACCAGTAATGTACTTTGCTAGCTTTAGAGCAGTGGTTAAACACAGTGACAAACCAAACAGCACTCCAGTGCTGTAAACACCCAAAGCAATACCATTTTTGTTCAGAGCTACAGTCTAAACCAAGCTTGAGGCTCAGTATCGTTTTATGGTGATCAGTGATTTCTTTATTTTTTTTAAAAAGACCTCATTCTTCCTGATATCTCAACTTAGGACTTTTAGGAAGAAATAGTGAATGGTATTCATCAAGAAAAACAGTGTGGGGGGGGAGAGAAAGAAAAAAGAATTGAAATACCTTAAAAAGCAGTTCTTGTTTGTTTATGCTGCTTGACCATAAAAGTACAAAAAGACTGTCTGAGTAGAAAAATGCCAGATTATCAAGTGCTTTAAAGCAGAAAATGTCATTTGAGTCTCAAAACTGCACCAACTTTATATAATTACCCTTTTAATTATCCCCAGTGGCCCATGAAATTTGTAAAATAGAGCATTGAGAAGTTGATTTACTTACATGTTGCACTTTAGTGTTATGCTCTTAATGAATATTGTTTAGTACTAATGTCAAGCAGAGATTGCTGAGCGCTATAGAGAGGTGGATGCTGCAAAGCTGGGTATTCAGTGGGGAACTGGAAACTCCACCTTTAATGGACAGTATGTACATATGTAAAGCAATATCCCATAATTGTTGCTGCCTGAATGGAAGCTATATTGATTTTATCCTCTTGCATGCAAAACAGTTTACTGTATTTTCTTTATTTAACCATGCCAGAGAAATAACAATTTTTATGGCTGCTTTTTTTTTTTTTTTTTTTTTTTTGATTCTGTGTCAGTGTCTTCCCTGTTATGGGGAACAGTTACATCCTTTCTCTAAAGGACCAGCACATGGAAGCAAGCTTTTTGATTTGCTGTTAGGACCTAACTAGTTTAGCCTATGATAATGGAAATAACAGTAATCATTCTAGGATGTGAGGTTTCTGTGGGCTATCCAAGTACCATGCATTGCCAAGAAAATGCTAGAATGAGCTCGGGCAAATGTAATCCAAAGTGTGCCCTAAAATCCAGCTAAATTAAACAGGCATCTCCAAAGGTGAGTGGAAACATCAGCAAACAGTACTAGTAAAAAGAAATAAAGCAGAGTCTGAAGGGTTAGATAATAGGATGTAATAGCTGGTGACCTTGAAATTATTGGTACAAATCTAAGTGAGGTGGAGACTCAGGGAGAAGTATTTGCATGTGAAAATGTTTATAAAATGCTCTCAAGTGATGGTCTGGTCCTCAGGATCCATTTGCTGACAAGTTGGGGAGTTTTGATACGCTGGGTGAATGACTCTCAGAAGGATGAGCAGCCTTCCTCTTGCCTCATGTGCCTCTTTTTCCTTTCACCTTTTGAATTTAGCAGGTGACCTGCCAGTTAAGAACAGTATGCAAGTGGGGCAACAACTTTGGCATCTCTAGTAATGTGCCTGACAAGATGCCTCCACAGGAAGTGGAAAAAGCTCGAATCTTTAATTTCCGCCCAGAATTTTTTGTTCCTTTTTTCCCCTCTTCACTAGAATAACAGGAGCTCTCAGCAAGTGATGTGCTGCTCCCATTATCCTGCTGAGCTCAGGAGATATTAATGTGGCTCCAAATTCCATAGACCAATTCATAAAGTGTTGAGTTAAAGGAAGGAGGACATTTTTTTCTGAGCTGTTACGGTGCTTTCAGTTCTCACCCCATCTCACTTCGAGTGTGGCCATGATGGCAGTGTGATATTGGCATCAGGCACTTAACAGAGGTACTAATTAGTTCACAGAATCACAGAATCAGATGGGTTGGAAGGGACCTCTGAGATCATCAAGTCCAACCTTTGATCCACTCCCCCTGTGGTTCCCAGCCCATGGCACTCAGTGCCACATCCAATCTCTTCTTAAAAACTTCCAGGGATGGAGAATCCACCCCTTCCCTGGGCAGCCCATTCCAATGCCTGATCACCCCCTTTGTAATGGAAATCTTTCCTAATATCTAACCTAATATTGTGATGCCTCACCACAAGGGGTGTTTGCAGGTTGCCATTGCAAATCTTGTTCATTGTATTTAATTTTGTGTCTAGGCATCAAAATATCAGCAAGAGTTTATGGCACTTTTGGATCCAGCAGACTGCTCCTGTCATGGTTCTAATAAATGAGTAAAACAGTGCCAGGAAAGTAGGAAAAGACCAAAACCCAAGATATTAACTCCCTTTGTGTTGTCCAGTGTATTAACTCAGCCTTGTCCTTCTGCTGTAGTCTGGCATCAGAGATGTGGACAGAAATGTGAACTCTCACCTCAGAAGTAACTGAGAATAAGTGAAATTTCTGAAAGGCAGTTTTACTCCTCTCTAAAATTGGAAGCATGAAGTGGAAGGTTAATAGGAAGAGAACCCTCTGAACTTCGTGGTTAGACTCACATTTAACCACCCAGCTGAGGAGGGGTGAGGGAGCCAAGCCAAAACCATCACAGATACTGCAATCAGATCACTGTAGGCATTCTTGTTTTCAAAGTTGGTAGGAAATCGTTTTCTTAGGGGAAAGAAAAAGGTATTGTTGCTTTTTTTTTTTTTTAAACTTTAGGAGCCAGCTTTCTGATCTCCAGTGAAGCTGATGAACTTGTACCAGCCTTGAATTTCAGGTCTCCATTTCACTATTTTTCATGAGCTGTAGTTTGTACATTTGTTGGCAAATTATATGTTTTTGCAATCCTGCAGGCCTCTTGCTTTTAAGGAAAGAGAGGAAGAAAGAAGGAAGCTGTGTTACATTTAAACGCTCTTCAGATTCCTTTGCATTTGTGTTCTGCATATTCTGGACCGATCCTGCTTTGTTTTCTGTGTTTGTAGCATTTTTCTTGCACTTGGTGCAATCATTAGCATTAATGGGGATTTGCAAGTGTAACAAGAGGAGAAGTACCCCAGAGTGTATTACTTAATTTCCCTTTGAAGTGGAATGAAGTTGTCCAATTGGTCATATGCTGTGATTTGCCATCATTAGGAGTAGTTTTTGACTCCTTGTAGAGTAGGTTAATCTCTCCTAGGGAGCCTACAATTAATCATATTGGATTGTATATGGCATGGACAGATAGATTCCACCCTTAAAAGGGCCAATAAGTTTCTGAGGCATCTTCCCTAAGCCAGGAGCAAGAGGTGCACCATATAAATAAATGCCCCAGAAATGTTTTCCCCTGCAAAAATTGTGCACTCACATGATTAGTGAGGCATGGCATTAAATTATTTGAGCTTTGTGCATAAATATATACCGAGAGAAGCCTCATAACTGTGGATTTTGAATATTGTTTTCTTCTTCCTGGGCCAAATACTCTGCCATAGGTCAAGGGGAGCTCTGCTCAATTTGTAGCAGGCAAAGAGCTGGTCCTCCTTGCACTGTCCCACACCCCCAAAAAATGCCTCCTTCTGTTTTATGGGTGGACTTTGCAGCTTGATTGGAAATAGAAACACAGTAAACAGCAACTGTGTCTCAGAAATATCCCCAGCAACACAAACTGTCGCTATTTCAGCTTCTTTCCAAGGCTCCTTCTTGAGGGGCTGTTCTGCAGCTATATTCCAATATTCCAAGCACTGTAACATAAGCTGCAGCATCGACCCCAGAAAATCTTGTGGTACAGCTGACAAATATCTGCAAAAACTTGTTTGTATGTATGTGTGCTTATGTTTAAGATGCAAACTTGTATTCAGTGTGCTTGGCTTCCTGCAGTATATAGCTGCAGAGCTATTTCCAAGATCTTGGAAGAGATGGGCTGGTAGAGGGATATGTTTTTTTTACTATGTTTTGCTCAGTCTGATGTTTATTAGCATTTTCCCTGATGTCCAGCTAGAAGGGATGGGCACATAAAAGTTTACATGAAAATACATTTCTCTGTAAGTGCTCTCTCCCTGCAATTCGTTTGCAGCTTTAAACTTGAAACCAGTTCCATCCTGTTTCATGCTTTACCCCTCAGACCTGACAGGCAGAGAGGAGGGATATTTTGCTTCCTTCTGAAGTCCACCTTGTCCTTTCCATTCTTCACTTTGGTTTCCTTGTTGATTTGAAGTAGTGGTTGTGACCAGCTATCAGAGACCTGTTGGGAGCCAGGGAGAACATCCTGGCTGACTCTTGGGATTGCAGGAAGCACAGCCCTGACTCCTGCTTTTTCTTCCAGCTTCTTCCCTCTGAACACCCCAGCTTATCTGGAAGTCTTCTTGCTGGCCACTAGTGACTTGAAGCTGAAACAGGAGCTTAGGATCAGGGCTGATGATTTTCTTCTCTATTTCTCTCTGCCTGAGCTGGGACATTTAGCCAGGCTTTCTGGAGGTGGCTGAGTGCATTTGAGGACATGCTGGACATGAAGGTTTTGCCTGTTTTCTAGAAGAGCTGCCAGTGCCTGTGGCAGCCAGCAAGGCTTTGGGCCAGTTGTGTTTTCCTCTGGAAAGAGCAAAAAGAGGGCAGGTGGGAATGTGGAGGACATCTGATTAGATTGAGCCAAGAAAGACAAAGGGCTGAGCTGAGATGTTTCTTCCTTGTTCCCAGGGCCAAGAGATGTGTGTGTGTGTGTAGGAGAGGGATGTGCACCCACCTCTTTTTCTTAAGGGTTTTGCAATACTCTGAGTTGGGAGTCACACCTGCAATCCAGCTGCCTTGAAAAGGCTTCATGGTGCATGGGAATTTTGTCAGGAGTTTGTTTATGCTCTTCTCTGACTTATTTTGAAGAGAGCTCTGAGGAGGTGCTGTAATAATTGTTTCAAAGCAGTTTGGGAAGAGGAGCTTTGTTGTCATGTTTTAGTTTGTTGCACACCACGCACTGACCTGCCCTGTTTTTTCTACCTTCAATCTCTCTTAAATACTTTCTACTTTAAATCTCTCCCCTGGCAAAACTGGAATATGCAGGGCAGAGCTTCATGTCCTCAACCAAAGTGTTTGAAACTGATGAGCAGTTAGTTACGGGTGTGCTGAACTTAAGGGCATCAAGATGTAAATGGCTTTTGGGCAAAGTCCTTGTTCTTTGTATCAGCTTCTGCTGGTTGAGTTTGGTTTGGTTTGGGAAGGTTTGACAGGGAGTATCTTGTTTGTCTTTCTAAGGGTCTTTGTCCTGCCTCTCAAAGACAAGTGTACCAAGTGCAGTAAAAACAGGCCCTACCCAGAATTACTTGTCTGGTTCCTGTTCCTGGTAGAGTTTTTACCTTCTGCAACACAAACAATGTGCTTGCAACTTGGGAAATCATATGAGATGTTTTCAAAAACTAGTTTTATACCATGTCTGCTGCTAGCAAAAAAAAAGAAACAAAAAAAAAAACCCAAACCCCAAAACATTGCAAAAGCAGTTTGAATGTATCTGTGTTAATTGTGCTGAAGGACTGATGCTTGTCTCTTCTCCTACCCCACCCCATAGGCTGAGGTGATGCTCTGCTGGATCTCCAGCAGCTTCTTGGGTAGTTTGGGAGGAAAATGTGGGAGTTGCATTAAACCACCTGAGAAAGAATTGTTGCCAGGACAGCCAACAACCACTTCTAACCTTTGGTACGTCATCCTAACACACAACATTTCAAGAGTGTTAATGATTATTTTGGGTACCCTGAGCAGGTAATGTGTACTGTCAGCTGTTGGGGGAACAAATCAAAAGACAGTTACTTCCCTAACCAACACAAAAGTACATTTTCCTTTTAATTTCTACTTAAAATGGAAATGGTTGTGAGGAACTGTGGGTTTTTTTCCTCTATTGTTGTGTTGTATTTACTTTCATCCTTCTTTCCCAGAATCTTCTGTGTATCTAAATCTATTAGTAATGGTGCCTGGAGTGGAGGGAGTAAGCCTAGCAGTAGGTCCCAGGTGCTTATTTACAGCTGCCTTCCTCAAAGCACCTGGTTTTCTTTCACACAAGTCTATTATCCATGAATCAGACCTTTGTAGGTGGAGTGACCTCTCTGAAATGTCCATGGCTGAGGGGTTGGTTGTGTGTATGTGAACATGGATGTACACCTCTGTATTTGTCCATCAAAACATTATTATTAGCATTTTGTCTTGTGTCATTATTTTGAATTACTACTTGACAGCAATTTCTTTCTCAAAGGCTTCTTCTGTTGTGAACCAAGAAATTGTGAGCTTGGCCACTGCTTCCGTGCAGTGCACAGGAGTGAGAAGAGAGGGTATGACTTTTCAGAAACATAGGGTTACTTCCAACCACAGAAATCAGGCTGTAAAAATGATGAATATCTCTCTTCTGTCATCCATAGATCTGACGGTTTTGTATAACTTATGAATTAAACATCTAGGAGGTGTATGTGTATTTTTTTCCCCTGTAACAGTCACCAAAACTGAGGCAGATAAGCTGGTGAATAATTTTGAGTCATCCAGTAACATTGCAGCAAGTTTGGGGAGCAGATCCCTGCAATGTCTTTCCCAACAGAAATGACAGAATTGCCATCAGGGTTTAGACCAAGGTGGGACCTGGTGCTTGCCTTAACCATGAGACTGTAACCTTCAACTCCACACAGAACAGGCAGGACCTTTGCCACAGAGGGCTCATGGAAAAGATCCTGACAGAGGAAACAGCGTGACACTTAATTTATCTGCCTCAGAAACATGAAGGGCTCAGTCGACCTGATGGGATCTGTGATTCCAGGGAGTCTAGGTATTTAAAACCTGATGCTCAGCCTACTAAGCCATCCCCTGCAGCTTTCCTTAGTGCCTAAGATATGAAAAAATCTCCTGTCCTGCAAAACAGATATTAAATTGGATACTCTTTCACCCTGCCATGATAAGAAACACGGCACAGAGATGCAGGAAAATGGAATGCTGCTTAGAAAGAAAATATATTTGAATCTACCATAAAAATGGGTGAGATAGGAGGATTTTCAGTGCTAGTAGCAATACCCTCCCCAATGAGTTGCTGAAAATTCAACTCTCCCTGTAGGTTTTTTTGCGCTGGATTGTGAATAAAAATGGTTGTGATTGATGAAGCGTTTGGTGTCTCACTGTAAGTTGGTCAAGAGGGACTTCTAAATCACCCAAATGAAATATTGCATTATCATGAACAGTAATATGTAACTGTTAAGTATGCCGTTGCTTATCATAAGCTCAAGCTCCTTTGGAGCTCTACCCGGCGAGAAAAGTTTGTGAGCATCAGAGCAGAGAGCATCAGCACAGCAGCACCCGGGGCTGTGCCCATCCCTGCCTGGGGGGTCCATGGCACCCTTGGAAGGACCTTCCTGCTCTACTTGAGGCTCTGCCTGCATCCTCACGGGCAGCTCAGCTGAGGCAACAGGGACCAGGGGGTTTGCTTTTGTGTTTTAGGGGAGTGCCTTTGTTTGCTGAAGGGAATGGACCCCGTAGTTAGAAGCAGGAAAGCCTTAGCAATGAATTACTCCCTTCTGTATGGGGCTTGTCATATGTTTTTATTGCACATTGAGGTGTTTTTTTTTTTTTCCATAAAGCTTTTTACCTGTTCTACCCATAGGATGAAATAGGAGAAAACGAAGTTGATGGTTCATGGGGAACCAGCAACGTAGCATTAAAAAAATAAATAAAATTCTGGTTTCTTTACTGAAACCAAGAGAGAGAGAGGTCAATCTGGTTCCTGTTTAAAAAAAAAAAAGTGGTTTTAGTGTAGAGTGACCCACAGCTCCTGTTGAAAAGCCCTCATGTTCTCAATATACCTGAATTCCAGCTATCTTGGGCTGAAGTTTTCTGTGTCCAGAACTTTCCACAAATACCTTGAAGCAGTTTCTCAGAGAAGGATTAGGGAAATAGATGGTACTCTGGCTGTGCAAAAACACCCTTAATGCTGGTTAGCCAAGAAGCATGAGGATTTTTCAAGTCTGGGGCTAAAATGTGGAAATGGGCAGAGAGGTCACACTGAAGCCAGGCATTTTGCTTTAGACTTACCTGCACAACTTCATCCCAGGTTGTCCAAGCTACAGGTCTCCAAAAAATGTCCCGAGCTAGACTAAACCCTCTAGTTCCTCTGTAGTGGATGAAAAATATATGCAGCCTCCCCCTAGAGAAAGGTGATGAGCTCAGGCAGTCACGGTTCATTCTCTGGCCTCCTTGTCCCTGTCTGCTTCTTTTCCTGCTTCCTGAGCTGTCCTTGTCTCCTCTCTATTCAAATCAGGTGGCTTCCTCTGGCCCTGCCTGCCAGCTGGGGGGCAGAGAGAAAGAGGAGGGGACAGTGGGTGGGGAATGGTGCCACATGCCTACCTCCTAGTGAAGTCTTGTTTTCATTTCTCTGCTCCAATGTGTGGGAGCTCAGTGACTTCTGGTGGAAGCGATGATCAGCGTTGCTCGCTGTAGTAGATCAGTGATGTTTCCTCTTTCTGTTTTCAGGAGTGTCTAGACAGTTATATGTTAAACTTCTTTTTTTTTTTTTTTTTTTTTTTTTTTTTTAATGCCAGAATTTGTCTGGTAGCAGGGTACACACACACACACAAAAGTGGAAATGATTAAAATTTGGCAAATTTACTAGTAACCGAAACCCAGGTCCTTAGGATGGGATGCATTATGTTGGGTGATGTTAGTGGAAGGATTTTATATGTGTGCACGCACATTGATAAGAGGCTTGATCAAGTCTGCATGTGTCATGTTTTAAAATACTGATATTTTAATCAGTGCAAAGTTAGAGGAAAGCCTTCCATGTGTGTCAGAGGCTTAGACCCTGCTGGTGGGAAGTAATGCTGCCCAGGGGGCTGAGGAAGATGAAGGACAAGGTGTTCTCTTGTGCTCAGGTGGGATGCACCTCCCTGCTCACTCCCAAGCTAGCACAAAGCCCTTCATTTTGGCTCCGTGATTCCTCTAAGGTGATGGCTTTACTCCTGTTGGCTTTACTGCATGGTCGGGGCAGAAGGTTGATGAGTAGAGGAGAAGGAATTTTGTGGACACTAGCAAAAACCACAGTGGAAACTTGCAGTGCACACCTCGTTTTTGCAGCGGGTGTGTTTGTGCTGATGCAGTGAGGCTCAGCAGCATGGTGGCCTCTGGGTGGCCCTGGCCAAGAAGGCTCCTTCTGACTGTGCAATATTTACAACCCCAAGCAGCTGTCCCTGCTGTCCATCCCCCCATCAATATCCATCTTAACTCATTGCACCTCAACTGGTGGAGTGGTTGCACTTGTATCTGAATAGGAAAGCTTCCCCTTTTCTTGACAGAACAGATTCTCGTGGCTACTAATTTATTGCTGCAATTTAAGAAACAGACGTCTGTCTGACATGTGCCATGTAGTTCAGTAGGTCACTGGTGACATCATACTTAAAATCGTTATCTTTGCAAACCGTGCATTTTGTGTAAAAGCTCTTATTTATAGTCAGCCGTTAAAATTGAGACCTGATATTTACTTTTCCTCTGATTAGGTTAAAGAGGGAATATGAACAAAAAGTACCCTCCTATTGCCACCAAGCAGTTTACAACTGTGCTATTCACATGCAGCCTTTTTAAAGGAATTATGTTAAACCATTATGGGCTTAAGTGATGTGTGTTTGTTAGTACATTTGTTTTTTCACTGCTAAGACTGGTTTCAATGCCAATTCCTGTCACAAGGGGTATATTTTATTTCTTTCTGGTTCCTTATATAGGTTCTTGTTATCATCACAGAGCAGGTAGAGCTCATAGTTTGGTGTTGAAGTGTCAGATTTGCTGGGAAATGCTGCATTACTGGGATGCTGAGACTTTTGGAGAGGTTGGTTGGTTGCCTCCATTGGTCTGAGGTTACAGTAGCAGGAGAACCAAGGTGGTCTGACTTCTTTACCACCTGTGAGCATTTTGCTGGGCCAAATTCTGGAGCATCCTGTTGCCCACCCCCTGACATGATACCTGTTTTAGCCGAGGCAGGAGAGCTGCTAATGCAGTAGGGTACTTCTCTGTAGGGTATGAGCTGCCATAAGTCCCATATGAAGTCCCCAAGGGTTGCACTAAGCTGTGCCATAAGATGTCATCCTCAAACCACCCGTGATCCATGGAGCCATAAAACCAACTGGTCATGTCTTAAGAAGCAACACAGGCCTAAAGGGCCAGAGACAACAAACTCTCTTCAAGGATCAAATTTTTAGGGTGTCCATGAACTCTTTTCCCCCATTATTTGATCCTTTCCTTCTGCCATTTTATCTCTGATGTCAGATGCCCCTACCTCCAGCCACACTGAAAGGGATGGATGTTCTGTGAGTGCTTAAAAATAGTTCCCATGAGTGCTGGTAACTTTCCCACGCCCAGTTTCTCCTTGGAAGTAGCAAAATGGAAACGTCTTGCCCCCAACCCAACTTTCCCATGCCCAGTTTCTCCTTGGAAGTAGCAAAATGGAAACGTCTTGCCCCCAACCCAGCAGGATGAGCTTGGGGAGGACCTGAATCCCTTTCCTGGCACCCTGGGGGCTTCTCCCTGGGCTGTAGAGTACTGCTCCTCTTCATGAAGGTTCATGAGGGGAGAGACAAACCCTTCAAAATCAAGTGCCTGTTTAATAACTCTAATTAAAATGATTTTTGATGAAAAATTCTGTATCACCAGTTGGCTGAACTGCACAGTATACTTTCTTTGTATTAGATGGGCCTGGCTTTTTTTTTTTCCCCCAGATCTTACCGCTAAGATCACTGGCCCATTTCAATTTTTATTGAAACAAATAAACCCAATAAAAACACTTACAGTGAGAGCTGAAGCTCCACAATAAAAAAAAAAAGTAAAAATTACTCTGTATTGAATTTATTGATTTATTTATTTACTTCAACTGGAAAATTGAGTATTGTGTTAATGTATTTTATAAGAATCACAGTGCTCGATGAAATGGCTAATTTATTTTAGCGTATACATAAATAGCTGGCAATTTTCAGTGAGACAGGCTAATGAAAATGATGCTATGAAATTGTCTATACTATGAGGAGTGATGGAGTCAAGTTATTATTGGTTGAGTGCTACGACGTAGTGAACTGGCCATCATGTCTTTGAACTTTTGAACTGCTACTTGGTCGTGTGATTTATTGATTTTGGTATCAGCCTGTTAAGTTAACTTTTTCTTTTTTTTTTTTTTTTTTTGGAGGGGGGGGGTGGAGGCTGCACGTGCAGCTTAGATGAGTAACGCGCTGTGTAATTTTATAGATGTTGAGGTTAAACAAGATGGTTGAAAGATTTAAAGCATGTTATCAGAGCAGGCTTACACCACATGGAAAGGCAGCGAGAGCTGGATGTAGGTACCATTAGATGTCAACACTGATGTTCCGATCGCTGCGGATTAGCCGGGTACGAGCAAATTTGGCAGGGTAAGTGTGCATCGAATTTGTCAGAGAAACACTGCCTTTGTTCTAAATTCAGCACTTGATCTCAGAGCAACTTTATTTGCCTATCTACCTTAAACCTCTCCTTCCAGCCTATCTTATCATCCCAGTGCCTGGTACAGGCAGAGAGAGAGCATCAGCCAACCCTTGTCTCGGCCCTTGCTCCATTTTGCCGGCCTTGGGCTGGCAGAGGATGCCAACTGGGGGTGCAAACAGCACGGCAGCTTGTGTTGGACTGTTGCACCAGTGAGCTGCCCCGACCTGCCATCACCCAGACCTGTAAACTTCTTTCATGGTCGAGCTGCAATTCCCTCGCAGGCTGGGCTGGCTGTGAGCTCTGAGCCTCGCCAGCAGCTGCCTCATCTCTGGGTGCGAGGAGGTGATGCTACACTTGTTGGTGGTGGTTTGCTTAGGTCGTGGAATCGAGGTATTAAAATAATATTGTTTGACTTCAAGTGTTTTTCCTGCTGCAGAACTTTCACCGGCGCTTCTCGACAGTGCTGGAAGGGGGAACCTTTGCGTGGTGGCTGCGCTGAGCTCTGCTTCTGATTAAACCGAATAACTTGACACCTGCATTTTACAATTTGCTTCGAGTGCTTTATCCTGTAAACCCAGTGATTTCAGAGCTTTAAAGCCAGCAGACTTGCAGGGCTTGCACAACTCAGCTCATCCCACCAGTTCGCTGCGATTGTGCAAAATGGGACTTGGACTTTCCTAATCTACTTGCCCTCTGCTTTTGAATTGCAATTTTTATTGTCTCTCCTCATTCTGCTGTGGCTCTCAAAATGTGTGCAGGCGTTACTGGGGTGGTTTTTTTTTTCCTATTTTCTATTATTTTTTTTTTTTTAATTATTAAACTGAGATGGCTTTATTTCGAGGTTAAAAACGCTCACTCTGTGATCCAAAACATTTTCAGCAGGCTTGCCTTGAGAAACTGGGAAGCTGGTACCACTTGCCTCTTCCCCCTAAGCCCTCATTTTTTTTTTATTTTTTTTTTCTTCCCTCCCTTCTTTCATTTCGTTTATTTGATTTAATTTTTTTTAATTTCCGAAAAAGATGGCCTGCTTAAACCGAAGAGCAAAACAAGTGAGAAAACAAGACTGACACCAACACTATTAGCTTGAGGGGGGGGGGGGGGAGGAAAAAAAAAAAAAAAAGAAAAAAAAAAAAATTTCCATTTCATTGCAACTATGTTATTGTTTACTTTGCCATACACATCCTAATATGGTTACCTCCCTGTCAAAGCGGCCGAGCCGGGCTGAGGGGCCCCCTCGGGGAGACGCTTCCAACTGCTGCTCAGACAATAAGAAACAAACGGCGCAACTCCACAAAAGGGCTGCCCGGAAAATAAGTGTCAAATAAATCCTGCAGAACTCTTCCTTCCCGGCACCCGGGCCCCCCCGTATGTAACCTGCGCCGAGCCTGGGGGGGGCGGCGGGGACGCGAGAAGCTCCGCGCTCTCTCCGCGGATCAACCCGCGGAAAGGGGCGGCGGGACGGGGGCTGTGAGGGTAAAAAGAGAAGGGAAGGGGGGGGGGGGGGGCGCGCGTCGGGACGGCTCCGCGCAGCTCCGCGTAGCTCCGCGCAGCTCCGCGCAGCGCCAGGTGCCGCCCGGCTGAGTCCCCCCGGGCAGCCCCGCTGCGCGGCTGCGGTGGCTTCCGCTCCCGCGGTGGTGGCGGGTTGTTATCTGCAGCGCCAGAACAAAGGTAGGTTGTTCAACTCCGCGCTCCGGGGGAGGGACAAGTTATTTTTGGAGGGTTGTCTTCCCAGTGCATGACTGGTTGACCTAAAAGGAGAAAGAGGGGGGGGGGGGGAAAAAAAAAAAAAAAAAAAAAAATAATGGAAAAAAAAAAAAAAAAAAAGGGGGAAGGGAAAAAAAAAAAAAAAAAAAGGGAAAAAAAAAACCCAACCACCGAGCCCCTCGGTGGAGTCGAGGAATGAGCGGGCGTGCAGGGGAGCAGCTTTATGGAGCGTAGTTTTATTTTTATGCAACTTAAAGAAGCCGGATCCCCCTCCTCCTCCTCCCTCTTCCCCCTCATTCTCCCCCCCCCTCCATAAAATGCCCTGCTATTTCGAGAAAATTTGCGTTGCTAAAATACTTTAATCTGCCTGCTCTATTTTGTTCTTTTAAACATTGATTTAAAAAAAATAATAATTTTTTTGCATTTGTGATTTTATGTGCACATATTCCTCTTAGCTGCTATGAATTTCTATGAATTCTAAATAAGCTTTTCTAGGGATGAAACATGAGGGGTATTTTTACACGAGGATTTCAACTTTTTGGTTGACATAGTCTGAAGGTACCACAGCCTTTTCTGTGACTGTCCAAGTGCTTTCCTGCCCTGTGAGCAGTTATTGCATGTCTTTAACCATCCCTTTGTGTCATCTATTTTATTTTTCTTAATTTTTCTTAAAACCTGTATGCTGTTCAGCTTCACTGGATGCTTTTCTTTATTTTATTTTTTTTTTTTTTTCTTCTCTGCAAACTAAAATGTCCTTAGGTTTTTCTGTGCTTCTCGGTTTGTTTTGAAAACCTAGGAAAATGTTAATTCAGGGCAGTAAAAAAAAAAAAGCAAGAGTGGCACGTTTTCTGTTGAGGGGAGTGGGCAAACCTGTCCACTTTTATGCTGGGAAGTATAGAGAGCAAATCCATAATTCAGTGCAAGAGCAAATGAAGTCATGGTGATAGATATGATGGGTATTATGCAACTTAATAGGAAATACATTTTTGATCACAGGAATGGACACTATGCTTGTAGGTATAAATATCAAATCTAGGTAAGTCCGTGGAAGAGCACCTTTATTCCAACCTGTGTTATACAGCATTGTTTTCTAACCCTAACTTTAGCAGTTTTTTGGAGGGAAAGTAGCTTCTTCCTAAATTTAGTAGCATTCAGAATTTTTTTTTAATACCTGTTGTGTACTTGGTTACCTAATTGGCACTCCCTCTCCCTGGCTTTGGTGCCTTCCCTAGTTCTTATGAGATCTCAAGATATTTTTTTAATATATTTTGTTAGGGAGTTTTAGTTCCAGAGCAAACTGGGATGGCTAAGCCTTTCTTTCCCTACCTTCCCCCCGCAGTAAAATATTATTTCTTACATACTCCTTGAGATCTCTTTCCTCTGCCTTTTTATTTATTTTTCTGTTGAGCTGTGCAGCCAAAACTGTGCTAATCAGAAGCTCTTTTTAAAATATAAGACCAAGTCAGGTAATGTAAATAAACTTTTGTGCCCCGAAACTTTTTGTCCTGTAAAACTGGGACTGATTTTTCTTAAAATAAATACGTTGCAACTCAGTAGTGGTAAACACAAATAAATGTGTTTTGTAAAAATCAAAGGGTGTCTTTTTAAACACATGGCTAGTTTTTGCTTTTTGGGCCGTGTAGGGGGATGCTAGGAATTAGTAGCCTTTAATTAGACGTGGAGATATTCACATTTTACAGGGATTTATGTTAGAACATGGAATGGCGGGTGGCTTGTTTCCTCATTATGAATACTCCCTGCACATAATGAGGTTCATCATTAGTTGATGGAGTGAATTTGCCCTAGCTCTACCTTGAAAGGCACATAATTTACATACTACTTCAGAGCTTAGGCTTTAATGGATTCTTCGATGAATAAAATGAAAAGCTACTTTCTTTAAATTTTTGAACAGTGTTTTGATAATACGGATTTAATAAGACATTCAATTTCCTTGTTAAGTATATTTGAAAGTGCATTCCCAATTTTAGCACAAAATATACTTCCTCACGTTGCTTCCTATATATAACGTCAGGTGATACATAGTGAAATACATCATTGCGAACATTTTGGGGGACATATTTTATTCTGTGTATACAAAGTGGCTCTGGGCTTCTCTGACCTTGTGGTTCCTACCAACCCCAAGCATTCTAGAGCTCACCTATACCATGAAACATTGGAGTGGGTTTGCTCCCGTGTCAGCTCATTCTGCCTGAGGAGTGCTTTAACTGTGTATTTACTGTATACATTTGCAGTGATGGATCTATGGAAATGTGTTGCTGGCTGTCAGGCTGGCAGTGACAAACCCGCTGGTCCCACCTCCCCTATTTATTTTAATGAGACAAGAACAGCAAAAACTTCTCTGGTGCAGTTCCACCTCTGAAACTGCTGCGTGGATATGATTAGATTAGAGTAAATTGAATTGTAGGCTGCCTAATGTGTTATCATGTCATCAGCTTACTCCGGCCCTGGTCTACATTTTAGAGTGAGCAAGACATCTTCTTCTTCCTCCCTTCTTACCCACTCCAGGTGTTGGGTGGGTGAGGAGGGGCTGGGGTGCTGTGGGTGTCCCCTGCGTGGTGCTGCCCAGCACCTCTCCCCCCTGACACTTGCCAAGGCAGCAGAAGAGTCAGAGAGGCAAAAAATACCAAGTGAAGGCTTGTTTTGATAGAATGTTTTATTACCTGAAAATGATGAGCATATATTAACATTAATAGAATAGTCTGTGTCATTCTTTTTTCGGCAATTTACCTCCGCCGCAGACCTGTCTGCTTCAAAATCTTTCTCTGTTCTAAAACATATATTTGTTTAGGGAGTTTTCATTGAAGTGTACATGACAATTACAGCTGTTCATTAACAAAATTGGGTATTTGTTTTAAACTTTAACCAATCACTTTGATATGCTAATTATGGTGTAATTTAATTTGAGCCCTGTAATGATGATGCCGTTATTATGGACATAAATGATGCAGTTAAGCTGAGAGTAATCTCATTTGCATACTGTACATGCCAGTAAATTAAGCCCTTTCTTCGACTGCTTCAGCTTTAATTTTCCACTTCTTTTCACACAGCGCCTTTTCAGCCACTCTCTTATAAGCCCACTTTGTAATAGTGCTGATGACTGTTTGATGTGGAGAGTTGCTGCACCACAATAATGCAAGACACAAGATGTAACATTTAAAGGATTCATTATCTTACTGAGTGTTGCTTTAAGAAGCTGGGATTAACAAGGGTGGAAGTGTCCTCTCCAGAGAGGGGTGCAGGTCTTCCCAGAAACAAATGCAGTCTTTATTTTCCTCCCCCCCTCCCTTTATTTTTTTGATGCACCCTCATAGTGGAAGGGGTTCAGTCAGGCTTCACTGTGTTCCTCAGGAATAAGCCCCAAAACACCATCGTAGCCCTAGTGTACAACAGAGAGGGTTTGACCTTTTCTGTAGGGTATTCTATGATGCTCTGCTGTTGCAGAAAAGTTATTGGATACAATTTACAATAATACAGAGATGGGAGATACCAGATTATTTCTCAGATTGGGTATGCAGGCTCCAAATCCATCTATGTGATGTACAGCAATGTAGAATTAAGTCTGCATTTTTTTTTAATTTTTTTTTTTTTTAGTTTTATTTAATCCCTGATTTCTCTTTCTGTGGCCCTTGCATGAGCTGAACTTCATATCAGGTTAATTTTGAATTTTAAATAGCACCCTTCACGCAGCCTTAGGCCTGCAAATACTAGTGGAAACCTGGGTTTCAAAAGTATAAAGTCACAAAAATCAAGTAAAAATGAACTGCTGAAGTGTTGACTTAAATGGTTAATCTTTTCCAATTTACCATGTTGTCATTGAGCTAAAGTATTCTCATAACATTGTGGCCTACGAAGAAATCATGTGAAATAAACAGGGCTCTTTTTATAGCTGCTTACTATTATGGTTAGATATTTTCATAGTTTAATACCTCTGGAAGTAAAGCCTGTCTCAAGTTTTTAGCAGCAGTTGGCCTCTCAGAAAGCCATTGTTGTGTGGGTAACCAAGTTAACTGAAGATCATTATTAAAACCTTGCAATCCTTTCCTTACACAGGGTCCCATGACCAAAAATAGCTCGTGCAGTTGCCCACAAACATGCAAGTTAATCACTTCCTGGGTGAACAGTGTTAAAACTGCTGCTTTCCAAGGCACACGTGTCACCCCTGCCCTCCACCCCTTTGCAGCAAACAAACAGGAGGATCCACTCCTCACCGACCATCCAGCATTTCATGAGACATCAGTTTCTGTGGTTCTGGCCTATACTTAGTCTCAGGTCTGCATTTCTCACATGCCATCTTGTTTTCCAGCATCAGTTCTGGGGTAGCCTGACCATGCACTGATGCTGGCTGGGGCTGTGCTGCAGCCCAGCGCTGCCTGAGTGGCCATCTGGCTGCTCCCCTGAATGTGCACCCCCCCATTTCTGACTCAAAACCATGATAATCGTTCCCAACAAACCTGCTGCTCTGGCCACCATCTCTGCTGGCATGTAGGATTTCAGTTCTCTTCACAGATCTCTTCTGCTCATGTCCAGTGCAAGTAAGAGCATCCATGGAGACACAGATAAGGACCGAGTGGTTCTTGGCTTCTTCTTCATGGCTCTAGAAGGTCAGAAATACTCTAGTATAATGTTGGGTAATTTAAGCCTTTAAAGCTCATGGGAAAAAAAAGAAAAAAAAAAGAAAAAAAAAAAAGTTCTTGACTTCATCTATTTTTGCAGTTTCTTTACAGTTCAAACCATTCTCTTCTAAAGATCATGTATGTGTTACTTTAGGATGTCACAGGCTGCAAGGATGTAGTGTCTTCAGCTTCTGTAGGAATAAGCACTCTGAGCATCTCTCTCTGGTCATGGACATATTCCTGGCCCAAGCAGACAGATGACAGTAGGATGGACTGAGAGGTGGGTGGGCTAAGAGAATCTCTTTTGATGCTTTTGGGTATTTCATGGATGTAGCAGTGATACAGTGTGCTGTGCAGATTCATCACTGTTTGTCTTCTCAGGAGATAAAAATATTTCTTTCAAAGTGATTTCAATCCCTAACCATTAAAGAAGCTGTGCTGTAAAAGCTGTCTCCTCAAAGGAAGATTCAGACATAGTTTTTCCTACCCTCTTTGTCCTTCCTCCCTACGCAGGACCTTTTGAGTTTATTCTCCATAAAGAAACTTGTTCGTGAAGATTTCCCCTGTATCATCCTCATTCTATAATCTGATCCTGGATTGCAATTTCCAGTGAGTTTCTCCTTCCACACTTTCCAAGCTACGAACCTTTTCAGCCCAATCATGTGGGAAATTAAAAGCGATACCAGTTCAGATGGTGTGCTGTGCAGCCCTCTTTGAGCACTTCTGTGCAATTGAGGTTTGCTGATTTCAAAGAAGTTTTTCACATTGGGTGATGGTAGCTCTCTGCAGAAATTCATTTTGGAGAGTTTTGAGCTTCATGGGAGATGGACCTCTCCCTTTACAGCTTTGTTTACAAACAGCTTTGTTCTTACTCTTTTGCAGCAAAATAAGTGTTTCTTCACAGAAATACCTCTTCTTGAGAGCAAAGCCACTGAACTGCTCTCTGGAATTATAACTACAACAGATTAAAGAGTAATTTATCATATGCTAATATACCTACCCCATCAAAGTCATGGGCATCAAGACAGAGAAACAAAAATAGACCTCTGATCTCTATCTCTGTAATGTTTTTCAGCACAGAGTCTCTTATTCATATCCAGAGAAAAAGCTCTAGGAATTTGATTGTGTTTACTAATAGCTAAGGAAAACAGTTGTCTGTCACTGAAATTACCCAAGTGCCAAGCTGTTGCCCTTCCAAGTCTGATTGAACCAAGTTGACTGCAAGTTTTGGATGATTTCCTGTTCCTATGTTTGTCACTTTTTCCCTATTTGTGAAGACGTTTTTCATGGCTCTAGGTGATGGGCAGGTATCTGTAATGAGAAGCCCTGTGAAGGACCCACAGGTGCTTTGCTTTTCCAGCATGGGTGACCCCTCAGCAGTTGCCAGTGGCAGGTGGCTGGCTGGTCCAGAGAGCATCCTAGAAAAGGGTGAGGCTGCCTGTTGCTACTGGTACTAGTGTACACAAAATAAAATGGTACAAGTTAAGTAGCTGTTAGGGTTTCTTTAATCTAGAAGCCTTTAGTTCTTTTGGCTGCACATACCTTCTTCCAGCAGCTGTTTTTCCTGTGACTAGAGAGTATGAATGTCTGTCTAAGTTGGCTGAGTGGACAAAACAATGTGTTGAGATCACATTGAGCAAATGTGCTTTGAGCAGAAGGGTGAAGTGTATCTAGCAAAGCTGCTAGTAAAAGGGCTCGGGGTAAACCAAACTCTCAGCTCCTTCTCTTGCTTCTTTTATCCTTGTGTGGTCAGCAGATCTTCCCTGTGACATGTGTTTGCCTCAGGTGTGAGTCTTCAGCTTTGGTTGTGTTAAATTTGGCTTCACGTTAGCTTCTCCTCCGAATAAATTGCTTACCCTAAGGGTGACATTTCAAAAGACCATGTTCTTTTTCCAGTGAACTGAAAAATTCTTCAGCCTAGGCTGCTGATGTAGTTTCCTGAGACCATCATTTTGAGGAAACTGTCTGAAATCAATGCTTCTTTCAGGTGCATGGCCTCAATCAAAAGCAGCTCTGAGTTCTCTGAAGTCCATCAGGGTTTTGCCATTATTAACAACCATAAACAGGTTGTTAATGATCTTCTGTTTTGCACAGGGGAAGGGGCAAAACTGGCCCTGTGTTCTTCTGCTGCAAGGGTCCATTGTTCAAAGGCCAGCCACAAGCCAGGAGGTTTTCTTGATGTGGCTCCAACAAGTGTATTCTTGGTGGCCAAAGCCAGAACTGTCTGAGATAGGGCACCCAGTCCTTGTACAGATGCTTGTGTGAGAGAGACTGACCTGGAGTCAGGCTGCCAGCTGAGGTGACTCCCTTGTTTCTATGCAAACACAATTTGCCCTTGGGTTTTGGGAGGTACAGGAAGGTTATGTGTGAAAAGTTTCCTAGGCTTCATGCAGAGGTAAGGCCTGCAGTGTATCTTCAGCAAGGCTTAGAGACCCATAGTTCATCTCTTCCAGCTGTAGGGAATTTCTTGTGTTCATTGGTGTCTCCTTTTGCTGGAGAATCTGGGTGGATGGGCTCCAGACTTGGTGGATGAAGCCAATACGAAGGAATGAGCAGTCTTTCCCAGCAAACTGGGAGCTTTATGTTGCTTTTTACAATGAAACAAATATAAAAAGGAAGAATGAAATGATAATAAGCTAAATCGGTGCCAAATGTATGGGATTCCATGTGTCTGCAGTAAAGGGAAACCCAGCTCCTGTAGTTTTCCCTTGGAAATAGACTTGTTCTGTATTTAGAACCCATGTGCAAGATGACCATATAAATGTGGTTAAATGGCATAGGATTCTGATCACAGGGGCAATTATGAGTAATAAAATAGGAAATATAATTATTGCTACCATTTCAGATCTTAAAGCCGGGGAGAATCTTAGCAGCTAGAAGGAGAAAAGGCCTTAGAAAGGAAGAAACCCCCCAGATTTCAGCTTGTTGAGCTTTATAGAAACAGAGAGTTGAAAAGTAACGATGTATTTCCTAGAATCTCTGAATTCCCCAATAAATAAATAATAATTTAGAAGGTTTGCAAGCAACCTCATTGTTGTCTGAGTCAAATCACAGCAGAAGCTGAATTACCAACTCCTGCACGGGAAAATTTACCAAAGTGGGAGCTGTAGCTGGGTTATTTTCACCAAATGTCCAGCACATATGCTGTGCTTGCTTTTATTGTTCACCGTTCTGGTGTCATGTCTCGCTAGATTGTGCTTTGCTACACACCTCCACCCCCTAACAAACTGGCCCTATATATGCACGTAGGCAGAATATAGGGAATTAAACTGTGTGACAGGGAACTTCTGGGTTTTTTATACGCTTGACAAATGTTTTTTAAACATGATATAAATACATTGTACGGTGGAATTGAAGTGTTCGAGGGGTGTGTGTTGCTAGAAATGTATTTTGGCTTTATATTCCTCTGTATTTTTTTTTTCCCCTAAAAGAAATATTTAATATTTTAATGACACCTATGTTTAGATAATACAGGTTTGGACAGTATTCCCTCTGTATGTTGTAGAGTTCCTACTGACACGCCTGGACAAACCTCACCACCTAAAACCCTCAGGCCAGATTTTGGCTTTCAGTGTCCTCAGAGGGAGGGATTGTAGCTGTTAATCCTGTAATAGTCGGATTCTTCAAGGTAGCATCTTCTGTCCTCCCACGGGTTAGAATCTCCATTCTATCTGACAGCATGAATATTTCCCTTCAAAGGCAATGTAAACCCTTCTGCAGGCTCTGCTCATCCTGGCTTCCCCTTGCTGGGTCTTGCCCAGGCACTTCTCTTCTTCCTCGACCTTTTTGTCAGAGCTGTGTTCTTTCTTTCTGGTTCCTTGGTGAATGTTCTGTATTTGGAAGGGTCCATCTCTCCTCAGCCCATTCCCTGTGGTCTCCAGATGCCTCCAGAGGAATGGGGATGGCAGCCAGGCTGATCCCGTTGCTCTTCAGTTTCGCCCTTACAGAAATACCAAAGCCTTATTAGATCAGGCATGTAAATGTTCCCCTCAAACATACTAATAAAAATTTTTAAAAATCTCTTGGCTGAGTTCTCCAAAATAATGGGAACATCAGGGAGCATTGGCTCTCACCTGTTTTGATAAGGCATTGCATTTACATCAGTTTATAAGCTCTGGATACACTGGCTGGAAATAGCTTCCTCACCTTGTTCCCTTCCTGCAAGTGAACAAGTGGCTTGGAGGCATGCTAAGGGACATGAGTGCCTTGTCCCACCTTCCCCATGACTTTTCCAGTTGCCTTAGCCAGAAACTGGTAAATGCTTCAGGACACACTTATTTCTATCACACCCATCTCTTTGTGATGAGCTGAGGCTTTCGCCACCCTCTTCCCTACGAGCTCCATCAGGAACAGCTCGTCCACTTCGTAGAGTTGTTGGAAGCCCTAATTAACTTGTGGTTGTGAGGCATCTGGAGTCCCTCAGGTATATGGACCCAAATAAATGGTACAACTTTTATTTTTCACCTTCAAGGTAGAAGCTCTCCTTCCCCCCGTGCACCTGAAGCCTATGGGCTTTGGAACCTGCTCGGGGTGAACCTCGCTCGCACGAGAGGCTTTGATATATTAGAAAACCCTTCCAGAAAACTGCAGCAAAAATTGTTTTGTTTCATTAGTCTTTGGGGTGGAAATACGCTGTAGATTAATCCTCTTTGGAAAGAGATTAAGAAATGTTTTTTCCTCCTCCCTCCTCATGTAAGAGTAGATAATGTTTATTCTCTCTTTATTAACTACAGAC